>JABSTQ010009661.1:0-557317 GCA_013358835.2 Ixodes persulcatus | reverse complement strand
GCACTGCCCCAAACTCCGCCGCACAGCAAGACGCACCCTGCCGACGTCCCTACAGCGTGGCAAACGCACACGTCGTAGCGTGCCCTGAAAGGCCTCACCATGCACTCGGTCTGATCCGCCCCCTCGACCTTGGTCTCCTGTAAGGCTACAACGTCGAGGTCGTGTTCAACGACGAGGCGGTATACTTGTCTCTGCCGTCGGCGGTCCGCGAGCCCCCGCACGTTGAGGGTCGCCAGGCGTACAGGCCGTTCAATAGAGACCATGGGCTATCGGGACCAGACCGAGCGTACGAGGCTTACCTTCGTCGTCGTTTTACAGGGTGGTGCATTCGCACAGCAGTTCACTGAGTCAGTTTCACCCGGCCCTTTGGTGACAAGGACCGCAGCCGACCGTCCTTGCCTCTCCGGCCCTCCACCAACCTCCACTTGTGCTCCAGCTGGCGCAGCCGTCGGTCCCTAGAAGACTCCGTGTCGTCGACGAACGGGCGCTTTGCAGAGCCTTCCACAACGTCCATCTCTGGCCAAGCGGGGTCTGCGTCAGAAGCCGGAGCCTTGCCTGCCTCGTCATTTCCGGAAGACGTCGCCGACTGGACCTCGTCCGCCAGTGGCGAAGGGGGGCCTCGGTCGACGGCCCCGCAGGAGGCGATGCGCTCACCCCCTCAGGGACGGTGCCAGGCTCGCCATCCTTCGCCCGCTCGGTCGTCGGTTCCATGGGTGCTGCCGCTTTCTCTGCCTCCTCTTCATCCATGAGGTGGTCCGTGTTGTCGTCACCCGCACCTCGTCCTGCTGCTCGAGCGTACGTGCGGACGCAGTCGGCCCGCTCGTGGCCGACGGCACGGCACTCGCTGCACCAAGGAGCCCGGCATTCGCGTCGGATGTGGCCTGTCCTACGGCACCTGAGGCACACTGGGGCGCGTCCAGGCACAACCACGAGCACCATGCCGCCGCCCAGCCGAAGCTGGTGCGGCAGACGCTCAAGGCTGACGCCCTCCCGCAAAACAAGACGCACGGTGCGGGTTGTCGACTCGACGCCGTCGAATCCTGACACTTTCCACTTCTCGTACGCGACTTCCTTCACCTCCCCGTAGTCGTAGAAGGCCCGCTGGATGGTGTCGTTCGTGACGCCGAACGACACCCAGTGCAGCTTAATACGGATCTCCTGTCTGTACGGGTCGACCACGACACACTTCCGACCCTTTACTGCAAGCCGCCCCGCCAGAAGTTTCTGCTTGGCCGCGTAGCTCTTCAGGTCTAGCAGCCAGACGTGGGACATCTGAAATGACCCTATCTTGGCCACCTCCCCGAGGACACCTGCTTCGCCCAGTGGTTGCCTGAAGTCCTCTATGCGGTACGGGCGACAAGCGATGTCGCCGTGCAGCACGACAGCGTTCTTCATCGATTCCCCTGATGGCAGTGCGGCCAATATCATCCTGTAATCTTCGTCTCCGGACATAATCGATTCACCGCGGCCGACGGGGGCCGTTATCACCGCTCCTGCAGAGCACATGATTCTGCGTCCGTCCGCTTTCGCAGCCGGGAGAAGAATCCTTAGGCCACGAGCGCGCTGCCTGCTTGGTCAGCTGCGCTCGCGGCATTACTCCCCCCTTTAAAAAGTGCATCGACCCGATGCAACACAAAACAAAACAAAGCAAATAAAAAGGACGGTAAACTAAACAGTCATTTGGAAGGTATAAGGTGCACAGTCCTATCGGGCGTAGTACGGCTTCAGGCGCACGACGTGGACGACTTCAGGCCGTGGTGGGCGGCGTGATGATGTTCTTGTTCCGTCCGGCATCACCTCGTAGTTCAGCTTCCCGAGGCGTCGAAGTACCTTGTACGGTCCAAAGTATCGTTTCAGCAATTTCTCACTGAGGCCGCGGCGACGGATGGGCGTCCATACCCACACCCTGTCTCCGGGCTGGAAGTGGACGTCCCTGCGACGAAGGTTGTAGCGGCCGGCGTCGACGCGTTGCTGGTCTTGAATCAGGAGTCGGGCGAGCTGGCGGACTTCTTCGGCCCGTTGAGCAACCACCTGGGCGTCGTCGCTCTCACTGTCAGCTGGCTCATGGGGCAGCATCGCGTCCAGCATGGTCGTTACTTTCCGACCATGCACCAGCTGGAAGGGTGTGAATCCAGTGGTCTCTTGAACCGCCGTATTGTAGGCGAACGTGACGTAGGGCAGCACCTCGTTCCACGTCTTGTGCTCTACGTCGACGTACATAGAGATCATGTCAGCGATTGTCTTGTTGAGTCGCTCCGTCAGCCCGTTGGTCTGCGGGTGGTACGCAGTTGTACGACGATGGCTGGTGTGACTGAGTCGGAGGATTTCTTGGGTCAGCTGTGCCATGAACGATGATCCGCGATCTGTAATCAGAACTTCTGGAGCGCCGTGCCGGAGGACGATGGACTCAATGAAAAACTTGGCAACTTCCACGGCAGTCCCTGAAGGAAGGGCTTTCGTTTCGGCGTACCGCGTGAGATAATCTGTGGCTACGATGATCCAGCGGTTCCCCGACGTCGACGGCGGAAAAGGGCCAAGTAGATCCATTCCGATCTGCTGGAAGGGTGCAGTTGGAGGAGAAATTGGCTGCAGGAGTCCGGCCGGCCTCGTCGGAGGTTTCTTGCGTTGCTGGCACTCGTGGCATGATCGTGTGTGTAGGTGGACGGTCTTGGGGAGCTTGGGCCAGTAATACTTTTCACGAATACGGGCCAGTGTCCGGCTGTAACCAAGGTGTCCGGACGTCGGGTCGTCGTGGCAGGCTTGGAAGATCTCCTCTCGAAGGTCAGTCGGGATTACCAGCAGCCACGACAAGTTGTTGTCCCTAAAGTTCTCTTTGTAGAGTACACCTTGTCGCATGACGAAGGTCGACAGGGCTCGTGAGAAAACACGTGGCAAGGTACTCCCGCGCCCTTCCAGGTGCTCTATTAGTGCGCGCAGCTCAGGATCGTCTCGTTGACGTCGTGCCATGTCGTCGGTGTTCACTGCGCCTAGGAAGCACTCGTCTTCATCGTCGTCGCTGCCGCCGGAAGGTGTTTCGACGGGCGATCGAGACAGGCAGTCGGCGTCGCTGTGCTTGCGGCCTGCCTTGTAGACCATAGTCATGTTGAACTCTTGTAGTCGGAGACTCCATCGAGCCAGGCGTCCTGACGGGTCCTTGAGGTTGGCAAGCCAGCAGAGCGAATGGTGGTCCGTGACTACGCGGAACGGGCTCCCGTACAAGTACGGACGAAACTTTGTGATTGCCCAGACGACCGCAAGGCATTCTTTCTCAGTCGTGGAGTAATTTTTCTCCGCCTTGGATAGTGTCCGACTTGCGTAGGCAATGACTCGCTCGGTGCCTTCTTGTAGTTGAACCAGTACCGCACCAAGTCCTGCGTTACTTGCGTCCGTGTGAATCTCGGTTTCCGCATCCTGATCGAAATGTCCAAGAACAGGAGGAGTCTGGAGTCGTCACTTCAGCTCGTCGAATGCCTGCTGCTGCTCTTCGGCCCATTCGAACTTCTCAGCGTCCTTCGTGAGGTTTGTGAGCGGTGCCGAAATCCTTGCGAAGTCCCGAACGAAGCGCCGATAGTACGCACATAGTCCCAGGAATCTTTACACGGCCTTCTTGTCTGTCGGCGCCAGAAGTGCCGCGACGGCGCGAGTCTTTTCTGGGTCTGGGCGAACGCCATCATTGCTAACCACGTGTCCTAGGAACTTTAGTTCGTCATAGGCGAACCGACACTTCGATGGCTTAAGGATGAGCCCGGCGGTCTGTATGGCCTGGAGAACAGCTCGGAGTCGTCGCAAGTGCTCGTCGAAGTCGCTTGGAAACACTACGACGTCGTCAAGGTAGACGAGACAGCTCTGCCATTTCAGTCCAGCCAGTACGGTGTCCATGACACGCTGGAAAGTTGCTGGCGCCGTGCATAGTCCAAAAGGCATCACCTTGAACTCGTACAGTCCGTCTGGCGTGACGAAAGCTATCTTTTCTCGGTCCCGGTCGTCGACTTCGATCTGCCAGTAGCCGCTCTTCAGGTCCATCGATGAAAAATATCGAGAGTGGCGCAGCCGGTCTAGCGTGTCGTCTATGCGGGGGAGTGGGTAGACGTCTTTCTTCGTCACCGCGTTCAGCTGTCGGTAGTCCACGCAAAACCGAAGCGTTCCGTCCTTCTTCTTAACCAGTACGACCGGAGAGGCCCATGGACTGCTGGAAGGCTGGATTATGTCGTCGTTCAGCATTTCTTGCACTTGCTCCTGTATGACCTCCCTTTCTTTTACTGAGACTCGGTATGGCGATCGATGCACAGGGAGCGCGTCGTCCTCAGTAACAATGCGATGCTTCGCAACGGTGGTTTGGCGCACCTTTGACGACGTCGCAAAGCAGTCGCTGTATTCGGCGAGGAGGTTAAGCAGCTGCCGTCGTTTCGGGCCCGGAAGCTTAGGGTCAATGTCGAGCTGCGCTGGCGACGTACTGTCTTGCTGAGGTGCCGAGGTTTCGTCAGTAATCGTGGCGATTTCGGCGGCGTTTCGAAGTTCCTCGACGTGGCCCACGGCTGCACCTTTCGTGAGGTGTTGCGTTTCATTTCGGAAGTTCGTCACGAGGACCACAGTCCGCCCATCCTGAAGTTCGGCCACTCCTCTTGCGACGCCTATTCCTCTTCCCAGGAGCAATTGAAGGTTGCCTTCCAGGACAACTTCGCCGCAGGTAGCTGTATCGGCCACGACGGGTACGACAACACTTGATCGCGGCGGCAGGTTCACGTGGGCGGCGGCGACTCGGACGGCGGCTGACGCTGTTTGGGGTTTCTCTGAAGGCGGAACAGGCTTCCGCAGCGTCAATCTGTTCTCACCCAGGTCGATGACGGCGCCGTATTCGCACAGAAAGTCCATGCCAAGAATGACATCTCTGGAGCAGTCTTGTAGAACGACGAACTTTATCGGACACGTCTCGCCGTGGATCTCGACGCGAGCAGTGCACCTTCCGACGGGCGTGATGAGATGTCCTCCTGCGGCTCGTATTTGGGGTCCATCCCATGGCGTCATGACTTTGCGAAGGCGGCGAGAGAGCCTTCCACTCAAAACGGAGTAGTCTGCTCCGGTGTCGACGAGTGCCGATGCGTCGTGGCCGTCGATAATAACTTTTAGGTTGTTGGACACCGTGGTAGGGGCGTCGGTGCGATGCGGGGCGTCGGGAGAGTGGGAGCGCTCCGGCGTTTTTGGAGGCTGTTTGCTTCCGTCGTCTTCGGCAACGTCACCTCCAGGCGTTGCCGCACTTAGTTTTCCCGGCGACGGAGGGGAGACAGGCTCTCTCGGCGAGGTCGTGGCGCTGGGGACGCTGAACGTCGTGGCGATGGGGAGCGGGCTTCACGGCGGAGAGACGACACTGGGGAGGGCGAACGTCGGAGGTACTCCTCGATGTCGCGAGGGCGCTCGTCGTACCTTGGGCGCGGGTCGTTCGGGTGGAACCCGCGCAGCTCCAGTTGTCTGTAGGGGCATCGGCGGTAAATGTGGCCGGCTTCACCGCAGTGATAGCACAACGGGCGTCGATCGGCCGTCCTCCACACGTCGGTCTTTCGTGGCGCTGCTGGTTCTGGGTGGGCGTGCGCCTGATCTTCCTGGCGTCGGGAAAACTGCGGTGCTGAAGGTTCCCGTCGGGGTGGCGCCGCATACGGGTGAGCAGGGGGCGGTGGTCGTCGGGTAGCTGCGGCGTAGCTCAGCGTCGGTGGTTCGGGAGTGGCGCTGACAAGAACTTGTGGCTGCAGCGCCTGCTGAACTTCTGCCCGGACAACCTCGGCGATTGAGGGCGAATCCGGGCTTGCGGCAGCAGGAAGAAGCTTCCTGATTTCCTCTCGCACGACGTCCCGGATGCTCTCGCGGAGGTCCGGGCCGTTGCAGCAGGAAGTGGAGAGGGCAGCGACGCCGGGAAGTCGCTGGTAATGGGAGGCCCGTGCTTGAAGCTCACGTTCGATGTTTGTGGCTTCCTTGACGAAATCTTCGACGGTGGCTGGGGGGTTGCGGACAAGGCCACCGAAGATGTCGTCTTTTACGCCTCGCATCAGGATCCGAAGCTTCTTTTCGTCGGTGGCTAGAGGGTCGGCGCGAGCGACCAGGCGCAGAACATCTTCTACAAAGCTGGTAATCGTCTCGCTTGCGCCCTGGGTCCTCATTCGAAGGAGGTCCTCGGCCCTCTCCCGTCGGTACTGGATGGTGAAAGTCCGTATCAGCGCGTCCTTGCAGGCGGTCCACGAGGTCAGGGAAGTTTCGCGATTCTCGAACCAGTGCTGGGCGGTTCCTTCTAGTGCGAAATAAAGACTCGCGCTGTTCTTCTGTCCATCGGTTGTGCTGGGCCACTCGCTCGTACTGCTGTAGCCAGTCTTCGACGTCTTCATAGGGCTCACCATGGAAGGACACGGGCGTGCGGGCGGCGACGGGTAGGACAACGACAGGTGGCGTGGTCATCGTCGCGTTCTTCTTCCTCGGTTTCGGTGGCAAAGGTCCAAATTTCGGGGATTGGCCTTTGGCACGGCGGCTTGATCGGGCTTTGGCGTCTTCTGCGAAGGGTAACCTCCCGGGGCTGAGCACGTCACTTGGCGGGCGTGTTTTCGGAGGGGTACGCTCCACGGGCATGGAATGCGATACCCCGCACCTCCACCAAAATGTCAGGAATGACAAGTGATGAGGCGATAATAACTGAGTAAACTGAACGTTTAATGGGGCGAACCTGTGCCCAAAAATAAAGAAAGGAACAAAAGAAAAGAGTAGATAACAAGATAGCGTCGCGGGCGTCGAAGGCGGCGAAGCAGCAAGATCCAACGCTGAGGCGAAACTCACCGCGGCTCGCCACGCGGAGCCCCTTATGTACACGCGTGGGGTTCTGGAAGAATCGGCGTAGAAGGTTCTGCGTGTGGAACATTCTGACCTCGAACAAGCAACACGGTTCTCGAATTTACCAGAACATTAACGTCAAAGTACACAAAAATGCGTCCCCGCGGCCAGGAACCGAACCCTGGCTTTCTGCGCGGAAGGCACGCGCGATAACCGTTAGGCCACGAGCGCGCTGCCTGCTTGGTCAGCTGCGCTCGCGGCAATATCTTCATTATGTGTACGCAATTCATGTACCCCCTGCATAGTGTCTAACTGCGCAGCGGGTATTTGTATAAATAAATAAATAAATAAATAAATCGACGCGTAGAGTCCTTGTTAACCTTTATTGAGCTTGATTCGGTGCCGCCGCAAGATCGATTCTTCTTTCATGGAGCAATATATGGACGCTTTCAGGCAGCTCGGCATGGGCGCCGCCATAACCGAACTTCAGTTTTTGTTTCCTCTTACTTCGTTCGCTTTGCTTCGTCATTACCCCAGCAGGACAAGTCATTGCCACTTTAGGTGTTCCATTTTCCTTCTCTCTAGCATAGGCCTTTGTGGAGGCTCGTCAACGCCAGCTTCAGTGGCTCAGAATCTCGGTAGGACAAGAGAAGGTCGGCAATGGCGGCTCAGTCTGGCGCGTGTTTAAAGCATCTATCGACCCTTTATTCAAAGAGTGCGTGGCATCATTTCATTGTGTCGGTCGTGATTCCTACTTCTTCAAAAGGAAACAAATTCGGCGTTGCGAAAAGTAATGCCACCACAATGGTAACTGATGTGACGTTAATGCAAGTCATGAATTTGAACGTACCCAAGTGCCTCCGCTGATCGATTGTGCTGCGCGGGTTTCACTGGTGTAATTTTGTATACCACTTTGTCCATATAAGCTCTCTGGTCTGTGCCGCATTCGAGCATCTTAATGACTTCGCACCACAGAGTTATTATAGTGTTCGCTAGAGGCTCAATTATCGATAGTGTCGATTCGACTTACGGGATGGAAATCGAAGCAGACAGCAACCAGTATACTTTTGCCGTGCTCCTGTGCATTCCTATGGGAAAAGGCGAGCGAATATTCTACTCGCCGGAAAATAACATAAATCACTTTTGTTATTTGGGTCATACCGAATTGTATGTATTTTTATTTACATTGTAAAAGTACAATTTCTTTAGTTACAGAATTTTTTTTAATCAGTAAACGATGACAAACTTCGCTATATTTTGGGCCTAAACCTGAGTTCCTCAGAAGGTATGTAAACGCAAGCGCCGAATCTAAGCAAAATAGCAATCTAAAGGTATGTAGAGTGTGTTCAAGGTTTGCCGGCATTCCGATGAAGCTTATATATTGCTAATATGGCAGTCATGTCTCATGTATAAACATGACCCCGTCGTGAATCGTTACGTGCTCCTAAAATATTAAAAACCCAAAGAATAAAGTACGTGGGCTATGAAAGGTGTCTTTTCGTAATATTTGCAATGCCAGGCACCTTTCATTGCGCATCTATTTTCTGGCTTCTCGCTGTTTTCATAGATAACGTGCGTGCGGGTGATGCTTGAACACAAACCAAGCATCTTCGGACATATGCAGGAGCGTAGAGAATAAAGCAATAATTATTTATTGCAAATCAGACGTAATTAACTTGGCCTTCACTTTATTCTGATCGTCTACATGCACAGGGAGTTAAGGATCTAATGCTGCTGCGTAGTTCTTGCCTTATATCTTGGTTTTCCACATATCCTTCGTTCACTTGGCGTGCAAAGAAGCGCCGACGCCGTATTCGCGCTAATAGTTCCCGACAGTGCGCATAAATGCATGTATGAAGCTGTTTTAACTAGTTGAATTACATGAATATAACAGGGAAGCACTCTAACTGACCAATATTTTCATTTATGTTACCGATAAATGTTCCATACTATTATACTCATTTATTCGTAATATCTGCTCTTAAAATCGAGAACAGAGAGAAAACTGAACCCGTTTTTTAACATAGAAATTAATTACCGAAAGTAAATTTTCGACTGGTCGCTGTCTGCTTTCCTTTGCAACAGAAAACTATAGTTTGCTGTTGCAAAGGGCAATTTTATTTAGGTCAACAAGAAACCTTTTGCTATAAATAATACAAACAATCTTGGTACTTCATCGATTAAACTTGTAAACCAGCATAAAACCTTAAGTGTAATTTTTTCGGAGCACATGACGCGGGATAACCATATAAATTATATACTTGTAAAACTTTCACGGGTAGTTGGTATTATGGCTCGCCGCCGTAATATCTTGCAAACTTAACATTAAGCTAAATATTTTTCATGCATGATTCCAGTCCCGCTTATATTATTGTCATCTTGTGTGGACCACTACTGCCAAACAAACGTTAATAACATATTATTGCTCCAAAAGAAAATGTTACGGTATATTAGAGATGTTTCTTTTTAAGACCTCACAGAATAATTATTTTCCAGATTTCAAATAGTTTATATAAAATCGATGTACGAGTAACGTTTGCTTTATACTCTTGTAGAATGTTTGTACGCAATTTCAGATCTTCGAAGGCATGAATCTGTTGTTATCACGCCCACACAGATTCATTGGCCCTCCCTCCGTCTAGTACAAATTATATTTTCCAGTCCTTACAATATAATATACCGCTTTTGTTAAACCAGTGTATCACGAACAACATAAATATAAACACAATAAGTAAGCAAGCCCATCGTTTGTGCTTTTTAACATTATATAACTTTAATGTGTTCTTGATTTGTTGCTGTTGCCAACGTAAAGGGATCCCCTACCTAGTCAAGCTGTTTTTAACAGCTTTTCTGATGGGCTTTCCCGCCAGAGTTTCTGGAAATAAATTTGATTTTATTTGATCTTAACCGTTGTTTTATTAAGCAGGTAAATTTTTTTTTACGTGAGATGCCCTGGTTGTGCCCCAGACAAGGATGCAAAAACATAGAAGTGAGTAAAACAAACCATTTTAAAAAAATTATTTTCACGCGAACTGGTACAATTTTACCGTGGCTGTATGTTAAACCAATAACACGTGACAATTTGGAATTCAAATAATTTACATGGCTATCCCATTGTATATTTAAAAAAAGACACCGAGTGTTTTAAAACTATCCACGATCTCTATCGGACTTGAGCCAAATACCATAGGCCTCGCTCGACATAGATATTTGTTTACTGTTCGAACGAAAGAAAATAGCCTTTGCCTTTTCTGTGTTAATTATTAGTCTGTTTTCCCTCACCCAAGCCGCCGAACCTGACAAAGTAAAATTAACAGCATCCATAGGTTCATCACGGTTTAAAGAGGAAAGAAATATACTAGTGTTGTCTGCATCAATCACAAATGTAGCAACAGGGTCTATATTCGCACTATCGTTTATATACAGGTTAAAAAGAAGGGGCCCTAAAATATTTTCTTGTGGAACCCCTGAAATGATACGTTCTTTAGTGAAAGAATGACCACTATTATCAATATATTGGAAGTAATGACTGAAGTATGAGCTCATGAGTGCTAACGGCAACCTTTGAATACAATAATAATCAAGTTTGCGAAGTAGAATGTTATGATCCACAAATCAAAGGCTTTAGTAACATCTACGAACACGCCTGCAACCGTTCTTTCCTTAAAAATCTTTAATACAATCTAAAAAAAATCTGGTCGTATAATAACTTTTAGATGTTCTTCGGCTTGTTCATATTTTTTCATCCGAAAGAGTGTTCATCGCCAAGTTGCCTCTCTAGTGCGCCAGGGGGCGATTGTGCTTGAGGCGATACCGTTCTTCACCAGCTGAAAGAGTTCTTGGGGAAGTCGAAGAACCTTTCAAGAACGGATCTTTTAATATTCTTTAGAGTGTATATGTTCTTTTTGTGACAAGAGGGCTTATTACTTTTTTGAGGTCTTTAGAAAATAAGGGGAAGATTGAAATTGGTCGATAATTGCAGAAATTGTTTGACGGACCTCTTTCTTGGAATTAATGAGATATTTCCTTAATCCCAACAAACCGCTTAAAAATACACGAAGAGAGATTATTAACGAAAATTCATAACTTCTTGCAAATGAGAAAGCAACTTTCGAAAAGACGCCACCTGGTAATTTATGGCAAGAGCTGCAACATCTAGAGAATGGCAACACCATAGAGAAGAACCGCGTGTCTTAAAAGATCTCGTTCTTCGCGTCAAGAAAAAAAATCAATAACACTCTAAAACAACAAAATTATTTGCGCATTAAGGAGTCCTCAACGAAAATTAAAAAAAAAAAACATAATAATGTGTTAAGACGATAATGCATGCCCTTCTATACACGCGCGTATACTCTTAAGTTGTTGTCGGCTTCAGTTTACCACTTATCAGTACGCGTGGCAGCAGTTCCCTGAACGGGTTTCCAGCGCCTACGCTAATTACTCTGTTCCAAAAATGCTAATTTTAATCTTGTTTCGCCGCACGCTGGCAGTAATGCATGTGTCTCTCTTTAAGAAACGCGCGGAAGAGCGTGAAGGAATCCAGGTTTTTTTTTATATTATTTTGTTTTATATTTGTTTAATGCACCCGGCTTGCTTTACAGCTAGCTCAATGTACACACGCTCTGCGAGGTTAGCTGCCGCAGGAGAGTGGCGCTCAACTGTACAGATGGTTTGCGCTGAATATGGCGAAACCTTTTCCCTGACAAATGATGCCACCTGAGGCTGTCCAGCGAATGCGCGGTGCACTAGTTCGACGTCGTACGTACGTTAAGGCTTTTTCAATGTGTGTGTGGCGGCGAAAGTCTTCTGTTACTGTCGAGAGAAGACCAGACTTGACGGAGAAATGAACGTATCTCAAAATCCTTCGTTTGGTTTTGGGGTGAATGCAGAATCTTTTGTTGTTACCTGCATACTCAGTTTTACTTCGCGTCGAGAGCACCCGCCTTTAAAAGCCACGCCAAAAAGTGCAGCGTCAGATGCTCGTTGTTTCCGTGGGTTTACAAAAGCAGGCCGAACCGATCACGCACCAAAAAAAAAACGCCAAATCACGGTACGCTCACCGTGCGTGATTGGTCGAGTCGGTGATAGTACACCCAAAAAGACTATGAGCCCCGCTGTCGATGTACTTTTAGGCCTTGCCTGATTGGCTCTACCGGATCATAGCTTTGGCTTTGGTCGGACTTCAAGTGAAACGGAGGGTAGGGTTCGTTTCTATCAACACGACACAACACTACGGAGCTCACTTTCCTGCTGAACACGAGACAACAAATCACGATGAAAAGTGGAAGCATCCTATCGAATGATGAATCTAAAATACAAATATATATCTAAAAAAAATGAAAAAAGTGAGATGCACTAGCGACGATGTGAGTAGCATTTCACTTGCTTATTCTCCGGTAGCAAATGGACTTTTTTTCGGATCTAATTGTATTAGCAGCTTTTGCATTCGCTTGGGTCCGTTCATTGTTCAACGCGATCGGCTCTCTCCGTGTTCTACGGGAAAGCGAACTCACAGAGTTTTTTTGTTTTGTGTCTATTAGGGCCGCGATGTTTCGGTGGCGCTCTCTTGAGCTTTCCGTTCGTGACGTCATGACCATGACGTATTATACCGTGACGTCATGTTATCGTCGGTTGCGAAATACAAGTTCTATGGTATGTCTACACTCTTAATCTGGTTCCACATAAGGATCCACTTAGTAAGTAAGACTTTTCTGCCAAAATGTTCCACTTATTTTAGGTTGAACGGCGTTCCAGATACCCCGAAAATATGCGTAACACTGTTCCGGGTATTTTTATGGCATTCTAAATGGAACCATGTCCCGCTTATCAACTATTAGCATTTATGTGGAACACACTTCCACTTATAAACAAGTAGTATTGATGTGTTCCACTTATAAACGAGCTTACATTTTAATACTTTCTTTAGAGAGTATTAAAATGTAAGCTCGGAGTCATCGCATTCTTAAACCAACGTCATCACCATTGACACCCTGACACTGCGCTGATTTTCGTCGATGAGAGAAAAATTAATCTTGATAATGACGTCACAGTGAGTGTTTGTCGAATCGCCAACGGCGACCACAACGTCGCTTTTGGTCGGACACATCGCTAATACTCACTGAGAGCTTAAGTAAGTTTAAGAAACAAATTTCAGGGCTTATGGTGGTCCTGCGTCTTGATGCGCGATCCGTTTTCAGGCGTCTTTATGAGGCAATGTCGCAAGGTGGTTGGTGTGCGGGGCCACAGTACGCAAGATGCCCGAGACGCGACGACATGCATTGCGCTTCTAAGCTGTCGTTCGCTATAGCAACTAGATCTCCACTTGTCATTTAGCCTACCTCAAATGTCTCCGACGCACATTAGATATTACATAACCGCACTGTAACTCTGCTAACTGTGTCTGTAATAAAAGGCAGAGAAAGAAGTAGGAAATTGCATCTCGCTGCAAAATAAATACTTGCAGAATGTTATTTATGGAAGTACACTCTCTATCAGCTCTTTTAAAAGTAAATCATTATCAAGTTTTTTTTTGTTTTTTATTAGGGGCATTGGTAATTCATTCCACTTATTAATGCACACAACGGGATACGTGTTTTGCTAAACATTTGTACCGGCAAAGGGAAATTTGAGTTACCGCACTAACCATGCCGTAGGGGGCCATAATTCATGGTTGTTACTTTACTAGTTCATAAATTATAAATCATTTTTTTTTAAGTGAATGTGCATAGAGTGTACCTATTTTGAGAAGGAGGCAGTAAAGTTGAGGGCTTGAGCGTGGAAGTTCTTAAATAAGTTTTGTCATAAAAATTGCCTCGAGTTGAATAGAGGCTATCATGAAAGGAGTTTCACAAGGCACAAGCGTATTTCACTTTCGGCCTGGCAAGGATACTGTACGGCAGCCTTATAGCCTGGGGTGAATCTTGACGAGAATGCACGCTTAAAAATTCTAAATGTTTGTTAAACTCAGAAGTTATATTATCAATATAAGTTTTCCGAGACAGGTCTGTGTTTATGCAATAGTCAAGATACTTGAATGATAAATCCTTTTCTATTAGGTATAAGGTACTGGATTTCAGGGTTTAGGAAACGACGCATTCACTAATGGACACAAGCAATTCAGCTCGCGATATTTCAGTTAAACACAGGTCATCCTTGAAGACTAGGCAGCCTTTTTTATTGTCAATATCCTAGTAAATAAAAAGAATATCGGCAAACAGGCAAACATACCTCCCTAGTCCATACTCATTATCATACAAAATAGGAAAAAAATGAAGATATTACTGCATTCCGGGTACTTCCTCAATTACCGACAGGAATCGGCAAAGTGCTTCTCTAAGTTGTCAATTTGAATTTTCGTATAGCAATGAAAGTATTAACCCAACGAATACCAAATTAATATTAGGTACTCGTAGGTGTGCCATTAGTCTGTAATGATGCACACGGATATGTAATTTTGAAGACTGTAAGCGGTGCTTTTTTTTGCTTGTTGAAATTATGATAAATAGGATTTACCCACTATAAAAGATGCATCACACGTAGTTATAATTTTTGTGAAATTCATTTGACCTGAAAATAATACGTCGTTAATATTTAGTATTGTTTAACATTTTATACGTGCTACAGGGGATTAAAACACACTCATTAAATAAACATGTCCATATTTGCTTAAATTGTCAGGCGATTCAGAATATGTACGACGAAGCCCGCATTGGAATAACAACACCTGGGTCTGATTTGAGGCGGCTGGCAACTCGCGGCTTCCAGTCCGTTAAATAAACAATCCACATTCGATTAAAATGTCCTAAGCCGTGACACCGGGTTAAGCGCACATAGTCGCTGCATCAGATTCACGAGAAACAGAAACGTATACTGTAACAACCGAAAAGCGCTCAAAAACTTAAAAAAAAAATATGTAGAACTTTTTTTAGAGTCTTATTTATGTGCTATTTCTTTGACGGTGACCTCACAAAAGTGTACTTACAAAATTGCAATATTTCTCATTTTTGACTGTGATGTTTGTCGGATATCGAAGGACATGTCATTTAAGCTTATAAAATAATTTAACTACCAACAAAAAGGTATCTGCTTCCGAGCTTGATAATTCCTGCTTAGTATTCCACTTGGTATTTCTAAGACAGCTTTCGTAAAAGGTATTCACCTACCTATGTTTGCTAACAATTGTGCCCGAGAGTAGATTTCTTTATCTCTATTGACGTAGTGCCACTGTTACGAAGACGAAGCAAACTTTTGTTCAATTTTTTTTTCCCGTAAACAGGGATGAACAAAACACGCTTCACGATACTGTATAACGGGTGGTGCACACCCCTTCTTAGAGAAAATGTGTTGATGTGGAAGGATGTGAAAGGGACGATACGGATTCCAAAAGCTGCGAGCAGTATACTACTTTACTTTGCTTCACCGTAAGTCAGAGCACAGTCAGAGGTTGTAAGCTGCACAAATACATTAAAAAAATACTAAAAGCATAAGGTCACGGCCTACTCTCAGGGTGTCATTGGATGTGCCGGCGATGGCACACGCTAAGAAATAATACCAGCGAGGTCACGTGGCGCTTTCGGCATAAGGTGACTGGTGAGAGTGGTTAGGACCTGATTGTTCCTATCCACTCTCAGCATCGGCTGTGCTCTTATACAAGGTGAAACAATTTGTGGCGTTCTTTCGTGGGTAATAAATTAAATTCTATTCTCTTTTCCAGGGACTGTCGGTTTCTATCCTCTACTGCTTCGTCAACTCAGAGGTAAGTCAATCTTCCTGATACTACCACTTGGAGCATTTCTATTCAAAGTGTTTTATTGTGTTTTTTTTGTTTTTTTTAATTAGCCCAGACACCTTTTTCACTCCGCATCAGCGTGGTAAAAGTGACGCTTGCGCGTTCACACCCTCGGAATATCAGGGAACCGATCAAGAAAGAGCTGTAGCCACGTGGCTCGTAATTGCCTTGCCCTCTGCTGCCTTTCGCTCGGATCGTTAACGTGAGTAAACGAGCGGACGCTGGCAGGATAATTAGTTGCCGATAATTAGAAATCCGCGAGGAAAGCAGAAAGAACACAAAACAAAAAAGATACGCGACTCAGATGCGTGTCAGAAAATAAACGGCCCCCCTGCTTCGCCTGTCACCTTCGTCCATAATCGCGTAGCTGAAAACTGTCAGCTTTTCTGCTAGTTCCGGGGCGTCACCTGGATGTCTGGTGGAACCTATGTTGTTCTCGTCTTTTTCGGAATATTTACATCCAAAAACTTTCATGTTATCATTTTATGTTTCTTGGTTCTAACTGAAATGTTTAAGTTTCAGCTTTGTTACCGTGTAGTAAGACCTTGGAAGCTGTTTGACAGAAGGACGCGCTACCGTGGACTGTAAAAAAAAATTGTAATATAACCGGAAATATTCAGAAACTTTCCGTCAAAATAAGAAAACGGTTCTGGTAGATCAAAATACTGACAGGCATATCGGCTAAAAAAGGGCTTATGTTATTCGTGAAGAACACAAGTTTTTGGTAAATGAGCAGTCTAAAGATACTTTATTATCGGCAAAGACACAGAGCTTTATTACACTAAACAAAACTCGTTTTCCTTTAAGCGCTCTACGAAACGTTCTGTCATCTGTTAGAAAACAGAGCGTATGTATTCCCAGATCCCAAATATTTTCGGTAAATAAACGTGCTAAACAACCTCAGACTACTGTGAAAACACAAAACTTTCCTCATTCCTGCCAAATGGATAATCATTAAATCAGAGAACGAAGCCGTAGCTAAAACAAATTATTTTATGATGAATTGTATGTTCGCAATACAAGGTATGGGTACATAAAAAGTGAGCTGTTGTGTGTTAATATATAGTAGAGTCACAGCGATAACTGCGACATGTCACGGGTTAAAATTTTCAAATTTCAAACAGGAGAAGAGAAGGCTTGCATAAGCCATGGAAATGCGCCGGGCCCCAGCTTTTTCTCAATAAAAAGTGAGGTTCAGACGAGAAAACAATTCAGCGTTCGCGGTTTTCAATGGATCGATAGAGGAGTTCTAAACATACAAAGATGTGTTAATGATTTCTAGCTTTGTGGTGTATTCGTAGACCATTTCAGTTCTACGGAGGTGCGTGTTACGGCACTATACGGTAGAGCACTGCACGGGCCCGAGCCAGCCCGAAGACCCGAGTCCGGCCCGGCCCGGGGGCCGGGCTCAGGCCGGGTAGCACGCATTTTCTCGGGCCCGGGCCGGACTCAGGCTTGAACAAAAGCTTTTTTCCGGCCGTGACTGGGCAGTCCTGTGCCGGAAATTCTAAATTGTTGATAACAGAAAGTGTGCTCATTAATCTTTTAGGTTCAATTAAAACACTAAGGCGCCATTAAAAAAAAAAAAGTTTTGCTTTTGGAAAGTTTTTACGTGCATAAAAGGAAACGTGCAGATTCCACGTCGCAAGGTACATGAGTGTCCTTTTACTCTGCCTTTCAAACAAAAACCAAAACAAACAAAAAGCTTGAGTTTTACTTTGCATTTTTTTCAGGGGGCCTTACTATGCCACCAAAAATAAGCTAACTACCATAGAAAATGTTATGCTTATACAGCCTTTTAAAAGATGCACTAGCGTGATTCTGACTCTTTCTTTACAATATGTGGAGTGGAAAGTTCTCTGTGAAACGAATTAAACAACGGAAAGTCCAATATCTGTTCAAGAAACGCATCAATAAAATATTGCCCACTTTTGTTTTCTGAAAATCACTTATGAAGTGCATATTTCGCGCATATTCTCGAAAATACATTGCCTACGTTGGGAAATTTATCGTGTAAAAAAAAAAAAAAAAACTCGGTCCAAGTTTAAAAGAAATTTAAATCAAATATGCTGTCTTTATGTTTAGACAGTTTTTAGGTTAAAGCCTGCCAACTTTTTCGGGCTCATGTATATAATCTGTCGGGCTCGGGCCGGGCTCAGGCTTATATTTAAAAACATTTTGTCGGGCTCGGGCGGGGCTCAAGCTTCGATGTGAAAATTCTGCCGGGCACGGGCAGTGTCTCTGGCGGGCCGAGTCGGGCCGGGCCTAAAACTTAAATATTCTGTCGAGCTCGGGCCGGGTCGGGCCGGGCTTAGAAATTAAATATTCTATCGGGCTCGGGCCGGGCCCGGGCCGCGCTTCTACCGGGCCGGGTTGGGCAGGGCCTAGAAATTCCGGCTCGTGCAGTGCTCTAATATACGGGCACTTTGATTTTAAATCGAACAGATTTGATATAAGAGGTTATGGAAAGTACATGAATGCCGTCTCTTCACTGTGTGTTTTGGGGCTCGGAGAACGATTGATGGGAGAATATTAGTCGCGGTAATTGTATAATTAACTGAAATATGATTCGTATAGGCTCTAATAGGAATCAGCATCAATACTGAATTTTTGACGTGACATATTATATCCATATTAAAAGTTAATTAATGGGTTTTAGTTGATCAATCTACCGCGACTTTTCTGAAGGCGCTGGATTAAGATATATAAAGTTCGTCTGCCCCTTTCGCACCTCTTGCATTTGTTTACCCGCAAAATGCGCCTGCGTGCTCTTGTTTACCCCCGACCTCAACCAATGAGGACACGAGACTGGCTGCCTCGTCATCGCCCGTTCCCTACGTGTTCGCTGTGTTGTCATTTGGTGGTTGTGCCCTTCCCTTCGTTGCCACTCACCAAAGACGTATTTGGGCGCACTTGCTGTCCGTATTCACTCGGAAAATTTCAAATAAATATTAAGTGGGAGGAAAATTCGATCAGGCCATTATTGAAAATACACCCTTCAGCCCCGATGTTTTATGGAACCCTCACAGCACTACAACCCCTTTCAACCAATCAAAACCCTTCAGCTCGTCAAACCCGTCAGCCCCTTCGGCACGTCAGACCCTTCAGCTCATCAACCCTTTAGACGCCCAAATGAACTCTGAACCATAGACAAAAAAATGCAGTTTAAAACGTTATTCGAAATTTATTTCAGACATTGAGTTTTACATGCATGTTGTAACTCAAAAAGACGATAAGATCCAACGTTTGCTCAAACCCGGGCGCAAGCAGCTGTAGACGAAAGCGATCAGATCAAATAGGAACAGCCGAATTCTTTGTAAAAATAATATCTTTGAAGTACTCACGATGCTCCTGGGTAAATAGGGACAGCACAGTTCTTTTTCAGTGGTCTTGAAAGTACTCAGAATGGCGCTGGATAAATACGGACAACCGAGTTTTTTTCTTTTTTTTGTCACGAAAACAAATCTTTGAAAGTACTCACAATGTCGGTGGGTAAATTCCTCTGATATACGGTAGTTCAGCTAATATAACCGAGCAGGTGCAACACACGAACACATACACACTTTCAGTAAGCACGTTTCGCGAAAACCACGAACGCGCAAGCAGCATCCACCACCGTTGAAAAATCCTGAGCACATGCACAGTGTCGTCCCTGATGCCGTCGCAGCGGCGTCTTCGGCGTCTTTTTAGCTTGCTGGATGCTTCTGAAGCCGGACGAACGAACAGGCACAACGAACAAGGCCGGACAGCGGCCGTCACCCGCCGTCTCAGGTCCAACAGTGCCATGTTTATTATTATTATTATTATTATTTATTCATACTGTTGGGCTACAAGCCGTTACAGGAGTGAAATATTGCTCAAACAACCAATTTTCCACGCACAATTCCACGAACAATATATTCCACGATTGTTTCAGCAAAGGAATGCATTCAAAATATGGGCAAACGAAGAAAACAAAAAACACACACAAAAAAGAATAATTAAATGCTATTTTGTTTGGCGAGACTTCTCAGGAGGGCTTCAAAACCCTCCACGAATGTCGCCTTCAATAACATCGTGGAGCAGGCTGTTCCCCTCATCTATAGTCCGTGGAAAGAAGGAATATTTAAAAGGGTCGACTCGCGCTTTCATTGGTGTTATCATTTTATTGTGATTTCTTCTAAGTCCTCTAGTAGAACGCGCTTTAAATATCGCAGTGAGTCTATGTTGAGACTATTTTTTTGTATCAAATAAAGAAATTTTAGTCTAGCCACTTTTCGACGCTCTGCTAGTGATTACAAGTTGAGATGAGTAAGCATCGCACTGACAGACTGAGTCCTTCGGTATTGGGCTGTGATAAATCTGGCAGCTCTTCTTTGTACCTTTTCTAGTTATTCCATTTTTTTTTTTGTATGGGTCCCACACGGAATTTGCGTATTCTAAGACTGGGCGCACAAAGGTTAAATAAGCTGTAAGTTTTACTTCCTCTGTCGCTAATTTAAGGTTACGTCTTAAGAACCACAATTTTCTTTCTGCGGAGCTGGCAACATTGTCGAGATGGAATTTCCAATTAATATCACTCGACACGGTTACACCCATGTATTTAACATTGCTGACGAACGTTAACGGTTTATCGTCCAGTTCGTAGTTATAAGCAAGAACGTTTCTAACCTTGTTTGTGATCCTTGAAAATACATGTTTTTTGTTGGGTTAATTCGCATTTCCGACCGCTTGCGCCCCTCATTTATTGTATTTAGTGCTTTGTTCAAAGTAATCTGATCTTCAGGACATGTAATTCTGGAGTAAATTGGGTAGTCGTCTGCGAATAAGCGGGTGGTAACTTTAGGCCCAAGGTTGTCTGCGATTTCATTAATACAACTTAAGAATAATACGGGTCCCAGCATGGACCCCTGGGGAACCCCCGACGTGACATTTAATGTTGCTGATCTAGCGCCGTTAACTTCGACAAATTGAGTAAGGTTGGTGAGGTAAGCCGTGATAAATCTCAGTGCCTTTAAATTTATGCTGGCGTCTTTTAGCTTCTGGATAAGTTGTGCTTGGGGAACGCGGCCGAAAGCCTTTGAAAGGTCCAGACAGATTGCGTCTGTCTGGCCCCTTTCATCCAGCGAAGAGTTGAAATCGTGTATAGTTTCTGTTAGTTGCGTGACTGGTCGAAAGCCTCCGCTAGAATCTGTGCTGGTTGGGATTAAAGGCGCCCAAGTTCTCAAAGTAATCAAAAAGATAAGCCGATAACACACGCTCTAGCATCTTACAGCAGACATAAGTAAGAGAAATTGGTCGGTAATTTTCAACGTTATACCTGCTGCCAGATTTATACACAGGGGTGACTCTAGCGGTTAGGCAATCGGTGGGAAGAACATGTTGATCCAAAGATGCACGAAATATGATTGTCAGGTATTCAGACACCCATTCTGCATAATCCCGGTGAGCAAGCACTACATGGGGTAGGACACTGACCCCGACTGCCAGGCTTGCGCCGCTTATGCCGGCACCGGCCACCCTCTCCTGGAATGAGCCGAACACGATGGCGCTCGAGCGGTGTTGAAGGCGGCCAACACCGAGCTGGGGTTCACCTGCGGAACGAAGCAAGAAACCGCACGGATCAAAACAGACCAAGCGGCGAGCCCTCGAATCCATGCTCACCTTCCAGGAGGAACCAGGTCCGCTCCAGATATCCACGGCGGTAATAAGAAGCAAACCGCCCACGATCGGAGAGAAAATGTACTATACCGGCCTCCTCGGCTTCCTCCCACCACTCCCTCCCGCCGATCGCTGAAGAAGGGCTTGGAGGTCTTGCACCCTTTCCCCAGCGCCGAGCGGAGGGAAGCGCAGCACTTCTTCGCCGTGCTAAGGTTGGCGGCGCGGGGCGCGGGGGCTCTTCACGCTGACGGATTTCGCGTCACAAGAGGGAATTTTTGTGGATCGTTTTCGCCGTCCCGCAATGGTCTCCGCAGCCCGCTACGATACCCGGAACTCTACAGTCAAGGCCATCGGCACGCAAGCGCAGTAGCGGCTTCTTCGTTGCGGAGGGCTTAGCGGAGGTGAAAACGCGGTGTGCGAAAGCTCCCTAATATAAGACCGAAAGGGCAGGGTTGCGTTCACCTCCCAACGCCGTTCGGCTGGCGCCTCGTCAATTCTCCACATGGGGCGGTCACCCCCGGCCGTCTCCTTGGCAACCGGACATCCAAGCAGTGACAGACAGACGGGCCTATGAGCCCACGCACACGATTGCGTCTGTTTCCTTTTCCAACTACAGCGCCCTATTCAAAAATGAATAAGCGGCTTCCTCGACGCATATAACCTGAAGGGTCACGTAATCGCTACCACAAACCCGTTAAAACAATTTTGATGGGTGCTGTGGTTTCACGGATAGGATTGGGGCAGTCCCCACAGGCCTTTCAAAAAGCAATGACTGATCGTTTACACCTGTAGCGCTGAAAACACGCAGACGTCCATGCTACTTATAATAAAAGCTATTTAATCATCATTTTAAATTCGGAGCTAACTAGCTGACCAAGCGCCTAGATCAGTTGGAATTAGAATGGCGGTTGGTCAGAGCGCTAGACTCGGGACACGCGTGTTCATGCCCTAGTGGTCTTTCGCACGTACAAAGGCGCACTGAAGCTTGTCGGCGATGTTTCTTCTTTACTGGCATCTGTTGGGTCTTTTGACGGCCACACAGCCTTTAGAAATTCCTAAAGGGTACGGAGGCCCCTTACAACGCTTTGATGAACATCTCAAACATATAAAATATTTTTATAGGCACGTCAGAACATTAAATAAATTCTGGTAGGCCCCATAGGCGTATTTTATTTAGGGGCTCTATGTGTTTATGCGACAAATATGGCAGTAACCAGCAAAGTCGAATTAAAAAAATAAGTCTGCCACGATCGGGCGAGCATGGGATTTGTTGAGGTGGGTGCGTGATTGGTTAAATTGTTGGATTGCTGTTATTTGTGTTTTTTTTCTGTTTGTGTATGTCAGTCTATTGTATCCTATATTCTCGCTTGTCTGTGTATTTGGATCTTTGATGGCAAAGTAAATAACAACGACGCAGTTGGTTGTTATAGCTCTACAACTTTTTCAATTAAAACAAAAAAAAATGTTTTTTAACAAGCGTTCAGAACAGAACCCGCTTTTTTAAAAAATGTGTGTTTTACATTTCTAAGAACTAAAACTCTTTTTCTACTGGTCTTTGCACCAGAAAGCCAGTCATTCAAAAAATAGAGAAAAAAAACGAAAATATTGTGTTTTTTTTTTAACAAACAATACGGAAATAGAGAAGCAGACGGAAACAGATAATTATTGTCAAAAGAGCTGCCAAGCAATTTTTTTTTACAGTTATTTTTTACAGTGCTGGCAACGTTGTTTCTGGTGTAATATGGCCTCATAAAAATAGGAATGTAAAACCGTTCGTCTAGTGCACTACTTTGTTGTCCCTTCGTGTTGTTGTACGCTGTTCTGTTATTGTTTACAAATTCCGTTGACGTTTTTCTTTTTTACTTCTATTTTAGATGGCAGTCTATTCAACGAAAGGTGCCTTTATTCTTACCGGTACTTCAGCATACATAAACCGGAAATGTTCCGGACTAGGGGCTCCAACTGGAGATACTGGTATTCATCCCCGCAATAAAGTGTATTCATTCATTCAACCGGAAAGAGAAAGACTCAATCAAACAAAAAGAAATGCCAAGCAACAGCATGTAATCACCACACATGTAACGATTGTTTTATTTGCCCTTTTATATAGAGCCCTTCATTCATATTGCAAGCAACAGCAACTCCAGCTGTTAGTATAATACTATGTTTCTCGCTTATTAAGTAAGTTTGCTTTGTGATCGCATATCATTTAGTGGAAAATTGTATTATTAGTCCTACACGAAAGCAATGCGAAATTATCTCGTAAACAAAAATCTAACGAAGAGACTACAATAGCGCCCGTGTCCTGGTAGAGTTAGACTTGTCACTAACTAGCAAAATAAGTCGGTTACGAATAAGAAGCGAAGCGTGCTATTAGCTTTATATATTGTTCTTTAAAGAATCCTTTAATCTCGAGATGCCTGAGGGCTCTCGAATATTTGGTCGTTGTCAAAACTCGGAAAACTTCCAAATGAAGGCCCCTTCGAACATCATGACTAAAATAAAAACAAGAATAATTATTCAATTTGTATTTGAAGGTTCGGGCATTGGCATGAACCAAATCACAAAACAAAGTTTAGCACTATTTTACGCAAAAAAATATAAGCAATTGGGGAACTGACATAATCTAAACTGTCATAATCACACAAGACTAAATAGCATGCATTATTTTATTTTCTCCCTGTCTCAGCGTTAAGGTTATGATGTTTTCTAGCCAGCTCACCAACATACTCTTGCTTCTCGCAAATAAAAAATTGTCACTCATGACTTGGCGAAGATTCGATTTCATCTGTGTCACTCAGCGTGTTAGGCACAAACTTAAAATTTCAACGTCTTTTCATATAGAGAAATTAGGTGTACTTCTTGACCGAGACACGTGAATTACGCTGGCACATGTTAAAGCTGCCAGTGCTTTGTTATCAATAAAGCAGATCCCTCGCACTGCAGCTAATATCTCCTACACGCACATTCACATCAAGAACCGTAGTACCAAAAGTCCAGCTTCTCGCGAGACGTTACTAACGTCCACCTTCATGTGTTGAATAGACCCTTTTCTGAAATTGTGAAATGATGCATAGATTATGCACAACCGCCATTAGTTGGTTTTATCGCTTCCGGCGTGAAGCCTGTGATTAGTTCCGGGTTCGTGTCGAGCACTGACGCAGCACTCGTGTAAAATCTGTTTCGATTCTAGTACAGTCCGAATGCTGACGAAGCGCTCGTTTTGGATGCGTGCTCACAGTACCAACTAATGGCGGCGGCCGCACACAATTTATGCATCATATCGAAATTTCGAAAAGACGTGGCGTTATATATTTATATATAAAGCAATGAAATCGCACTTCGAAGCGTTGCTGGTGTTTTAATACATTTATTGAGTCGACGTTTCGGCCTGAGACAGTCATGAAAAAGGCCTGTCTCAGGCCGAAACGTCGACTCGCTAAATGCTTTAAAACACCAGCAACGCTTCGAGGTGCGACTCCGTTATTTTTTTACTCTTCGGCATCCTAACCTCGATTTAAACAAAAAGTATATAAACAATAATGGTTAGACGGAAACTGTCAGTACCGACACTATAACGACGTTAAAGAATCAGGACGACATGACGTGGCGTTAAAGCACGCCACGTGATGTCGCCCTGATTAAAGCTAGACGACAGCGCGTTCCGCAACCGCGGTGTTGCTAATTGCCTGCGTGACGCTCCAGCACTCCCGGCACTTCCCGAACGATGTGTTTCCCTGAGACTTGTTGTAAATTTCAACTCACTGCCACCTACGCGTGAAGCTGGTTATTCCCTATCTGAGCTAAGCAAGCCGTTTCACGCTTCGGTGTCCCTCTACGATTCGCACGATACATCCTCACGCTCTGCTTTTCAAGACGAATGGCGTCTGACAGGAAACACGGTGCGACGTGGGCGTTCCAGCCGGTGTTCTTTCTTTGTTATGCGATGACTTGCTCCGTTCGCGTGAGGGTTGGAGTGGAAATCTTGCATATTAAAAGAAAAAAAAAAAACATTTTAATGTTGCGTAGACCCGGTAGCCGTTCTACGTCTTCCCGGATATGTTCTTGGGCGAATAAATGCTTGTGATGAGGACGGTGTCTCACCACGTCGGTTCAGTAAGGAGCTGCAAAGGATGTCATCGATGCATGTAATCTAGAACTGTGTGCGCATGGGTGACTGCGAGACGCTGCGAGGGATTTTAGATTTCTTTATGTCTCTTGAACTGTCTTCTCGTGAGTGTTTAAATGCGTAGCTCTATAAGCTCTTAAAAAAGTATGAGTTTACTCTGCTCCGTAACATGGAGAAAACCAATCGCCGCAAACGTTATACTTCATTCACCCCTAAGCTGATACTGCAGCGGAAGCTACGTCCTCGGCGGACCAGTTATACGCCTCTCTTTCACCGCGTCATCACGCTTCCAGCGATACCCACGAGCGGAGAGGCGGGTCAGGCGATAAGAGGAAGGCGGCTGATTGGTAGCTCCCACCGTAGTGTCAGCTTAAGGGTGAATGGAGTACGTATAGAAGAATTTCAGTCAATGACGAAGCCCAGAATGCTATTAGAACATCATGTCCATTGTAACTGGGCACGTAGCAATTTTTTTTATTAATGCATGAAATGCCTTTTAACGCTACCCCCAATCCCAAAATCTTTTCCGTCTCTCCGTCATTCCGTCCGTGCATTTCCAGGTAACTTTAGGTGACGTAACTTGACGTCACCTAAATTTGGCGGAAATCTGGTGACCAATATGCCTCAGAGAAATTATAGGAACGTGGCTTATACTTCAACTCAGTTTCCCCGCTAAATTTAACGGGAAACTTTACGTCTTATTGTCAAAATAACAATTCAGGTTCCCATGATAAAAATAGCGGGAAATTGACGTCAACAATTTCAACTTCCCCCTTAACAATCAACAATTAACAAGTCAACAATCTACACAAAAATTCAGCTTCCCCTTTAAATTTAGCGGGGATATATGCGTCACATAACACACCATTTCCCTCGCCAATTTTCTATAATGCATTGCACGCATTATAGTACTTTAAAAAAAAATATCACTGCCAATTTTTTTAGTTTTTTTAGGGGGGTGGGGGTTGTGTAATTGTAGTTTGATTTTCTCCGTTCGCTGGGATTCTAAATAGCAAGCACGTGTTCCTAAATGTGTACCAGAAGTGTAAATGTGCACGTTAAAGAATGAAATGCTAGAAATCGTGCCGCAATTGCCAGATTTCTCATCTACACCGGAGACACTAGAGTCCGTGTTAAGGCGGCTTGCCAAGTTTTCGTCGTCTAGTTATAAATCCGCGAAATAGTACTTTTGGGGATCAGGATTCCATGCGTGCGGTAGGTCGTCGCGAGTGTAATGAAGTAAGGGTAAGAGCATAGGGCACTTGTGCAAAGCTCTTCCGGTTGAAGGTTCCAGCGCCAAGGTTGAAAATAAAAATGACGAAACTGAGGAACGAAGATCCCACCCTTATTTTTCTGTCATTTACTGAAAAACGTGGTGGCAAAATGTTGCTCCGGTCTTTTGACACCTCGTTGTGCTCCGCGATGCGAAATGTTAGTCAAGCCCTCTACCCTTCCTTAAGCTTGTTTACCAAACTTATTTTTTCTAAAGCCCTTTTTAATTTTACATCTTAGGAGTTGTAAAAATGCCATCTTTTTTCTATTTTTTTTATCAGATTATGAATACCTATAGGAGGAAATGCGGACCGGCGAGACAGCAGACGCCACTTGCGTCGCTTGCTTCGCGCATGCTTCGACAGCGTACGCACGCGGAGACTCTCTGCTGGCTGCTCTCAGCAAAGAGTCCAAAGATCATTTCTCCCACCATCTCCGAGAATGCCGCTGTACGAATTCCGGCGAGATAAGTTCGTGCGCCCTCCGTTCGCTATGTACTATCATTATGCAGAAGTGGTCTATTGCGGCGATTCAAAAGACATGTGCTCCGTGCATTTCTAGGAATAACTATAGTGGAGAAACGCTCCGCAGAGCTATGAAGGCGTGCTGATCGTTTCTACAATTTACTCATGTTACATGCATCGAACGTCTTTCCCAATATTGATTGCCGCTACTCGCATGCCGTATTTCAGTAAGGTAATGACCTAATATAAACGGCTGCATAATTCTACAGCTCTGATTCCAACTCGAACTTTCGGTACAGCCTTGAGACTGTACCGGAAGCTAGACTTGGTAAAAAGTAATTATAAACTGAATTATTTGCGAGAATGTTCTTGCACACAAGGCATTTTGCGCTATGATATTTTCGATAGAGCGTCACAGAACTTAAGCGTATTATAATTGTTCCGTTACAGGGGTTTCTTTATGTAATTTATTATCAAGATATTAGTGTAAATATGTTTGAATATACAATATTTTCTCGTTACATGTTTTATATAATTATGACAATAAAAATATACGTTTAATTCCATTGTTGCTATAAAAACGACCACTCCCCACGTAGCAGAGGACAACTCAAATGCAGCAACACAAAAGCACCACAGTTTGTGATTTTTTTTTTCACTATCCTTGCACTGCAAGTTTGCCCAACTTTCTACCTTACTATCATTTTTTAAAGTTTATTTTGTGGAAATTAGCAGCCACAACTGAATTTCGGCGCTTTCCATCCTTTTCTTCGCAGGTTCAAACCGCAGTGCGCAACGCCTACCTCCAGGCGCTCATCCGACGGAACCCGAACCGCTACTCCCGGGGCCGAGGACTGTCCCAGAGCTACTCGACCTACTGCGAGGGTTCCTCCCTGGCGCCGGACCTCCACCCTCACGCTCACCACAAGGTGGCGCCACTGCGCAAGGCCTACCCGCCCATCCGACGCTACTCTGAAGTTGAAGTCGAAACTCTGTCTTCCATCGGACCCCCGAGAATCACGCATACGCCGTTGCCACCGCCGCAGGCGTCCGCCGTAAAGTGGGACCGCAACTGCTACTTCTGAGCCGCCAATCCGGCGGTGGCGCTAGGAACGCGATGGCGCACCAACTGAGGCGCGTGAGGACCGCGAGTGAGTGCACCGCGACGGTCAGTAGAAAGTATCTTCAGGATGTTTCGCTGGCGAGGGAAAGGAACGCGTTTTCACCAAAAGAATTCGCGTACGCCCATACGAGGTGTGGGGGGCACTGCACTTGCGCGGAAAGCAAAAATCTCGTAAGGTGAACCATCTGCGCGTGCGCACTGCCGACAGCAGAGCCACCACAGCGTCCTGACGTCAGAACCGCTCGTTGGTCTATACGATTTCAGTAAAACGGATGCCTGATCCGTACTGAAGAAATCAAGGGCAGGATAGTTTCTGACCGAGGTTAGGTGATCGCGGACGCGGTGTCCGGATACCTTTCGTGGAAAATATGGAGGGCGTGCTTCACGATGGAGGGAACTAAAGTCTTTACGGTCTACATTAACCAGCTGTCTCCGAGCATGAAGACGTGTCGCGTTTGAAGACGAGTATCTGCGAGGGCTATATCTGACCCGCGACTGGATTATTGTGGACGTAAGGAAAGACATTTGTCATCAGGTAAAACGAAATGAAATTCCAATTTCTATGAGACAGCGGGTTTTCTTTGTTCAGCGAAAAACAATGAAGACTATGTTACACTAAAATACAGGAAGTCACTTTCAAGGCATTAAGCGACACGAGTCCTAATGTCCATGCTACATGACGAAAGGCGGCACGTTGATCCCATTTGAGATGAAGTTGATATTCTAATGATACGCAACACCTCGGCTCTATTGGACAAAATACCGAGAAAAAAACATTTCAGAGCAATTTCAGAAAGAGATGAGCACAGACTATTCTGCATAATGGGTTGGCTGGCAATTTATTCCGATGGCTGAAGAAGATTTTCTGATACCATTTTCTTTCGACTCTTCCACTTGAAGACTCGGACTCTTCGCAGACTTCGATGAGCTAGAGTAAGCACGCATAACATCACAAAAGTCGGTGACAAATCCAAGAATGAATCGTTATTCACAAACACCAATTAATAACTTTTTTCTCTATTCATATCTGCTCTCTCAAGTTCACTTTAAAGTAATGAGTGTCCCGTAGACAATTAAATTATTTTACAATTCGTTGTTATTCTTAAGACTGTACCCTAGTTTGGAAAAGTCTTCTAAATCGCAATAACCTTCAACCATTGTTGGTGGCAGCAGTGAGTGGTGAGCTAGCTGCGCCATCGTCGCTCTATGGGACGGACCTTTATTTACTCAAGCATCACATGAATCTATATAGCCGTTTCTCTATAGCATCTGTCATGCACCCTGAGGCACTAAGACCAACAAAACACCCCCAGTTTGGCCGATGTGTTCGGATTGAAATCAGGGTGCGGTAACGCATCGTTTCTTCTGATCACTACATAAACCACATGGACTGGCTGACACCTATTTCTGAGAAAAGTTTCGATTTTTCTCACTGTCATTTATCATTTTAGCCGCAAGAGTGCCCAAGCACAGGGACGAACACTGAAGTCCTGTCACGCTAAGTTTATGAATCTCCATAAGATGTTCAATGTCATTTAATTTACGCCGATCTGTTTTTGGCCAGAAGTGGACAGACATCTCGCATTACAACAGATGACAAACAAATTACTTTTTAATATACATTCTTTTCAACATCTAGAAAAAGTGGAAGCAGAAGGTGCTTCTATATTTTGCTGACTAAAACACGATTATTGGAACTAATCTTCCATAGAGGTTTTTTCGTGGTATCTATGAGATGGGTTTCTTGTTTCCACAACCTGCACTCAAGCCTCTTCTCTTCAAATCAAGCTCCACGACTGCAATAATTCACAACATATTTTGGCAGCGCGCCTACGAACACGAACTGGTCCCGGACGTTAGGACGTTTCCCAATACTTCAAGACACACGGTTTGTTGTCGATGATGAAACCTCGTTTGTGCTCATGTAATGAATACGTCGCAAAGACAAAGTCAAGAAACACTTTGAGTATATCTCTCTTTTTTTATGCACATGAAGTCGAAGTGGATTGAATGTGGTTGTTATTGTGCCTGAGTAGCTAACAGGGTACATGAAATGATTACCACCTCCCCTTCAATGAAGCTATGTATGATTAGCCCATCCTGAGGATGTGTAGTCATTGAACTTGGAAATTGGATTTTCAGGAAGTACGTGTCTGAAGACGCAGAAAAACAGTGTTTTAGACTGTGTTGTTGAGAACAATCCGCAAATCCTTTAATGTTCCTAAAAAAATAGTTCTGGTATGTTTTCCTGCTAGACGGGAACACACTATGGTCACGCGAAACACAATACAACTGAGAGCTTAAAAAACACGGGGCGTAGCTTATCATTCTCACGCTTATGCTTTGGGGCTCATTCTTTGACATTAATGAGACACTCAGAACTAGCAACGCCCCGCGTCACTAGCGTTGTCGGTGACTATGCGGAGAGATAGTCATCTGCCTCATGCGCAGGAGTTGCAGCGACGTCACTACGACGCCGAGCTCTAATTAACTTTGATTATTGGCAAGGATAGTGGGTAGACCTTAATGCTAGATGCCTTGAGGTCTGCTCACTATATATTTCGATCAGCCAACAAGAGCTTAGCATTCTGATAACATCCCCAACCCCTGTGCAAGAAGCAGACGAACTTGCACTTCGCATGGGCAGGAGGCCTCACAGGTTGCTCAACGTTACTGCTGCTTCACGTTGCTGACTTTTTTTACGGTACGTGTTAGTGCGTAGGAGACAGCTTGTATGTGCGTGAATGAGAGCAAAAGCAATCGTCAAAGTTCTTCCCACTCGTGTAGGCTTCTGCGACCTGTGTCCTTGAGACAGCGCCCCTAAGGCTCGGAAAAAACACCCCCATGTTGACCGATCGAGATTGCTTTCGCGAAATATTGTTGACAGACTTCAGTTTTGAGGTTCAATAGCAAAAGCATCAGCGGAAACATATTTGTCCATTGTTGCTTTCTAGCCCCTAAAAAAACAAAAAACAATATTTGTTTCCACAACGTTTGCACAACGCTGATATATGAGCCTTACCCCTTTATTTTTTTTTTTAATCAGTATATGATTTTGGTTTTAAACGACAATGTTCGTATGTACAAAAAAACGAAGTAAAATTTTAATTTATCCCTCTTGGGCGCGTATATGTTTTTCGGGGATATCTCACTTTATGTAGACATTGCTTATCTTCAAAAAATATTTAAAAAAGAAAAGCTATTTCATTTTAATGTTTACATCTAGTTTCACTGCGACACTAGTTTTAAGCAGTGAACAGTTTTATCTTTATTCTTGTTGTTTCTTCGTCCATTCCCTCGACTAAAGGTCACAAGTGAGGGTAGTCTGGCTGTTCTTTTGCAGGTATGAACAAACAAAGCTGTACCTTTGCGCTTTTGTACAGGAGCGTCAAGAGGTACAATCCGTCGTCGAGTCTCCCAGTGGCTATAAAGTGCGAGTGAACAAAACAGAAAAATTAACCCTCAACTTTGAGAAGCCCATAAAAACTGAAGTTGAACCCCATTGCGTTACGACGCATACAAACGCGAAGACGCGAGCACCTACAGTGTACCAAAACCTAGCCACTCACGACCCTGTGACGCCATGAGACTATAGCATTGTGTCGATAGATGAAATATTTTGATTATGTCTGCTCGTGTTTGAATTTAAGCGCCACTGTGTTCCACACTGTTCTACGCGATGAACTACCGTCACCGTGCCATTCCTTCACCAGACCCCATGAATTCACCACGAAGTCCGTCGGTGCGACTACAGCATCACTCGGACTATCGCTCCACACTCCCATCGATCAAACTTTGTGTGTGCAACCCAGGACGTGACGAAGGAACTGGCGACTTCGCTTCGTGTACCGTTGGAACAAAACGTAGAACCCCGAAAATGTCCATGCGTCATGTGGAGATCATTGGCGACAACAGATCCTCAACATTGTGGCCATCAGAAAAATTAATTAAAAAACAGAACGTCGGGATCTTCTCTTGCTATGGTGCCTGAAACGCGACTCCGACCGGTGTGTTCTCCGCGTCCTTCTTTTTAGGCCTCTCGATTTCCGCCTAATCACGTCACACGTGCGTCACGTTCTTTTCCTTGCGGTTTCAAAAGAGCGTACATGAGTACGGCAGACCCCTGTTCTGCTGCAGGTCCAATCCTTTAGCTTGACAGCCCGTGGAAACTTCAGTGGATACGAGTTGGGCCGCCGCGACGACAGCGCCTCTTGCGGTCGCTTGTACGAGTTGTCGGAGCTTCCACAACCAAACGCCAGGGGTGTGACATCCGAGAGCGTGACAGGCCTGCTCACGTGACGTAATTTGTTGCCGCTTCGGGACCAATTTCGATGCGTGGGTGGTGTAGGACGCTGAACGCAACGGCCGAAGACGTGCTCCAGAGACACAGCAGTAGCGTTATGGAATCAGGAATATGAAAACTGAGAAACGTATCGCACAACATGAGAGCCTTGTCCTACCGGAGCGATAATGCCAACACTGTTCTTATACACTATAAATGCAGTATTTACAAGTATTGTCTACCCTGCAGCGTCCCCATCTGGTCACTAAAGAACGTTAAACAAGCGGTTCTCCAATGGACCTTTTCCGAGAAGCGTTCTGCGCACGCGCGAGCACTCAATGCCAAGCGGCGGAAGTCGGTACTAGAAATCGAGGAAATTCGGAAGGAGGCTGTGGATCAGCGAGTAGAACACGTAATTGCAACATATATATAATTGTGTTACACAAAAAAAAGAAAGTGGATGGAAAGAAAAACATGACGTTTGGATGGACGCCACGGATCCCCCTCTTTAGAGTCGCGTTGGGCACGCGCCGCTGCTCGGAGAGCGAAGAAACTGGTAGCGTAGCTCCCATTATCGTATGGTAGCGCAGGTAGGTCCCTTCCTCGATTTTTAGTTCGTGCAGCCACCGCCTGGTGCCGTCGGTATGTGAAAAAGGTCCATTGAGTCTAGGAACGCTAAAAAAAATATATATATATTCCGGTCAGAATTGGCGTTTGTCGCACAGTAGGAGAAGGCTACAAGAGCGAACAAAGAGTACGTATATCGTTGTTGTAATAAAAAATGTTATCTTATTTTTTTTATAATTGTATCACTTTGTTGTTGCTGTTGTTTTTTTCTGAAGTCTGATTTTTTCATGAAGCTACGCTTGAAATCTTCAGGCTAGAGCATTACAATTGTGTACACACTTCTCTGTACAGTCTGCACAAACGAAGAACATGTCACGTTGTAAGATATACAGGATGCTTTTGTCTGTCTGTCTGTTTGCTTTCACCGATTTAGAGGTGAAGTTGCTTTTGGGGCATCGCTGTCACCAACTACATTTTATGTCTATCCACATAATATTTCGGTACATAAATAAAAACACGCGCCAGTAACACAACATATTTGAGCTAAATTGTGTAATATTACGAGAAGAGTTGGATAAGGCTTGCATGTGAAGCGTTGTTATACTTGAAACAGCGATACTAGGAGTGACTAAAGAAGAGAGAATTACACACACCCTGCCGAAACGTGAGCCAGCGCGTACATGTCTCTCCTTTTCATCTTTCCTCGCGTGGTCATTTTCGAAACTTACTAAAGTTCTAGCTTTAACAAATGCGTCTTAGGATCTTCTGAATAATAAGCGCACTTTGAACTGACTTGATTAACTCATTGCGTTTTATTATTGCATTAAGTAACCGAAGTCATCCTCGACAATTTGATAGTGCAAATCAGAATATGCTCTACAAAAAGCCTGGTATAGAAGCAGACCGTAAGCGGACTGTTGTCGGTATGTAAACGTAAAATCTTACTTCAAGTGGTTCCTGAGATTACAAAGCGAGATATTCACTCATATATACCTAAAATAAAACGTTATCTCTACACAATATTAGTTCTGATTTTCCTAACAAAAAGGCATCCGAAGAGTTTTTGTAGTGTCAATCTAAGTAAGCCTTTTATTAGCATCTACAATTCAAAACGTGCCTCTCCTCATATCAAGAACTTCCAATTTAAAGCGAATCTATGAAAACCAAGCTGCCTTGTTGGTAGATATATTGTATTTGCAAGACTTTTGGGGAGCGGAAAGGGTTTTAAATAACTCTCTTTTTTTATTTTCAAGAATTTAATTCCATATCGCAATTACACTTTGAAACCAAGTTGAACCAGCTCGGTAATTAAATATTTTTACCTTGATTATTCTAAATGTTGAATCACAAGAGTATCGGTTCAGATCCAATGCTGTCACGGCCGCGGGTTAGCATAAAAAATTCTACTTTAGTGAGGTCCACATAAATTCCTATGCGTTCGCTCCGCTGAGCGAAAGGAACATTGCATTTGTGTTATTTAGACGTCTCCCCTTGAATTTGCGGCGCGATTGCTAACCAAAACACTGTACGCATTACGAGTGCGTTAGGGGCTATGGCTATGTGTACAGTGAGAACATGTGCTTTTGTTTAGTACTTGTTTTCTTTAAACACAGAGTAATACTTTCTGTCCACACTGCAGTTTAAAACTAGACACCAACATGGGTAACACAAAACGTAGGAAAGGCCAGAGGTTTGAGGTTTGAAAGCTGCTTCCACTCTACCAGTTATTACAGGGTATCAGCACCTCCTTAACATCGCGCCCTACTACCACCTACGATGAAAGCAAAACAATAAAAGAAAGGTGTTTTCTTTCTGGATCACATTGCAGTCTTTAGGTCAGCGACTCTGACATATGCTTCACTACGCCCGTGCAGCCAAGGCAAATTCGTAAGTAAAAAACTCGCGCTCATATTCGTTTTCCTCCATAACAAAAGAGGAGGTATAACAAGATCACAGGTGCACTAGTGTTTTTGTGCAATCTTACCACCTGCGTCCCGTCTTGGTGTCCTCGACAAGAAGGAAAAACTTGGACATCCGCTGTTTTTCAATGGACAGGTGTTTCTTTACCTCATATTGACGCAGGGAATAATGTTTAATAATTAAGTTTGCCTAGCAGTCGTGCAACCATTATAGTGCAAATGACGACGCTGACTACGATCCCACGCAAACGTAAATACGTGATTTATTACATTTCATTTTTTATTGTCAACATGACAGACTTTTGTCTAGAGCAAAGCCTCTCGTGTCATTGGTTGGGAATGGCATTACAGAAATGCACAAAGAGCAAGAAACTGACGACCGACGAAAGAGATCAGAAAGAGGAGAAAATGTTTAAACAAAAAGCAACTCCATAGAGAGAGCAGTAACTCGGAAACGTGTTAGCCTTAGCGAAAAAGTATAACAAAACCCTCATGTTACTCGCACACTTACGTTAAACCCGTCGGCTCTCAAGACGTTTCACAATGTGAAGTCATGAGCCTGACCAGCACTGCACCAACTCCATCCGAGGTAACAGAAGTCGCGTGCAGCCAGCCGATGCGTCACGCAAACTATCCAAAAAAAACGCTGCGACGCAACACGGCCACTGCTTCAACATTCGATAGACCCTTCTCAAAAGAGCGCGCCATCTAGTAGCGGCTGGGACAATTATCCTAGTTTGCCATTGTTTTGGCACGAGAACTGAGCATGTATTGGACACGAGAGATGTGTCAGCGTTGGGTGCAAGCTAGCTCGGCTCGTATTGAAAAAGGGTATTGCGCCAGTGCTCGTCGAGAATTCGGACTTAGTCATATGCGTCGTGTCTAAGAAAAAGTGACCGACAACATGGCTTGATGGTGAATTTGAAAAGGGTATATTGAACGTTACCACCCAGTTCACAAGTTAGTCATCTGATATGAAGTTTAGGGCAGGGGGAGGATTCTACGAGTCAAGTTGCAAAGGTAATGTTGACCTTTTGAGTTCGATGTCGTGGATTGCAAACGGAGTATCTCGCGAAGAATTAATACTGATTTCGCCCGTTCGCAGCAAAGAGCAGAAGAGGAATCTTCATACCTTGATGCCTTAGAATACCGTGCAGGACACTTTAGTCAACAGAGCTCCAGCAAACGCTCCCTAGCAACCTTGACGTGAACCAACTCAAGCACCATCTCAGCCCGCATACTTCCACTTCCTCTCTTATAACAATCGAAATTGGCAGAAACCAATTAAAATCCAACGCAATCAATTAATCCTATTACAACGCGTCAAGAGGCCGGGGATCGCCTTCAGCAAATGACAAAGTTTTTTTCCTCCAAAACACAAACCATAATGAAAACCACCACTCTTCCTACCCTGTCAACCTGTACAACAACACCGTACACGTCTTTCAAGAAAGATACACATCTCAGTGCAGCTGAACGAGGGTACGAGAATCAGAGAGGGCTGAGTGCTGCTCAACCCGGCGTGCTGGCGGGCACGTTGGTAGCAGCTGGAGGCATTTGTTCGTGTTGTCTTCTTTCGATGTCGTGGCGTTGAAAGGCGAGGCTCTTCTCCCTGGACACTGACAGGCGCTTGGAGCACTTGGACGACGGTCTCTTTGAGTGAAGCTTCTGATCTGCGACAAATGAAAACGCAACTGTTATGGCATAAACTTCAAACTGGATAACGTTTTAGTTTCTTTATTCTTAATTTGAAGGTATTCAACAAAGACTGGTTAAGGCTGGCCTTATCGAGGATTGCGTTGATGTCGTAGTTTAGTTGTTTTTTTTTTTTAATGCAATAGCATTTCTTCTTGTTTTATGCTTGGGGACAACATTTTTCTGGAAAAGAACCCAAAACAATGGGTAACCGTGAGCTTTAACAAATTGAGGGCCGATCAACACTCGCGGTCTTCCCTACTTCTGAAAAGGCAGAAAAGGTTCTCACCAAGCCTAATTTCAGAAACGAGCAGCCTTCCTGTGCAGTGTCCTCACCTGATGTGGGTTCAGAAGACCTGGATGCGGTGATTCTCCCGGTCGCAGACGACGATGCTGCCGTTGGGCATGACGGCGATTCCCTCGAGTCCTTTGAACTCGCCGTCGCCGGAGCCCCATTGGCCGAAGGCACGCAGGAAGGAGCCGTCTGGATGGAAGATCTGGATGCGGTTGTTGCCGGAGTCGCCGACCATGATGTAGCCCTGGTCGTCTACGGCCACTCCTCGCGGGAACTTAAACTGGCCGTCGTCCGAACCCTCCGAGCCGAAGGTGGACAGGCTGCGGCCGTTCACGTCGAAGATCTGGATGCGGTGGTTGTTAGAGTCGCTCACGATAACGCGGTTGGTGTTGGAGACTGCCACGTAGTGCGGGTGTTCCAGGTGGCCCGGCCTGGAACCCAGGGAGCCAAACTTTCCAACGAACGTGCCGTCGGACTGGAACACCTGCGCCAGAGACGAACAGAAATTAGCCTTGTTAGTTGTTGATAGTGTTGAAACACAGGGGGTATGGGGTGAAGAAGAGGAGGGGGGAGGAGGGTTATGATTCTGCGCATTTTCTTTCGCGCGACATTTGCCATAGCTTTTTTACGGCGATAGTGGTTATGGGTTCTTCTCCCCGCTTGTAATGATGTAGGGCGACTGCCGTTGATATCGACAATATGCTTCAAGAAGAAAGTAAAAAAAAAACGCCACGGTTTTTTATACTTCAAGATTAGGTTCGCTGATCAAGAAGCAAGCGCGCTACCACAAAACCAAGACAGCCTTTTTTTTTTTTTTTACAGAGTTAAGTCATTGTAAACGACTTAATTTTCGCGGGCTCAAATTTTCGCGAATCGGGCCAAAGCTGAAAATTTGAAATTATTCGCGGGTTCTAATTTTCGCGAATCGAGTGGAGCTTCGTTCACATATTGTCCGAATTGTTCGCGGGACGTATTTTTCGCGAATAGTAGGCGATTCGCGAAATTCGCGAAAAGTAGGTCCTCGCGAAAATTTAGCGGTTTACAGTAATTGCTTTAACGCGGTGCCTGATAAAGCGGATGCCTTGAGGACAGTTGCGCATCTGAGTATCACGCCGCGTCCGTTAGAGGGCGTCTGTGTGTATAAAATAAAGGAATGCGTCCCCCTCCAAGCAGACGTCAGCTATAACTACTCCACTTAAAGGAACCCTGAAAAGAAAAAAAAGAAATGTTTTTTAACAGTCTAGTTGCGACACGCGTGTCAAAAAACAAATTTTACGCGAAAAAAACAATATTTTTAGAGCAATATTTACGGCGCGAGACGCGATTTAGTCAGCAGTCACCTTCTTTCCACTTGTTTTCCCTCTCTGCATTTCGGGCGCGTGGAGGAGAGGTCGATCGGCTTCGCCTTCACGACCAAGATGGTCATTCCGGAATGACCCGTGACGTCGTGAACTTTGCGCGCAGAATTTCAAATACATTTCTCGCCGTCAATATTGCTCTAAATCTTTTTTTTTGTGTAAAATTTATTTTTTGACACGCATGTCTCAACCAAGCTGTTTAAAAAAACTTTTTTTTTTCTTTTCAGGGGTGCCGATCAAGGCTTAAGATACACAACGATACATTCGAATCCGTCCAGGTGTCCCAGCTACTGTTGGGAGTGTACCGTAAATTTACACAAGGCTTACATATTATTTTTAACTAGAGATATTGTACACCGTCAATAATGCATTTTATTTAAATATCTTTTCGTATGGAATATTATCATGTCATGTTGTCATCACCAATTGTTTTTAGAAATATGGGCTCGTTTCATGGCCTTCAAGATTCCTGGAATATTAGAGGTCATGTCTGGATGCATACGCCTGCCATAATCCACAAATCTCCACCTCTACAGGGGAGGAGATACAGGGTGTCTGACACCCATATACAGGGTGTCAGAAAACAATTTACAGGGCTTTTTTACCACAAAAATAAAGTAGGCATCGCCGAGCGCTCATTCTCCGCCCAAAGGTAGCGCTTGAGGTCACAACCAGAGGCCAAAGTTTCGATTCGAGCGGACACCTTATTCATAAGTTATAAGTGATTTTGTGACAATTTCAATGGCAAGATGGAGCCCATTTTTGCCCGTTTTCTGTTTTCGGTTTTTGCATTCGAGAACTCCGTCGGCCGCCATTTTCCCCTGGAAATTTTCAAAACATCAGTTATAACTTTTCAATAAGGTGTCCGTTCGGGCTGAAACTTTGGCATCTGGTTGTGATCTCTAGCGCTACCTTTGGGCGGAGAACGAGCGTTCGGCGATGCCTAGTTTAGTTTTGCGGTAAACAAAATCCTGTAATTTTTTTTTGCGACACCCTGTAGAGTCGCCTACAGTGGACTCCTCTTAGACGCCGCAACGAAAGAATTGTGCAGCGTCAAACTCCCATCGACTAACTCCGAAGGTAAGGATAACTTTTCTGCGTACCTGAACTCTGTGGTTCTCCTTGTCACACACGTAGATGAAGCCCAGTGAGTCCGTAGTTATGCCCCAAGGGTAGTTGAAGCGTGCGTCCACCCTGCCCTCGCAGCCGAAGCTGCGCAAGAAACGACCTGACGGGTCGAAGATCTGGATGCGGTGGTTGTACCGGTCGGACACGATGAACTGTCCAATGCGGTTCACCGCAACGCCGGCCAGGCAATCAAACTCTCCCTCCGAGCTACCATAGGTGCCGAACTCGTGCTGGAAGCGTCCGGAAGAGTCGAAGACCTGCGAGGGACGGTACAAGTTGGGAGTTCAAGGAGTGGAAAATTATCTTTCTAACAAAACAAAAAAAGAAAAACGGCATTTGCTTGCAACCTTTTAACTCCGTAGTTCATCGAACCTAAAGGCGTGTGTAAGACCTGTTTAGACATGCGTGTTTGGGTTCATTGCAGTTCCAAGGCAAGTACATCTGGGGGTTCTCTTGAAAACAAATTTGTGACGGCAGTGTGATTTTCAGTGTCACCGAGAAATGAATGCACTTGGGACCATTTAATTGCAATGTCAACATTAAAATATCAGTGTAAGAACGTAACGAAACAGACCAGCTGCTGTGAATGCAGCAAATAAAAACTTATGCTGAAAATAAATACCTACCAAACCGATACGAAAATGTCTCAATTTGCATTCTCTTGTTCGCTGTCTATGTCAGCCTGGTAAGTACTTACCATTTTTTTTTTTTTTTCACTCGATAGCTAAAGCTTTCACAATCATTCAGATATCCGCCATTTTAGGCGGAGGGACTTCATCTTGTGAACGTTTCTTCACGTCAATCAAAGTGCTTATACTTTAAATTCACGGGCTGTGGAACGCTTCTAGGGACCGTAAAACTGAAAACATCAAAGCACGTTCATCAGTTAAGCTAAGAATCTCGAAAACATCACCAGCCTAGCTGTGCCTTGCACAATATGCGTCATAAGCAAATATTTCCACATCTGAATGACTTCATATACACGCCGGTCCTCTCTTCAAAGCGGTTATGGACTGTGCTGTCTCTAGATCAGTGTTGTAGGCGTTACCGAAAAAACTAACGAAATGGGTTTCTCGTTACTTGCGAAATAAAGGAACGAGTTACAGACTTACGTTAACTTAAAAAGGGAACGCGTACAGTTACCGTTCCCGATAAAAAGTAACGCACGTTACTTTTGCGGTACGTTTTATTTATAAATTGAGATAACGTCGTTTCTTCTTTTTTTTTTTCTGGGGAGGGTGGGAGCGGCAGCGTTTTTTGTTTTTTTTTTTTTTTTTTTTTTTACATTGGAACAAAGGGTGTGGGCGTTCGGGTGTTTCTGAAGTGGGACTTTTTTGCTTAAGGAAAAGACAGGCAAAATTTTGAAGGTTTGGGAAATGAGTGCGAAAATTAACGAACTAATGACTTGACGCCTATACTTTGTTCCAGCTTAAGTGCAGACGCAGCCGGCGCTACGAGCTAATGGGACCGATCAAAAGCGCAAGTCACTGGGCCTTTTTTGTTCAGGATTGGTTAAGCGGTGACAGAACACGTACAGAAACGTGACGAAGACCATGATGGTACCCTTTTGACGTTATCTGATCGGTCCCAACAGCTCTATGGCGTCGGCTGCCTCTGGACGTAAGGTAAAAACGAAGTATCGAGACACAAAAAAAATGTAAGTGTACTTTTTTCGGGTCTTGGGAAGAAGATGTAAGGAGTAACGTAACTAGGTTACCCATTACTTGACACAAGTAACGTAAGTACGTTACCCTTACTGTTTCAAAAAAAAAAGTAACAAGTACGTTACTACGTTACAGAAAAAAAAGGTAACGCGTTTCATGTAACTACGTTGCTCGTAACGCGTTACCACCAACACTGCTCTAGACGCTAAGGGTCAAACAGTTATCACGAGTGCTTGAATGCCTCGTTATAACTAGGGCTATGCTTCCTACTGCTTTATTTTTCGTTGAAAGCAGCAATGTATGTTGTGGGATTACGATTTAATCCATAGATTCGGTGTTTTCCGGCGGCAATTTTCAGTTTAGGACAAGAATCAATGTTTATGGGAAGTTCACTCGGGCGTGTATTCTGGGCCAACACGAAATAAAGCTCTAGATAAAGATTTTTCCCGTTGAAGCTTGTATTCTGTTCATTCAAAGACGGCTTCAATTGGGGATTTTCCAGTTTTCTCTGATTTTGCTAAAAGCGGCTCGGGGTGGATTTTTCGGGGTGGATTGGTGTTTACCAAAACCACGAGACACTATAATTATAACGGAAGGTGTTTTCGTTCGATTGAGTGTGTACACACCTAATTCGGCACGCGCTGCCGCAAGAACAACCGTCTCAGTTAATACTGCAGATTGGGAGAGTTAAAAAGGCATTATTACGAACCAGCGCACAAGTGGACAGTTACTCAAAAATCAAAAGACACAAAAAATACACTCACACAGCGCTGAACTATCAACTCATCTTTATTTAGTCAAACGTAAACTGTTAAAGTGAAACAACTCAAACTCAATTGATAGTTGAGCGCTGTGTGAGTGTATTTTTTGTGTGTTTGGTTTTTTGAGTAACTGTGTACCTGTGCGCTGGTTCGCTCTCCCAGGAATAGACACTGAGCCCCTACTTCTAAGACGTAACATAAGCGTCACCATGAGCTATCCAGAAAGGCCATTCTCCGCCGAAAATCGTACTCCGCCATACAAAACTCATATCCAGGAAGCACAGGTTGCTCCCTTTGGTAAATGAAGAGGACACTCACAAGGCCCTTGGCCTAAAGTTTTAAATGCCAAAGAGCATGGTGGATTTATATGTGCTCACGCTGCACACGCTGGCACGTGCAGTGCGCGAGCGCGTGCACGTGTGTACATAATTTTTGTGCGGGACCATTTCTGCAGGACGAATTTTGGCCGGGACCATTTTGTCTGCTTCTTAGTATTTAAATTATTTGACAAACGTGCTTTTTTTCGTATTCTTTTGGAATGGTATATCGACGAACTGTGCGACCAAACGCGCAAGTAACCATTCCACGGCAGGTGTATGGTCATGTCTATAGAGTCACCGGATATATCATATTGACTACCTGTCCGGACCGTGGCATCTCTAAAAAAGAACCAAATACTAGTCGAAATGGTCGAAATCAGCACTATCCATAGAAAAGCGCCCTTAGAGTCATCAAGAATGGAAGGTTGTAATGTTAAGTGCCCAGATTCGTCTTCAAATGGGAGGACAACGTGCTCGTATAGTGATTCGGCTCCACTTGCACATAAAGTCAAACAACCCATATTAAAAAGAGGTCATAGTGGCTACATGGTGAAATCAACCCATTGCGGTAGGTTGCCAATCTAAAGCCCTCTCAAGCAACATTTCTAGCTTAAAGCCACAAAAAAATATTCACCAACCGCTACAAAATATATTGAATCTATTCTGTTTAGACTAAATAAGCACGTCAATTAACACTTTATTATTTACGCAATGCTATCGCATTGCCCGCTTTCTACTCGAAAAGAAATGTGGACACCAGGCGCTGAAGATTTTTAGATGCGGAGCATCTCTTGCTCGGGGCTATGTCCCGCGGCGTCGGCGTTGTAGTCTGCACTCACACTACGCATGCGCAACTCTCCTCCTTCCCTCTCTGCAACAGCTGCGCGTTACTCTCTCCGCTCTCTCTCTCTACCAGCTGCGCGTGCACTTCGCGTGCGTTCGATTCTAATCACACCGCGCGCGCATGCGCAACTCTCCTCCTTCCCTCTCTCCAACAGCTGCGCGTTACTCTCTCCGCTCTCTCTCTCTACCAGCTGTGCGTGCACTTCGCGTGCGTTCGATTCTAACCACACCGCGCGCGCACGCGCAACTCTCCTCCTCTAGTCTCCTCTCCTTCAAGTGTGAAAAAAAAAATAAACGGCGAGCGGCGAGCGTTCCAAGTTTCTCTGCCGCGAGCCGCGACGAAGGCTCGCGTAGGGGGTAACGCTAGGGCAGTCGGTGGCGCCATCTCTCGACGTCAGCACGCAACTGACTCTTTCCTCGGAACCAACACGATGCTCCGCATCACCCCATGGTTCCCCTCGGGAAGATGGTGTAATTTTTTTTTTTATATCCAGGAGAAGAATCAAGATTAAACGTAGCTTCTATTAGGCGTGTCATCCACTCAGCTGGGCGCCTGCGGCCAATCGCTCATTGTAACAAAAAACAGAAAAGACAAAACCGTACCCACACACAGAGCAGATGTGTTCACAAAGGCGGTTGTGTTTCGAAATGTGACTGCTTTCGAACGACAGCTTACCATTCCTTTGAGACTGGCACTGAAACGCTCGCAGTTGTCACTTAACAAAGCTATCGTTGCCCCATTCGTGAAAAACCCAATTACGCTGCTAGTCGCATGCCGCATGCCGTCCTTTTTATTTGTCAGGTTTTGTATTCAGAGATCTCGTTAATTGAATGAGAATCTGGTTTCCAACCAAGCGCAAGGCAGAACAGGAGAAGAATCTAGAAGACGGGTTCCCGCACTCAGTTGCGCACCCTGAGACGTCCTCCATTATAAAAAGGAAACAGCTGTTGTGGAGGACGTTCATTTTGAAAGGGAGTTTTTGTTTCGCTTGATCTGCCATTATTTTCTCATTACCTTCGTGCCTCTTCCTAGTACACAACTTTCTAAGAAAGGCTTCAAGCTGCTGCTATTCTGGGAGGTTTTGCAATTCTTGCATGACTCCATTGCTTTCTGAAAAGATGGCGTAACTAGACTCTTATTTTTTATCATTATTGCAGCCGCTCATAGTCCAACCCAAAATGTCAACTGAAGTGAAATTAGCAGGGCAAATAAGTATCTAAAGGTGCCTTGATCAAATTTCCTTCCAAGGTGTATTTTTGTGATCGGTGTTCTCGGCGTTGAAATTTCCGAACGCTATTGCAATAAAAAAAATTAAAATCAGCTCAGAGAAAAGTTTGTTTAACATATGAGAGATCATTGGCGCTCTGTCTCATTACCCATAGAAAACTGATTTATTTAACTATTATGGCAAAACAAATGCGGCAACGACAAGTGTAAGATAATCCTTTCTTCATAGCAAAGAAAGCTTTTTTTTTTTTTTAATATTCAATATTGTGACCATGTGATCGCCGCAATTTTCGTATATTTTCTATTCGTGTTAACCACTATAAGATAACATCACAAGCGTTTATTTTCATAGTGCAATAGGTAGTTTTGTCGGGCCTATTGCAATAATTCTTGCAACTGTGCCCGAAATCCTTCTTTTTCATATGCTTAGACGCAAGTTAGATGGCTAACTTGTCCGTGAAAATTTTCTCTAGAGGGTGTCCTAGAAAAACCTTTGCAGTGTTTTTTCACCCCAAAATTAAATTAAGCGTCGACAAATAGTCATTCTCCGCCCATGCGCTGGCGGTCCGGACCAAATGCCAATGTTCAAGATCTACCCGTTACCTTATTCAAACATTATAGGCGATTTTTGAAAAATGTTCAATGAGAACATGGTGGACGACAAATTTCACGAATACATGCATAAATGTATGTAAATGTTCAGCTACCGGGAAGGGAACAATGATCTCATTCAAAGTTTCAGAAATGCACTGATAACTTTTGGACAAGAACGGTTAGTTCTGAAACTTTGTCATCTAATCTGTAAAGACGCGCCAAAATTTGGGTGGAGACTGAGCGTTGGGCCCTGCGTAGTTTGTTTGTTTGTTTTCTTTCTATAAAATAAACACTGCAAATGTTTCTTCTTTTTTTTTTAGTTACACGCTGTAAAAATATTTATCTGTAAAAGGCACAATAATATACGTAAGTTAGTAGCTGCAAACCAGCCCGGAAAAGGATACGTGATTTTTCAGCAAGCAGACTTGTATCGGGGTTTATATGTATGAGTAATTCGTGACGTTCAAGACGTCGTTCTGTTTGAGACGTTGATGTTTGATACAACGACGTTTGTCCGCTTATTTTTTCTTTCTCTTCGATCGTGTGTTCTTTTGTCTCTGGTGCACCCGAGGGTAACCAAAACACCTGTGGTTTTGGTAATCGTTGGGGGCGTGTCCCTCCACACTTCTGGCTACACCTCTGGTGGCGTCATGTCGCCTCCAGAAGCTTCCTACCTCCATGTCTCGGAAATTTATAAGTTGAAGTAATTTGTGACGTTCGAAATATATATGGCAAGCGTTCTTTCCTTATAGCATCGTGATTGTTCGAATTTAAAGAACAAGACATCAAAGAATGTCCTAAAACATGGTGTCAGGCATTGTTGTTGTTGTTGTTGTTGTTGTTAGTGCTAATTTGTAAGGCCAATGTTTGCGAGACTATAAGATTATAAATTCAGAGCCACTACACTCCCACAATGCACTTGTGAGAGACGATCGCTCTTTTTTACGGATTGAACTTGGCGAATGCACGGGGCTCATAATATGTTTAAACCTAAAAAAAAACTGTCTGCACTATGGCATTGAGCGTGAAACGTTTCACCATGCTCGGCACCACAGCGCATACCGCTTTTTTTTTCTTTTCTTTTTCGACATATTATAAACTTCGTTTCCGCCGAATGCACTCTGTAAATTACAGCTATTGACCCTCCCAAGCGCTTTGCGGGAGAACAGACGCTCCCGATTTCTTAGACTGCTTGTTTCCATATGGTTACTCACAACGTATAAGTAAACACAGGACGGTGCCTCTTTTGTTCCCGCTGCTTGCTTTGTGATTTTTTTTTCTTCTTAGGCGTTCTTATCGGGTAGTACCCCAATCTCATTGGTTGTGTAACGATAATGAGATTCTCGGGACATGCTACGCCCTGCGCTACATAAGGTGTCTTTTGAGCCGCACTTTGGCGTGACACACGCGCAGGGATTTCCCCAGGAATTGAAATCAGAGGGGGTGTCTAAATTTTTTTGGGGGGGTTAAAGGGGGGGGGGGGGGCATTGCGAATATAGGAGTCGTTGTGAATTAAGGGGGTGCCTTCGGAAAAACGAGGGGGGGTCTGGGGAAATCCCTGCACACGCGGTACTCCTCACATTCCACCGGAAACACGACATAAACAAGGAAGCCCTCTGCTGAAGAGAAAATAAAAAAGAATAAAGCGCTCCTATATTCAAAAATTTACAATGGATGTAACAAAACGTAATCATAGTACCACTGAATACTTGAGCTGCGCATACAGTGTCGGCACCCTTTTTCCAGGTTGTCTCGCGGTCGCCGCAATTTTGGTGCTGGGTGCAGAGTCGACGGAATTGGCGATTGTCATAATTACAAAGTGCGACTGACTTTCTGAGTTTTAGAAACGCTGTTCGGAACCTCAGGGAAAATCGTTCTTGTCCGCCGTCGACCATTTCAACATTTTTGTAGAGTAGAAAAGTGCTTCTTGGGGATTTCGAATAAAGCTTCACGTAACTGGCAACCACAATGAAAAACGCTGAAATGTCCGAAGTGTCATTATTTTAAAGCGCAGCTTAGTTGGTGACTTTACTTAATATCATTGATTGATTGGGAAAATAATAAACTACTAAAAAACTAAGTTAAACAACGTGAGTTCGGGACCATGTATTACGTTCCTTTCTTCAGTACAAGCGACTCCACAGAAAGCAGAAGCTATCACTGCGAGACCCGCGGGGGCGCACAGTTATCTCAACCTGATAATAAGCTGGGGAGGCGACGACCTCTCAAAGCCTGAGTCTGGGATATATCGAAGGGCACGCTCGCGGATATAGTATTCCCAAGAGGGAAACTTCTGCGGCTATCAAACTCGCTGGACAAAGAAGGGCGTTGCTCCAAGTTGACCGATCGGAATTGTCTCGTTTGAGAGAGAGGGAGAAAGAGAGAGAGAGAGACTCACTGTTCGTGTTAGAGTACCCAATCTCTTCCTCGAGCAGCAGTCACTTAGGTCGCTAAGCGGGAAGGGGGGACGGGGGTGCAGGGATCTATGAGCTTGCGTGGGATGCCCAAGGGCTGTTTTTGCGGAGACGTTCTTCTTTCTTTTTCGGACGTCATTCTCCTTCTCACTGAGAAGGAGGAAAAAGGGGCTCCGTCCTGTTAAATTATTTTACGATTAATTGATTGTAGAGGTGCAAAAGGGCACATTGCATTTGTTTGTGTTGTCTTTGTGTGTGGGGTGATGTCTTACACGGAGGAGGCCGGATAAATCAGTGGCCCTCATATAGACCCGTGAATATATAGACGCAATATTCTTTTTAGGGGTCTCCATACTTTGTTATATCTAATTTTCTCCAGTAAACAATTGGAATAAATTTACAACGAAATGAGAAGTAATTAAACTTCAAAATAGTAACCGAACAAAATATAATTAAAGTTCACGTTAATGCTGAGATATCTCCTCTCATCAAAGGTCGCTCTTTCGCGTGAATCAAAAACTAGTACGCGAAAGGAGCATAATCTGTCAAAATGCAAGTGCCCTCATCAAAGGCACGCGACGCATGCCCAACAAAAGATCCGTACGACGCTTTAAAAAAGATTTTCGTATTTGATCAGGCACCTGCCAATCATGGCGTGCTAGGCAAAGGCTCACTATGCCGTGATTGGCCGGCGCTTGGTAGAATTCGGTCATTCTGTCATACATGTGTGACAGAATGCCTTACTACATGTTATAAATTTGTGACACAAACTTCAGTTACTAAACATTTACAAGCTCTGCAGCGCGGCGTCACTATTTATGCTATATCAACTGGCATGCCCCACGCATGTCCGCCATGAGCGTTCTCCGCCCATCATTTTTTATACTTTAATATTATTTTTTTATTCATCTGAATGGAGAAAAGTGACAACCACGACACCCACTCCAAATCAGTTTTGATTACTTTTTTTGTGATGCTCTAACACAAAAAACATCAGTGTATGTGCCAACACACCAAGCGCGTCGCCCGTTGAGCCCTAAAAACAAAAACATGGAGCCGTATTAAGATTAACTATTCAAAGCAAATAGGTACCTCCATCCCTTAGCGGACGGGAAAAATTCTCAACCAGGCAGCCGCTCGCTTCGTTGACGAGAATTACAATCGTCAAAACTATTAGCAGTAATTTGGCGATTGTACTCTTATCGTTTAGAAACATCTACTTAATTTCGATGTAACATTTCTAAAATTAAGCTTAGGTTGTCCAGTGAAACTTCTAACGAGAAATATTCTGAAGTTTCCTGATTCTTACTCGTACGGTCGGCGTCATCGGACCGTGATGAATTTCTTGGCACGTTTTACGAATAGCGCTAACGTTTTTCTCGAAAATATATTATTTGTCTTAATGTTATAAGTGCACATCGGGGTGATTTTGTACAGTATATGCCTGTGTCTATTGCTAAAACGGGAAATGTAGCACTCGTTTAAGCAAAACACACAGGGGATCCGCCAAACGCCAATACGTTGCTGGGTTAGTGCATGTGGAACATGCGACATTTCGAAAATATGCTTTCAGAAGATGTAAAGCTATTTATATTGAAAATTCGCAAACATTATTTTCTTCATCTGGTGAGCTGGCAATTACTTCACATTGGCTCTAAGCAGTAAAGCTGTTTGAAGATAGAGTGAGTAGACAGGCGAACTGGTTTATGTTACACATTTTTGAAAAACTGGAGAAAACGGACGAAAAAGGGGAGAAACCCAAAACGTCTCAACTGAGACGTTTTGTGTTTGCAACCTTTTTCGTCCGTCGTGTTTGTTTTTCTTTTCTTTTCTTTAAAATGAGTAAGATGTTGTTTTATCTTCAACACTTCAAGACGGAAAGAACTACCCACCCCATGTCATCTTCGCAAGGTATATTCCTGCTGAACACAGGGATCGGAAACACGTGCCGCATTACAAATCGAGATATCTAGCTTTCTAAAAAAAAAGTCTTTATACTATAACCTAAGCTGCAGGCCACTCCGCTCAATTCCTACGTCGCACTCTTTGCGAGAGCTGCATCGCGGCGTAGCATCTCCACCAATAAGAAAGTAATATACAGTCCGACCATCTCTCCACGAGTACGCTCGACGTAGTATGTTTGCCTTCCCAAGCAAAGTGCAAGACACACAGTTTTCGGCCCCTGCGTTTTCCTCGGAAGAGTTTATCCGGGCCTCAGGAGCAGAAACCTCATTGGAATCGACTCGTAAAACCCGGAAGCTTCCAAGTTTCCAAATTCTAGAAGGAAGTAAGGATTCCGCGAAGCCATACGCGTCGGTCCATCTTTGCGGATCAAGTCCTGCATTTCTTCAAAAGAGCGGGTCGAAAAAATGGGATGTGCGAGGCGCTATCAACAGCTCCGGGCACTTTGAACAGTCTCGCACAATCGAACCACGCGAAAGTCTGATATTCCCTTGAGCATTAGCGTCACTTCACTCGTACAGTGTTGCTCCTGTTTTCTTTTTTCTTTTTTTCGTTTTTTTAACGGTTTTTGGAAGTTTCGGTTTCCTCGCCATCGACCAGAAAACATATTGTTGTTGCCTAAGGCGACTAAGAGATCTGGAATAACTAAAAAACTGATATAGGTCTAACCTCTACGGAGGAAAAGATTATGTAAGACGAAATTGCAATTCATATTTTTTTTGTCAAACTACCCTAAACGTGTTTCTGAACAAAACGTCGCCCTCGCGCGATGGAAGAAAAACAGACCCGGACAATTCGTTTGCAGCAGCTTCATTCATCTCCTGTTTATGCTTTTACTGTCAAATGGCCACGACGTGTTCGTTTCATTTTTAGCTCGAGATACTGCCCACATCCTGGATTACTCTAATTTATGTTAATAGGAGCAAAAAGATAAAATATTTACTTAATTAGTGAGTAAAAATGATTTTAAACTGCATGCTCTATTCTTTTCGTTGCACAATTCGCTATTTTGTGACCAAACGAGCCTTAATTGCAAACCTCTCTGCTACTGTGAGAAGACGAGTCATAAATTTGTCCCATAACAAAGCTTTTAGAGTGTTTAAGACATCAAACTGTATCTCTGTGTGTTATCCGCAAGCTGCGAATGAATCTACATATTAGCGTGACCTCTGCGAGACGTCACAGAGTTTACAAGTGGGCTGTAAACAGTAAAGCCCATGATCGCAAAGGACGACGCCTAAAGTAGGAGAAGTAAAACAAATTAGGGCTCACTCGCGTAGGAGTGTGTGCCCCAAAAAGAAAGAAAATATAGAAAATAAGTTTATTAAGTTCCCATGCCGCATAATCAGTGTTGCGATTTAATATCACCCTCTTTGAAAAGTGAGCCCAAAGGTTTTGAGTCTTTATCGGTAGTTTAAATTCTCCCACCAATAACAAACACATCTATTCAGCACTGAGTCCCCTGTGAATAAACTGCGAGATGCCATTTTCAACGCGAGTGAGATTTATTGTATCGAAATATGTTTAACTTAGATCCTAAAAATAAGAAAGTGGATGGTGACAGCCTAACCTAAACCCCGAGACACAGGTTTCACATTATGGGCAGACAGCGTTACTATTTTTTTATAGTCGGGCGAGTTGATTGATTGTTAATCAATGTATTAGAACTCGAAATGGAAGATATTTTTTTTTATCTCAACAGGTAAAAAATAAAACTCGGCCATCATCATTATTGACCAGACAATATGTCGCTGTTACGTAAGACGACTAAGAAATCTGAGAGAAATGAAAAATTAATATACATAGGTAATCTACACCAACACGTCGTGTTTGTCCTCATCTTTGCCTTTCTTTCAGGTTTTAGTATGTCAATTTAGATTATGTGTCATCTTTCCCGGTATTTCATTTTATTTATTTTTGTCTCAGGGTTTAGATTATGATGTTCTCTAACCGGCCCACCTGCATATTTCACTATTCGGGTGGTGACTCGGACAATGAAACGGCAGTTCGGAGTGATTCTGAAAGTTTGACGAGACTTGTTAAACGCATTGTTATCGAATATATTTTATATCTTTATAAACCACTATTTTCTCACAGTTTCAAGTGAATCGCAGTGGTGAGCATCGTTTGATGGAGGCCAAACTCTCCAAACATTATTCCTTCTTGGTAACCAAGCTCTTATAGCATCACGGGAATAAGACAAATTAATATCTTCATTTTTTTTTGCTGTTCACTCGCGTCCATTGTTAATTACCCTGTTTATGTAGATTTCACTTTAATGATCAGCTGCATGAATCGTTAACTTTAGAAAAGCGGCACGTATTTTCTCGCATTGTTCACGACGCTCAAGTTGGTTCGTACTTTATTTCACGATTAGCATTCTGAAAGTCTTCTATTTCGACCCCTTCAAAAGAGCGGAACGACGCGCCTGAAACTCATTTTCTCACAATATACGCTAAGTTTCAGAGTACCGAGGCTGCAGTCACATTCTGGCGTAGAATGAACGGCGTAGTCGCCACTTCCCCTTTGCCGGCGCGCCTGGCAGAAAACGCAAGAAGCGCCGGTCCTGCTCGCTAAAAACAATTCGCAACAGAGTAAAAAAAAAAAAAAAAAGATATCGCAATTACTTTTTAACACCGTATCTACCGCTCAAAACGTCGCCCGTTCAGAACCACAACTACCGCAAAGGGCGCCCGTGCAGCTAGCTCTATATAGGCAAACAAATGGTGACACCCGTGCACGAGGCAACAAATGTACGGTCACGGGACGCAAAAAGGACGAAGAGGAAACGCGAAAGGACGGGTGGGAAAAAAAAAAGTGCCGATACTCGGACCTTTCTTTTCCACACTTTATTTCAAACCACGACAGCCGACCTTACCGTCTGACGTAGCCAATCCAGCGGTCCCAAAAGGGCATCGTCACGACGGCGCATTCACTGTGCCTGATGTGTTTCGCAACTTACAGCAAGCGTAAACAAGGACTGCGAGTGTCATGACAATGCACTTTTGACGTCGCTTGATTTGCCCCACCCATTGGATGCGCTTGGACAAAGTGTGAAACGGAATGTAGCGTCATCTTCATTTATCCCAGGACATCATCGACTCGTGCCATGATATGTTACCCTCGTTATTTGTTTTGACCCACTCGGTCTTTTATACGGAAGGATTCTTCCGAGCATTTAACTAAATAAAAATGTATACAGCGCTAAAAGCGGGAAAAAGAAACGTCGTCCCGAGTCCCTAAACTCGTCAAACATCAAGTTGGAGCTGAAAGTTCACAGAGCGCGCCGATTGGACGTCGGCGAATAAAGCGCGGAGTCATCGCCGGGATAGGCCCATCGGTGCGCTCCGTCAACTTCAGCCCCGACTTTGTGTTTGACGATTTTAGATGCCCTGCCGTCTTGTGACGACAAGCGGCCTGTTTTCGTCTCTACGGGTTTTTGGAAGCAGTCAGTCAAAAGACCAAAATGCCGGACAGACGGTGCCAGCTGGCAGTCGTCGTGGCGTAGATCCTTTCTGGCTGAGGGTCGCCGGAAGTACGTGGTGGGGTGCTTTGGAAGAGCCCACCCCTATATTGCGTGAGTGTGCGCGCGCGCTTGCTTGGTGGGGCGCAATCGAGGCAACGCAGACATGCATGGTGACGCCAGACGAAAGCGTTTAGGCGGACTGCCGTGGTGTCGAGCCAACCTGTGCGTCATCCTGCCTGCAGCGCGTCATCCCGGTAAATTCCCAAGAGCAAGAATTGTTATGCGTCACGATGAATTCAGCCACCTGACGCTAATGTTTTGTCATAATTAAAACGAGCATTCAACGAAGCCCCGATTAAACTCTGTTTTAAGTATCGGAACGGGGCCAAACGTTGGTCGCAACAAAAATATTAATGCTCGTATTAAAACCCCTACGTCACGACGCAACCTGCGCGATTGACAGAATCAGTTGGCGGTAACACACGCATAGCAACACGCAAAATGTCGTGATACAAAGCTTGACTGGCCTATCCGATCGTAGCGCTGGTGTGCTCATATACATAAGGTTAAACGTAGCATAGGGATCCAACGTTGAGAATCCCCACCTTGATTTTAAGAATGCTCGCACCATTGACATTAAGACAAATCACCGATAATTTTTTTTCTTGAAATCATTGCACCTTTAAACTGCACCAGAAAACATCAATAGGTCACTCAGCGCTTTACCATCCGACTACTGCTTCTTGGGCCAGAAGGGATCTGATCTGAAACGATAGGGGAAAGGTCGGGTGGTGTGGTAGTGTGTTAAACTGGGTGGTTCTCAGTGTGTTTATTTGTGAGGTAGTAAGCTGTAAGTGTGGTGAAGGCAGTGTCTGCATTGAGTGCCGGGAGTTGTGAGTAGTGTTGTTTCGGGGTCTTGTAAAAGTGTGCCTCGTCCGCCTTGGGATGGGGAGGCCATGGAGTTACCGGCGCCTCGATAAGAGTCTCGCAGGCAAGTTGAGCCAACAAAGTACCGGCAATCCATGCGTGGCCTGGCACCCACACCACCACGGCCGAGGCAGGGAAAAGTTTGAAAGGGCGGAGGAGAGGTCGTCACGCAAATCCTCAAGAAGGCGGCACTGACGAATTGCCCGAATCGCTTCCATGAAATCAGTGTAAATGCGGTATCAAGAAGCAGGAGGAAGGACGGATCCCGGCTTAAGGGACCAGTCCCTTGTCAGGCTATAGACCGACACGATATTTACAAACAAGCCCGCGTTTGCCCACACCAAGTGTGGGCACTGCGCGTGCGCAGAAACAAAATTCACGTGAAGTGAAGCGTCTGCGCATGCGCAGTACCGTCAACAGCGCCACCGCAGCCGTGTGACGTCAGGGCCGCGTGTTGGTCTATAAAGCCTGACGAGGCACTGGTGCCTTAAGCCGGGGTCACATATGCTCATGCATCATACAAACGGCATTCTGCAAACACCAGTCACCGGAATATCCGTGGTTCGAATGCCCCATGCCAAGTGTTCTTATTGAACTCAATGCAATGCGACATTCGAAGCAGGAATCTCGCGGTGACTCGCGTTCGAATCTGTATGCAGACTGTCTTTTGTATGATGAATACGCAGTACGACCCCGGTTTTACGATTTTTGCGTATAAATAACCCTCTTCTGTTCTAAAAAATAGCGCACACAAGTTTCCGCATTATCCGAATTTATACGTGAATTCACATGTGAATTCACATGTGTTCCAGCCTCCATATGTAAAGTTATTTAAAAATGACTGCGGACAAAGAGAACAATTGAAGCGTGATAATATGTAATAATCTTGATTTTGAAATTATATCTGTTCAAGACTCGATCAAGCAAACTCAGTCGCCCGAAGACATTTGTTACGACCTAATGCATCGTTCAAAATTTAGGTTTTACTCTTTCACACTTTTTATACTTTTTACACTAACGTCTGTTTCCAATATTCGCAAAGCTATTACCGAGTTTTGCACAACAATTTTTTTTTTTTTTCAAAATAGGCTAATAATTGCAAAATGGTAATAAAACACCCCTCCGTTTACCATGAGAATTTCTTTGTGAGTTTCTTCGTCTCTGTTACCTAGAATGTGTACCTACTAGACGAGAAATTCTGAGGCTCTTAAATCCAAGAAAGCATAGAATTGGAAAGTCTGTTTTCCGATTTGCCAATTCCATGCTGACAGGGGTATAATGAAACTAATGATACACATTCCTGAGCAATAAAAGGGAAAATTTATACTTTTAAAAGAAAGCTATCATAAGTGAACATTGCGGCCTGATTGCTTCGTTTCTTGACTATCAGTGACACTCGACTTCTCACTTTCCTTATCGTCAATTGCCAGTCTTTTTCAAGTAAACAAAGCCATTTCTTCTGTCGGTTTTCTGTTCAACCATACTTCGATGAAATGCATTGTCGTGTTGCACTCTAACGGCGTTCCTCCAAAAGACCATGCCTTTCTTATTTGTAAATTGCCACGTGCGATAATGCGGAAAGAAAGTCGTCTGCTTCCAGAACAGGAGTTGCGGTGACGTCAGAACGACGCCGAGCTCTGATTGGCTTTGATTGAAAAGATAGGGGGTAGACCTCAATGCTAGACGCCTTGAAATCTACCCACTACTCTTTTTTTTTTTTAATCTGCCAATAAGAGCTAGGCGTTCCCACATCATGGCAACCCCTGCAAAGAAGCAGACGGACTTGCGTTCCGTGTAGTCACTGGCAAGGTGAGAACGACAAGGTAGAGCTCCAAATGTCCCGCCTCTGTCGCGAGCATTCCTACCTTCGGCAACGCTTCGGCGTTCCGTGCACCTCGAGCGCGCATGCGCAGCAAAGGCATGGCGGAAGGCACGGAGCGCGTTTTGTGGGCAGGGCATTCGAAAAACACGCCCCGCCGTTCTAACTCTGTCGGTGACTATGGACCAACTTAACTATTTCAAGTCACGCCACCGCGATAGCGCTACAGTCGGCACTGTACATGCGCTGTTGTCTTTCGAGTTGTTTTAATCAATACAAAGCGGCAGCTCACATTATCGATGAGACTTGCCAGACAATCAGTTAAGCGTAGGTAAGTAACTGGTTCCCAAAACATGCCATATTATATGCATTGAGCTTATATACAGTCCCACGAAGAAAACTCTGCGCTTTATTGCATACGCACTCTCTATATATATAAATGGCTCTAACAAAGAAACCGCAAAAAGGCAACAATCAAGATGAGGGGTCCTTGTTAGGATAGAGTAAAGAGAACACAACAATACAAAAAAAACGTATAATCGGGTGAGCGAGGCATGCAACTGCGCATGCAGGTGGTGTGTCCACAGGAGTCCAGCCCCCGAGTTCAGGTGAAGGTTCAGCGCGGTGAGGAATGGACCTGGAACACACAGTCCATTGTGCCTTCTTGTCACACGGCCCGCTGGATGATCTGGTGTGTGAGAGCCGCACTGTGTAGTGTCACCGGGCTAAGCCTATCGAGCCAGTCCGTGGAAAATCTAAGCGTCAGCATCTCCGACATGGCTTCGTGGTCGCAGCAGCGGGGGAGGGCCGCTTCATATGTGTCGACGACTCTGAAATTTCCAAAACGATTCCTGTGTCAGCAGCTGTGTGACAAGAAGACCCTCGATGCCGGCAGTCTGTGTAATTAATGTGAGTAGTAACTAATTAGTAGTAATCATTTAGCCGAAGGTTCTATAGTTAAAGTAAATAGCGCTAATAACGTTCGAGGACAAACATGCACTACATGCTTTTCAGAACACCGGGTATAGAATGGGAGGTAAGAAAATTATTTTTCGCAGGTGTAGGATGACTCATTGGTCACTGATGTCAGCGCGAGTGCAATCGTTTTTCAAATAGTATCTATTTCGAGAACCATCGAGATCAAATATGAACGACGACCATGCGGACGATGAGGCCTCCGACACATATTATCCGGTCAGGAACAATGATTAGAGCTGGAACCATGAGGTGGCCATTGTGGAACACAAATTATGCTGCTAATTGTCACTCTTCACACCTAGTTTTTGACTGAGTCAAAACCATTTACTGTGTGATAGGTTTTGCCGGCAATAGCAAACGCACAAAAAAAGACGAGCGCCGTGACTGTGCACTTTTGGCGCCATTTGATTGGTGGCATCCGATCGTAGCGTCGCCTTTGTTGGGAGTTTGTGTAGAACGGGGTCTAGCTTATTGCCGCCGCATGTCCAACTAATTGCTCAAATCGACCGTTTTTTTTGTTTTTTTGTAGGTGTTTTATAAAAAGTTGTTTTATATTTCAAAAAAAAAATGTCGCGCATTTCATTTTTATTTATAGCATGACCGCAAAAATACTGTTCGACCTACACCGTGCATTGTCGGGGCTTATAGGGTTGTTACCGTAAGGAGGGCCGATTGCTAGATCACGTTATTGGATAACAACATGAGTGTTTGTGATTTTCGGCAGTGTTCTGTTCCTTTGTGTTCTTCTATTATATGTGCCTCAATTACAGCTCACTTGGACGAAGCGTACTACTAGCGTTCTTACACTTGACAGAGACGCGTATGTGCGAAATATTTTTGAAGCTGGTTATGTAATTATGTTTTCGTTTTTTTTTTTTCAGATTCGCGCAATAGTATTTTAACAAGTCACGTTAGCCCGTAAACAAAAAAAGACAAACAGACTATGTAGTCTTGAGTAGAAGAAGGCTGCAACGACCACGAGTGCTTCGTCTCATTAGTTTAGGTTAGTCAAGAGCACACCGTATATGCGTCAAGATCCACCTGGTGTCTTTGGATGACGTAGATATTGTCTGTGCACACTTGCACAACGCACGTCCCGGGTGGGAGCTTTCCTGACATCGCACCTCCTCACGTGTCACGTGAACGCGGATGCGAGGCGCACAGATGCCGCTGGGAAAAACATCATAGTTAGGATTCTGCGTCTCCGGAGGAAACTATACTTCGTTTCAGCTTCGGTCGGAGCGCGGCCGATGTTATGAGCCGAAGGGCCAATCAAACAGCGAAGGGGCACAACGTCATGGCGTGCACTCTGCAGTTGATAGGACCAGCGGGTATTCGCCGTCTCTCTGTGCGAGCTCCTACGCCGGCTAGCCCTATCAAGCGCGGAGAGCACGCCATGACGTTGCGCTTTTTGCGCTGTTTCATTGGCCCTTCGGCAGATAACATCGCCCGCGCTCGGACCGAAGGTGAAACGAAGTATAGAAAGAAAGATCCGGAAAACGCTCGCCGGTAGAGTAAACCTTTCGCCAATTCAGATTTATTCGAAAAACGTCGACATTCAATATTACGATAAGCAATAAAAAAAGCCGAGATGCACTCTTTTCTTCCAAGCGCACCGGTTGAGCATTCTAGACTAAAGCTAGCTTCAATTTCATTTCAAAATTCGGATATATGACAGCATGTTAGCTTACCATTCACGCCCGATAAGAACAATAGTTCCATTACTTTACGGCCCCCAGAGAGGTTAATTTACATATGCGATTTTGATAGTTACTGTTTCGCTCAGGAGTTTAGAATCTACTATCTGGACACCTTGCAGGAGTGCGGAGTAATGTATTTATTACAATGCAAGCTGTGATCCCAGTATATATCAAATCATCAAATCAGTTTGTTTTGTGGACGAAGAATAGGGGAAGCTCAAGCGTTCCCCTTTACCTCGCGGTCATTTCTTTCTTCTTCTGGCATCTGCGATTGAGAAGAAGTGGGAAATAAAATGCAAACTCTCTATATCCTTATACGTTTGGTTGCGGATATTATTGAATTTTAAATCGTAGTAATATCGAAAAATTTAACGCTGAATTTCGGTGAATTGAAAATATAGATTAAAATTGGAATAAACATCAAACAACCTATGAAGAATAAACAATAAATGACGCCCTTCTAATTTTATAAAACAAAAAAGTCTATGAAAACGCGGAGCCCGCGGGTCATAGTCAGAAACAAATCATGGTACAAAAGGTTTCTTCAAACGTAGACCGATATGTAATTCCACACCAGTGATGTGGGTGCGGAACCTATTTAGTGAAATATACCTTTCCGAAAGTTTTTTCTTAGGCTGACAATTGCTACAAAAATGTTTTTCTTTACACGTCTAAACTTAATTACGCATGTATTTCTATGAACGTTCCTAGTTCATTCGTAATTAGCAAGTGACCAATTATTTTAAAGCTACCAAACGCCCTAAAAACCACAGCAGCTTTGGAAAAAAAAAAAAGGTGCGCGATCAGTTTTAGAATTTTTCAGTAGCGCGGTGAAAAAAATAATCTTCTACATCATTAGAACAACCAAAACGTTGAGCTTTGCGCACAGTGAATAAAATCGAACAGCGGTTCGCTAGCAGCAATCTGCCCGCTGTAAAGAAGCAAACCCAATATACTGTCTCCGTTTACGCCGTACAAGCTTGCAATGACAAAGCGATTTTCTATTCAAACTATAGTTCACAAATTTTAACACAATACGGAGATGACCGAAAGAAAGCATAATCTTACTAAAGACAACTGAAGTGTTGGAAAAACTAAGGGAACAATGCCAAACATGTGTAATGCATAACGGTATCTCAACAGCGCACGCTAAAAAAAACATATTAGGTAAGAAAGTAAATAAGCCGCTTGAGTACTGGAGCAGCAATCTCCTCACACGAGTGGACCTTCCCCATCTTGTATAAGTCATAGCTTATAACTAGGGCGCCGTGTTTTCGGAGTTTATTTATCGTGAAATTCGGAGGGTGTTTTTCGGAGTTTATTTTTTGCCAAAGATTCGGAGCTTATCGGAGTTTATATTTGTTTGATTCCCAATTCTCCGAAATTCGGAGATTAATTTTTCAGTGTTTCCTATTAAAAAATAATAAAGAATAACCGGATGCAAACGTATGCCAGATAAAAAATAAAACGCGCTTGAATCAATTAAGGTTTCTTCAGTTGAATTTGGCGTTGGTGTCCTTGGCAATACTAATTTGTCGCACGACAAAAGTCGCACACAAGTGTGTCTTCGACAAACGTCGATACCTTAAAATCAATAAACTGCCGGAGGTAGCCGCGAGGAAGCTCGTAGTCACCCCATCAGGCACGTAGCCAGGGGGGGGGGGGGGGGGGGGGGGGGGCATGGGGCCCGGGCCTTCCCTGTAATCTTCCATTTTGCTGGGACCTCCTCTCCCCCTCCCCCTCATACAGCATTTTGTCATAAACGCCCCCCCCCCCCCCCCCCAAACAAAATCCTGGTTATGTGCCTGCATCCCATCAATCTATCCCGCGGCCGCGCGAGGTGTAGTGGTTAAGGATGTAATAGAGAAGTTTCCACTGCCCCTCTTCCCTATTTTATGCAATCTCGATGGTCCATAGCTTTCACTGTTACATAAATATACCCTCTCCTTTCTCTAAATCCCAAATCCCATGGCCCAAACTGGAAACCAAAAGAGTGGCTTTTGTCTTGACACGAATGGTACGATGACCTGTTTCCCTGAACCACGGTGCCCTGAACCAACCATGACGAGACAGGCCGTAAGACCCCCTTTTGACAACGGTCCGAGGCTTGAAAGATAATTATGGTGTCATTTTTCCAGGACCAATGATCCTGCGCTGCACAAAATGTAAAAAAAATATATATATATATATATATATATTGTTGTGGGGGGTGGGCACGCAACAATTCGGAGTTTATCGGATAAATCCGAATGGACAAAAATTTTACCGGCGGGTGTTTTTCGGAGTTTTTCGGATTTATCCGAAAACACGGAGCCCTACTTATAGCCCCTCATGTTGCACTCAACGATGGTAAACAAAATTCTGGCGAGAGAAATGTTCCTTTTAGATTTTTACTTTAAACCCGAGGGTCAGCTAGGTGATTCATATTTTCATTTATGTATTTTTGCAATGGCTTCTACTGCCTGCCTTAGTTGTTTTTTTTTTTTTTTATTAATCTACGATTCCAGATAGTGACACCACATAATGAACAAAAAGCAATTGTGTGTGGTGAAATTGTCGCAAACCATCGTTTGGCCAAGTACCCCCTGTAATATGCACGACCCTGAGGATAAAAATGAATGAATAAACAAGCAATGGAAAACTCGAACTCAGTAGCGCTATTTTAAGTGACTCAATGCAAAGGTAAAATCAAACAGTATTGTTATAGGACGTTTAACTACGTTGTGGGGACTTACAACGAGTTACGGCTACGAAAACAACCCAACAGACAAAAGAAACCTGGTTGTCTTTCTGTGAGCTCACCTGGACCCTGTGATTGCTGCTGTCGGCGACAACGATGGAGTTATCCGGACCAACAGCGACGCCCCTCGGCCACGTGAAACAGCCGGGCTCCGTGCCCCTGGTGCCAATCTTGAGCTGCATCCGACGTTTCTGAAGATACATGCTCCTGGGAAAGCCGTAGCCTCCGTACTGGCCGTCGTGCCTCGATGAACTGCCATCTCTGCCTCTGGCCGGCACCTCATCGTCCGAGCTGTTGTCCTCACTTCCACTGCGGTTGTAGACGGCGTGCGAGCTCCGTGATCTAGAAACGTTCTTGCCGCCTGGACCGGAGGCCGAGGAGCCTCCGACCGAACTGGTGCGGCATCCGTACTTGTTGCGCAGGTACTGGGCCCAGCTGGAAGAAGCTCCGGAACTAACCGTGCCGCTCTGGTCGCCGCCGTCAGGTGACGCGTCCTTGACAGCGTGGCTACTCTTGGACCGAGACAGAGTGCTAGGCGGCTCTTGCTTGTACCGGCTCCTGTAGGAGGGTGATGCTGGAACGGCCTCGTCGGGACTGTCCAAGTCTCCGGGCAGGACTTCGTTGGAGCTCTTGCTGCGCGCGAGGCGACTGCGTCGCAGAGCCGCCGCCGACGTAGCAGGCGAGGTCGATGTCCTGGAAGCGGAGCTCTCCTGTTGGCTCTTGCGCCTTTCCTGGCGGGGCTCCGGCGGCTCGACGAGGGCCGAGCTGCGGCTCCGACTCAAGAAACGGCTTGCGCCGGACTCCTCCTGATCTTCCTCGGCTCGCCTTCGGTTCGTCAAAAACGAGGAACCGCCGTACCGCGATGACGTCGCCGTCGGGTCGTCCACGGAAGCCGACGGCGAGTCTCTCCAGGACCGTAACCTGCCGGCCTCGTCTTCTTTGTCTCGCGCGTATTGGGAGTGCCTGGTTGAGGGTGCGGGCTCCTTGCGCGACGTCGGCGTTGAAGAACGCACGTCTTGACTGCCCCGGCGCGCCTGAGCACTCCGATTCAGCAGAGCCGAAACGGACGACGTCATGTCTTCTTCTCGCTTGGGCGCGGGTGACGTCGGCGTCCTGCGGGTGGGCGTCTTGGGCACCTCATCCTCTTCTTCTTCTTCCTCTTCGTCCTCTTCGTCTTCCTCCTCGTCCTCGGACTCAGAGGTCTCCTCGGTGGTGGAGCCTTCGGAGTCCGAGTCCTCTTCCTCACCAATCTGGGCCTGGGGCCGAAGACGGCTGAAGAAGGACGACTGCTGCGGTGCAGCCTGCTGCAACGGCCGGCTTGCCTCCTCTTTCTTCTCTACCGTCGGTCGTCGGCGCTCGTCTTGCTCTACAGATACGGCCTTGGCCAGCGGCGCTCGTACTGACCTGGCGGAAAGAACAGAGGCCACGGACGAAGTCGGGCCGTCAGAGTTTACTTAGACGTCGGCTCGCCCATTGTCTGCTTAGTGTGGAACGTGACAATATGTGGCCGTTGGCAGGCAGCAGGCACTAGACGGCTCAAGATAGCGGACAAATTTATTTTTTTTAAGTTAGGAAAAAACGACGAGCGGAGGTAAGATGGTACTACCGTTAAAAGTGAGGGGATAAGTTCTTAAAACTTCAGTGGTTATTTTACCCCCTCGTTAGTTTGTACGGGAGGAGAAATTGATAATTCGTCGGGATGTACTAAAACGTTTTTGTGTTCACCGCGTCATTCAGAACTTCGCCAGACGAGACTATGTTCGACGTTGTTTCTGGTAGCCTTCTTTGTTGACAGTAGAAAACAATTTTTTCCTTTACTTCACACAGCAATCTATGCATTGAAAATATATACATTTTAAGTGAAACATAATCGGTCGATCAAGTAACAACATTTCTTCTTTCTTTTTTTTCCAGAGAAGGTTTCCGCAATAACCCTGTCATTCAGATTTTCTTGAAACGTGACTATATTTGAAACTCCCTCCAACCACCGCCTTTGCGGCTAATAAGGAACAATATCTTTCTTCGCTGTAGATGACCCTCGATGCACTAATGATAAAAACTTTAAGGCAAAACCTAATCGACTTTTCGCATGACCGCCCTTCTTTTTTTGTTTTGTTATGATAAAAGTACCGCCCCGAGCAAGGATGTACACGAGTTTTGTAGAAGTGCGTGATCGAGCATTGCTTGCTCGGCCCTGCGCGTGGCAATATGTTGTACCTTTTAGTTATAACACCCTGTCTGTATTTAGTTTAAATTACAACAAATATTAGGACACGACTATATAATTACAAGTGCCGTTCAAATCCTATACCAGCACTCCCATTAATTTCTCAAATTTTAAGCCAATTTGTGATATATAAAACATAAAACATATAAATCTTAATTTTAATAGTAAAAAATCACACACCAAAATAAAAAATCACACACTCGTTTTAATTTTTTCGCTGGTTACAGAGTGACGTGCACTGTCAACCAGATTCTTGCTGGCTTAATATAGTATATAAGCTGACTTATAGTAGTATATAGCGAATAAGTTGACCTACCTAAGCGGACCTTATATAGCAGAGGTCTCAAACACGCGGCCCGCAGGCAACGAGTCCCGGTTCCCATGTCTCGAGCGCTAGAAATGGCATACGCCAGTGATATCATCTCGTCGATTCCTTTTCGCTTGAAAAGTAGCTCTTTTCTTTCAAAGTATTCAGGTAGTTTATACGTATTTGTGTTCATCTGCCTTCTGTTTCCATTTCCTTTAAGCTTAACGGCCTTTTCTAATGTACAATTCCAAGGCTGCAAGCGCGAGCTGTTTGTTGAAGGATGCATCTTGGCTGCGCGAACTCGATCAGCAGAAGCAGCTGCCAAAGATAAAGCTACGCGAGCTCGGGAATCTTGCCATCAAAAAACGATTTCACTATTAAAAAAACACGTATATGTTCAGAGTGTAATATAACTCGCCAGGAATGCAAGAACTATAAAATAGCTGATTGGTATTAGATACATGTTCAGCTTCGTTAATTCCTGTGCGAATTGAGCAATGAAAACGACAGTGTACTTTCTCTCTTGTTCTATTATAAATGCCTGCCCGTAGGCGGGGCCGTGTCATTTTAATTCTTGTTATCACATGATGTTACTGCCCAAATTATTTATACAAAGAAATCAAATCTAAAGATGTCACTGGAAAAACTGTGAGCTTCCAAAAAGCATAGAGCACGAGGTCTCTTCCCTTTCGAATATTTTGAGCCCCCCCCCCCCCCCCCCCGTTACGTTGGCCCTTGACCTTACCGGTGTGGGCTATCTGCCGTCCCCTCTCCCCCCCCCCCCCCCCGCCCCCCCAACTCAACTGAGTTAGAGACCACTGTTATATAGTGTATAAGGTGACCTACGAATCAACACAAAATGTGTTTATAAAATTTCAATAATAAATCTACAAAAAAACATTAAATTACTGAATTCTTAGTGCAATACCATTTTTATCAATGGTTTCTTTCCCTCCTGAATTACATTTGCGCTCGCAAATACACGATTTAGGTGATCAATGCGTCAATTTATTTGCGATAGTACCGTAATGGAGCAAGGCATCAGACAACTCCTACGCTACTTTCAAACTATGCCATGCAGATTACTGCGCACACCTCCCCAGAAAATTGGAAATGCTTTATTAGTCTCGGTAGTGGGGTTTACAAGACCTCCGCCCACAGATCCTTCACCCGCAGCTGGCAGGTCGCACCGAGGCCAAACACTTCCGTTGCACGCCCGCTCTAAAAACTAGAAGGAATGTAAATCACTACGGGCTCCTAGAGCGGAAGGCGCACTTAATTCATACCATGCGCATGCGTACCAAGGGCTGGGAGAGAGTGAAACTGCTTTGTTAGTGATGTTCGAACAATGTTGTAAGAAGTGTAACTTTGTTTTCTGAGATAACCTTAAGTAGGCGTCTTTGAGTAAATAAACGAACTACAAAGGAGGTCCTCGCAATAGCGGTAACTGTTCCATCGACCATATGCAGGGCTGGAAGGTTTTTGAAGAAGCATTGGGAACAATATCGTGGGGAGTGTCGATAAACAAACATTAAATGAGCCATGGAAAAACGGATAAAAACGTGACTTCCAGTCTTGTCGCCCTTGATGTTGACAGGTGTGGAATGGTTCGGATGAGAGGAAACGAAGTAAAAGATTTTCGCCCAATGTCTGGACTGCCATAAGTCCTTTCTGTTTCCAGGTGAGCATGGCGACGGCGCCGCCGAATTCGTAAAGTTCGTAGTCGGGTTTATTTATTAGAGGAATTGTTATAGGTCGATTAGTTCATAAGAGCGCAGCGTTAATCTGTGTGAAGTTTTCCCGAGTTATTTTTCTACTACGGCCATGTCAGCGTATCATCGCATTCCAAACGGGATATCTAACCTTTTCGTGGTCGCCGACGTCTGCCTAAATGTTGAATGAAGAGTTGAATGAAATGACTTATCGTGACGAACTCTGCCCCATTCCGCCGTCCTCAGAGCTTATCCCGTCTTCCATCTACGGAGCAAAAACGACCGGGGATAAAAAAAAATTAGCCATTGTGTCGAAAATTATTTTTGATCATCGAGACGCCACTCTTCAGTACTGAGGCCGCTCTGACAGCGTGATGGTTCTTGCTGAAGACAATATCTTCACCTTGTGTTGGCAATATATGCAAGCCTCCGCTCCCTTTGAGGATAAGGCAATTGCCTCATTCCGAGAAGTAGGAGATGACGCATACTGTAGAACGATTCTTAGGTTTTATTTCACTTTCTGCGGAGTCTTCTTGTGCTTGATGACTGACGCCCGGGGCACATAAGAACAGCCGACGCCGCTGTGGCCTGCAGAGCGTCCCCGGTGCGAGCAGTCCTACACCTTTTTTGTGTCTGCCGATTCCGATGGAACAAGATACAGAAGGCCCCTCGCCGTGCTTGCGCTGCATTATAAATGAAACCTGTTTACCGACGGCAACCACAGTTGCTAACTAGGATCTAGATCAGTCTAATGAAACTAACGGCAGATGTTTTGTTATGTAATTCTTAGATATTTTCAGCTCAGCGGGAGCAGGGTAGTTTAGTATAACATCATATTATTATAAGAAAAAAAGGCGCGATCATGAAGATACTAGATTTGTATATCTTTAGATATTTTATCTCTTTTAGGAAGGCTACTTACCAATTCGTTTTGTGACCTTGGGGCACGAGCTCGATAGCGCAATCACGAGATTCTGACTCCTTTGTACGCCAGCAAATTGATTGGCTATTCACTAGGTGACAACATGGGCTATTCAGGCAACCCGAACGGAATTTTCAGACAAATGACTAGACGCATCAAACAATTTAAAGCATCAATAACACTTAAAGTGCGCCAAGACCCGCCTAGCTGATTTCCAGCTTCCCCTGGTTCTTTAGGCAAGACTTATGTCTTGCACATCTAGTACTCGGCAACCGGGAAACATTCTTCAGCGGATAACTCAAATTCATATAGGCATATTTTTTTTTTTCTTTGAGTGGACCGACCATCGATCTTCCAACCCGAAAGTCCAGAAGACACCTCCGCAACCAACTTCAAAAGGCAGTGTTTCACTCTCTGCCCAGACACTCGGCACTCCCGCGTGTTAGGCGGCGTCTCATGCCAGTGCGGAAAGGCGAGCAGCCCTACTTGGGACGGCGAGCGTCGCGGAGCACCGTGGCCTACGTTCCTCCAACCCCGAGACAGACCCCAAGCGGGACGTCCTGAAGCGGAAGTAGTCGGGCCTCTCCTGGCCCCGGTACTGGTCCAGGGACGGCCGCCGGAAGGGTGCCGTGTCACTGCGCCCGCTCAGAGACGGCCTCCAGCTCAGGTCATCCACGCAGCGCCGCGACGCTGCCGTCACCATCGGCGGAGACTTGTCGCGCCTCCGTGTCGAGAAGTCCGTGTACGATCGCCGATACGGCGACCGCCGCGTGATCGGAAACAGCGGCCGCTCGTCAAGGCCCGGAGACGCGGCGCGTGGAGGGGACACTGACCTGGTGGGCACCGCAGACTTGGCCGGGGCGGCTTCGCGCCGAGACTCTTCTTCTACCTGCCTTCGCTGCCGGGAGCGCAGCGAGTCCGTGGTCGTGTCCTCGGAGGTCGTCGAGCTGCGCCGCGACTGGGCCGGAGTGCTCTCCACGGAACTCTGCCGCGGGGTAGAGGGCGTCCTAGGCGAGTCCGGAGGTGGCGTCCTCGATGGCTCGTCCTTGGAAGCCAGTCTTCGGACCTGAGACGGCCTCATGTCGCTGCTGGGTGGGGGTGACGTGGTCGAGGTGGACGCAGCAGCCGCCTGGTTCGCTGCCTTCTTCTGCTTTTCGACCTCGTCTTCGCTCATCTGCCTGGCGGGCGGCCTCCTCGGTGGCGGCACGGGTACCACAGGTGGTTCCTTTTCCAGCCGTTCTTTTTCAGCTTGCTTCTGCTTCTGCTTCACCTGGTTCTCGTGCAGGCGCTCCATGAACTTTGCCGAGTCGCTCAGCTTGACCACGCCACTGAGAGGACCCCGGTTGGCGTCATCGGTGTCAAACACCTTCTCTCGCGGAGGCGGGGGCTCCTCGAACCGCACGTTCCGGGTATGGGAACCACCGTTTTCGTTGTCTTCGTCCATAAGCTCTCTAGCGTAGCGAGACCGGAAACCGTGGTGAGTTCCCTCGTCTCGCCACGACCTATCCTCGAAACGACTGCTACCGTATCGGCTGGAACGAGTGTCGGAGCTGTCGGTGTCCCTGCTCCGGTCCCCATACCTTCGCAGGATAGAGCTGTCGCTGGCGTCCCTTCGGTTTCTTGTGTACGCCGAGGGACCCTCGAAGCTGTTGTCCCTCTCGGAGTCGCTAAGATGTCCACCGTACCTCTGGCCAATGTCCAGCATGGACCGAGATCCGGCGTCCTGCTTCTTCTGAAATTGAACCGCCAATCTGTGATCACTCTGACTGCGCATAAGCGCGTTTGCGGTCCCTCCTGAAGACAGATTAAGCTGCGGAACATTCAGTGCTGAGGACGGCTGGGACGTCGGAGGAGTGTTGAATTTTAGTTCGCCGAGGTTAGCCAGGGTACGGTGGAGGGCGTCGGGGTCAGTGTGAATCTGGAGCTTCACTCTTCTTGTAAAATCAGACGTGTCTGGATCGAAATTGCGAAGAAACTCGAGCGACTTGTTGAAGATCTCCTTGTACTCTACCAGTTCCGAATCCGTCCATTCCGTGTCATCATTAACGTACTTTTCCACGACGTCGCAGTTGGAGGTGATGTTGGCAATTTCCGTTTCCACGTCTTCGGAGAGAGTGGAAAGTTGCTTGATCTCCTGTTGAAGGTATACGTCAATCTCGGACTTAAGCTTCCCGTGAATAAGCTGGAGGTCCTTGACGTAACGGTTAATAAGATCTTCTAGCTCCTCCTTGACGAGGGCGCAGTTGTGCGTCAACTTGTCCTGGTTCTTATTATTCTGGGCCAGATGTTCAGTGAGTCGGTTGAGTCCTCTGCGTACCTGATTGCAGATTCGGCTGATTTCACGGCGCATGATGTCCAAGTGGGCCTCCTTACACACCTCGCAGATCTTCTTCTCGCAATGCGAGCATCTCGTCACGGAAGACTTCTCGCTGCACACGTTGCAGCGCTCCATAGACGACGGCAGCGGTTCGGGCTCTTCACCCGTAATGTCTCTGTGAAGCTCGAGGAATCGCATCAGCGTGACGTTTGTCGGAAATGTCTGCACGCCGTTGTAAGGAATTCTGGTCTCGGCGCGACACTCGGGGCACTTGATCTGCCTTCGGGCATAGTCCTGCAGACCCTCCAGGCACGGGTCCGCGCAGAAGGAGTGCTGACATGGCAGCAGTTTCGGGTTTCGATACCGGTCCAGACAGATGGCGCACGTAAGCAGCTGGTCGAGCTGGCTCCACGCAGAAGTCATGGCTGAAGCGGGTTTCGATAAATGGTTACTTTCGATTTCGAGTCGGTTAGGAACGTTCGCACTGTTTCAGAACTTGTGGTTTCTTGCGGAGCGGTTGGGCGTAGAACAGGATCTCATGGCGGCTCAGGGAACCGGGATGGTGTGCTGTTGCCGACATCTGAAAATAAACAAAGGGCTGTGAGTGCTTGGTTTGCACCTCCACGAGCAGCAGCAGGCGCTTTATTACCGGAAGTTTGCTTAGCGCTCGAAAACGACCAGCACACCTTGAGAGCATTTTGTTTTTGATGCCGCATTTTTTTCTTCCTCAGGAGGCGATATTTGCAAATTCTTAGAATATAACTAATAAGCGTATTTATGGTTTGGCTATTTGATAGGTTGTTATTTTCCCGCTAAATTTGGCGGGCAAATTGATTTCACGTGACCCATACACGAATTCAATTTCACCGCAAAAATCTAACGGGACATTTGACGTCACGTCACGTGACGTCACGGCAGCTACAGATCAATTCAGTTTCCCCGCTAAATGAAGCGGAAAAATTGACGTCAGATGATCTTTACATCAATTCAGTTTCCCCGCTGATCTTGGTGGGAAAAAATATATCACGTGACTTATACACCAATCCAGTTTCTCCCCTAAATTTGGCGGAGAAATTGATGTCACGCAACGTGACATAATATGAACTCAACACCACGATAGTTTCTCTGTTAAATTTAGCGGTAAAATAGCACTTTGAAGGTTAAGGACACTGCCAAGTTTTATCTAACTTCTTGACTTTACCCATTCCATATTCTAAAATGCCCGAAATTGCTAGAACCGGCAGAGTAACACGTTACCTTTTTTTTCGTAATGTAGTCCAGCAATATTGACCCAAAGACATCTGAATGTGACACATTATAGCTATAGAAAATGGCAGCTGAGTCAACAGGAATTGGCGTCGGGTGCGGCTGCGGGGAAATCCGCGCGCTAAGACGTTCCGAGCGAAGTTGAGACCGAACGCCAGCGGTTAGTTCCTTAAAATCGGTCTGTGCGAAGGCCTAAAATTTAGTGCCGACACGGCACGCTTATGATACTAGTGCCATTTTACTTTGTTTAAGATTTTCAAACATAAAAGGCTTTCTAACAAATACCTTCAATCCAGAAAAAACTGTCCGTCCGCGCATTTCTCGCTAAATTTAGCCGGGAAACTAAATTAATGTTTAAATCACGTGACCTATGCACCAATTCAGTTTCACCATTAAATTTAGCAGAAACTTTAACGTAACGTTACCTGGCGTCACACCACCTATACACCAATTCACATTCACCGTAAATTTAGCAGGAAATTTGATATACCGTGATCTTACATCACGTTTCCCCGCTAAATTTAGCGAAACGTTATGTAATGCATTTCAGGCATTACATTACTTTGGAGATAAAGGTCACTGCCAATATTTTTTTCCAATCGGTAATTGCATATTTTCTTGAAATTACTTGCCACCTGTGCAGGTTGTTACTTTTTGTACCGAACTTTTTTTGAGCAATCTGCAGACTACAAAATCCCATGTTCCTAAATGGTTTTGTGACCTTGGTTCACATGCATGCGCACCTTCACCAGTGGAATCACGTCAAGCCTTAAAGAAAAAGCACCAATGCGAAATCATCGGTTTGGATTTAGTTTGAAAGAAAGAAGGCGAAAAAAGTATTTTCTTATTGCTCCCTTAAAATTACGTAAGGCCCATTGAAACAGATTTTCTTCGAATATTTCTCAACAGTCCCATGTTAACGTAAACAAAAAAAAAAGATTCTTGCAAAATGAATCTCGAAAGTCAGGCACATCTAAACAAAGCTGTTTTTACAAAAAAAAAGCAGCCGTCCTGACTTAGCATTTTCTTTTCGAACTGCGGAGCAATGAATAGCTTTGGCTGTTGAAGCGGTGTATGTTAGCCAAACTCTCGAAATAAGTTGATTGGTCGAGGCTCAGGTCTTCAGTTCTAGGGGTTATTTTAAGCAACAAAGCAAACAAAATTCCAGGCACGTTGTTAGCATTGCTGAGCTTGCAAAGCAGAGCTTATTTTAAACTATCTTCAATTATTCATTCTACGCTGGATTGTTTATTTACCTGTCAACACCTTGCCAAAAATGTTCGACCTTGACAACCTGAAGAAGGTTTGTGACGTGCAATTCCCGTTAATAACTGTTCACAAAATTCGTTCAGCGCTTGTGTTCCGCTACGTTGCCATGAACGTTAAAGTGAAAATTATTTGTTGCAGCCCTGTTGAACGCCTCTAAAAGTTCACATATATTTTACGGAAGCCTGCTTTTTGTTAAGTCCATTTGAATGAAAGAGTGCAGTCAGCGAACAAAGAGCAATAATTGAATTCGCCATAGATGCAAATCCAACTCGGATGACAAAATTACAGCAATACGCCCTCACAACAATTTAATCCCAGAAAAAACTCACATTGGCGGAAGGACCGAGGTACAGTAATGCGCTACATTACCAATCAATACTGATCATTACTACTAATTACAAACATCTTGATATTACTAACATTGCTAACCATTACTAACAGTGCTAATCATTACTAATAAATAATTTTTTAGACTAACGTTGCCTTTCTAAATATTTATATATCCAAAACGGGCTTACTTTTGCATAGTCCAAAGCTATCTACACTTTATTTCACCCTAACTTTAGTTGTATAAACATTAACGTTGGAACAAGATATACAAATGAAGGATAGCACCTTTGCCGTATCCCCGAAGGCAAAAGTAATATATTATTTTTTCTAGCTTATTTATTTCAATATTTTTGTACTATAACTATATTTTGTTCTTCTGCGTGCCTAATTTACCTTCTGAGCGAAAGCAATGTTTAACAGTTCATTTTCATAGGACAATTACCGCTCCGCCCTCAAAATATACTTCGAGATGGCAGCGCAAGCTTTCCATTCTTCAAGGGTCGCGTATAACGCAGTGCACTGTTCATTCACAAATCACACGCGCCATTTTTGTTGTTTTTTTTTTTGTTCTGTGAATGTAGGCAGAAAACCTAACAAATAACGAAGCGGAAAAATCTACTCTCATACAATCAGACTTGTACCGTACGCATTACAAGTAATCAAATTACTTGTAATCGATTACTTTTTGGAGTCATTTTGTAATCAGTTGATTACTTTTATTAGGCAGTAATCACAAGAGTAATCTGATTACTTTTTAAAGTAATAAATTACTTGTAACCGTTACTATTTTTCCACGGGACACCCCCCCCCCCCCCCCCCCCCGGCACACGCCTTTTTTTTCTGAAATGACAAAAGTAAAATTTGCTTTTTTTTTTTCGAACGGAAAAAAGAAAGATTTTTGCGGAGCTGTAGGAAACGAGGTCAATCCCTTTCTATGTACAGTTTTTGCGGAATGTCCGTTTTTTTTTTTTTTTTTTTTTCGAGCTGGGACTGGGAGTGGGAAGCCACAGGGAAGCCACAGTGCGTGACAAAGGCCATTCAGGGCGAAGTTTGAGGGAGCAGAATGTAGCTTTGTAAGTCCTTCGTTCAAACTAGCCCCCTCACGCACACACACACAAAAATAAAAAAAATAAAAAGAAATCCTGCTTAGGGTACCTACTCGCAGCCCGTATGAGAACCAGAACCGAAGAATGCCTAAAGCGGATGCAAAATATAACAAAGCCAGTTGAAATATTTCCCCATTTCCCCTACGTGGTCTTTGTGACAAGCAATGTTTCGAGTTGAGAAGTGGTCGGGGCGATCTCTTTCGCTAATGGATACTACACATGATCCGTTTCAAATCCTGGAGCTGCTGCTCTTTTGTATAACATGCGAGCTCATCCACATGCGAATAATAAAATGAGCGACGCAAACGTTGAGCGACAACCCTTGCTCAAGCTTAACAAGATCTAGAACCCCCTCCACTTCCCCCCCCCCCACACACACACACTGGCGAACGCCCAAATCATTAAACTTCTTCAAACGAATTCTATGCTTGTGTCCGCATTGTGAAGGTGCAACGACCACGAAGAGGGAACCAGTTTTTCTTCTTCAATACTTGTGCAAATGTGAAATATAGGTTCATTGTTATGAGCGCTAAAGATGTGTCTTCACACAATAAAGTAATCGGAAAAGTAACGGTTACTTCTTTAAGTAATGTCCAATTACTTTTGCCGTCGAGTAATCAAGTAATCTAATCGAATACTTTTTAGCCAAGAGTAATAGTAATTGTAATCGATTACTTTTTTTAGTAACGTGTACAAGACTGCATACAATAAAATTAAAAGAAACAAGTTCACTACGGGCTCAAAAACAAGCGCAGGTCAATTTTTCGGAGCAAACACTGGTGCTGCTTCATCATCTGCTGGGTTCATTCCTAAGTGCGCCATGACACCCTGACTCGCTTTGCGGAAGTAGGTACTAGCCCGCCTTCTTCATCGACGAGTCCAGGAGCTAAGATTTTTAGCGTCGGTTGTTATTCGGAGGCTCTACGTAATACTTTCCTGATCGGGTACTTCATCACGGAGATGAAGATGATGTAGGCGAGCGAGGTGAAGGTTAAACTTTGTGACCTTGTTTCAGACCCTCCTATGTGGCAAGGTCCTTTATGCTAGGTTTTTCCACGTCATTTAGGGGAGGCGAGTTTGGGGTACAGGTTGAACGGATTCGATTGGGGGTCGTGTTCAATCGGCAAGAATGCGAGTACCAGCATAATGCTGACGCAGCACTCGTGCCATGTCTGTGAACCGCGCTGGCCTCCGACAGGCCACGTAGAAAAACCAGCATCTCCAACTGGTTTATCCAGAAGCAGAAGGCCTTACCCCGCTCCACCTTGAAACGCTGTGGAACGTGGCGACAGCAGAAAAGGTGGGTAGGAAGCTCTTGGGTCATTCGCTTCTACTTATGACACCATTATTATTTTTTCCCCGCACTGGTCTCTTAAATAATATCGCCATATACTGATATTTCCATGGAGGGAATAAGTAATATAACATAATAGAACCCGATGTTTTTGTTTGTTTGTTTGTTTGTTTGTTTTTTGCTTTCAGTACAAACCCACACATCAATTATGGAACCAACCGGAGAACGCAATCGCCGGCAAAAAATAAATCACTCGGGTCGTTTCCGCACCTAATGGATGAAGCACCCAGTCGACGAGTTAGTGCATGTTTTTACGTGGTCGGGGTGCAAAGAAAGCAAAGCAAATCTTTGCGTGGAAGAATTAGAAGAGCTTGAGCATATCCCCGCCGAAAAAGAGCGCTAAGACGCTAAGACTCTCGCAGACACTCGTGGACGACTAATAATCTGCGCTTTGCCTTTTTTGATGTCTAGAGTCCACGGTCGTTCATATGTGCCCATCGGATCTATCGTCCCCTTGCTTTTCCTTCGTTTATCGAGGAATTGCTCTTCTTCTGCCATGACGATTATCGTTGCTTCTTTTCATCAAAAGTGTGGTTATCTTTCCTAAATCCTGCCCCCCCCCCCCCCCCCCGGTCCCTGCTTTGCCTAAGGAAGCTTAGGCAAAGCAGGGACCGGTAAATGTTTATCCTCAAACGTGCCACGGTTGATTCTTGTAGCTTGGTGACGGCGAGATATCGTTTTCGTTTCTTAACTTAACGGTCACTTGCCAGCGGTAATGTCGCTGGCCTCGCCATCTGCATATTGAAAAATACTTAAATACGTGTGCCTCCGGATATCGCTTGGAATTAGACGCCCACCAATGTGCCCCCCTCAGTAAAATTAAGACTGCGCTGTGTTTGCGCCTCAAGCAGGGCTAATAAACCATCAATGAAAGGGATGTGTGTGTTTTTTTTTTTTTTTTTTTTTTTTTTTTTTGGGGGGGGGGGGGGGGGTCAGCACAAATTTATTAACTTGGTACGACAACGTGCAGTTGGGTTCGCTCAAATAGGTCCCTTGTGTTCCGAAGATTGCACGTAAGTATTGTGTATAGACCGTTCTACTGAAAGAGGGCAAGAGAGAAAAGGGGAAAGGGCTACTGGTGCCTCCCTCCTTGCTGGTTAGTTAGGAACAAGCGGAAGACCCGGATGAACGCCTTGGACGCGTATGTTGCTCCAAGTTTGCGTGTTCTCTCCGCGGTTTCCTCCATTTCTTTAGTGTCAGATTTAATTAGAGCTAGCGTATTTGATGACGACGATGTCCCGGTCATCGGAACACCATTGTTCGGTAATAAACTGCACGAATAACAACCGAATGTGCAAAATATTATCGGAGGACACCTGTATTGCGCACGCGATCCGACAATTGTAACTGGGGCTGCAATGTCTTCAAACTTCATCGCTTTCCAAATGACCAAGTCCTTCGGCGGCAGTGGGTTGCGTCCGTAAACCGAAAAAAAACTTTTCTCCAACGCCATCTTCTCGAGTGTGCTCGGAACATTTTATGAATGGAGCGCGCACCGAACTTAACGCTGTACCGTGATTGAACATGAGGTACACTCGCAAGGTGCGTGCAAGTTTTCGGTGAGAATTTCTGTTTCAACTTATAACTTTTCGTAAATTAATTTATCTTAATGTTGATATTTTTCAGTGGTGACATAACTTAATTTTATTATCTACAACGCTTAGTTTGAAGGCTCATTTCCGCCGCCGGATGTAGCTGGAAATTGTCTAAAAGTTAGTTTTGTCGGTTTTCCTGAATCGCGATCTGCTGCGGGATACTAGAAAGCAGTGAACTTATTTATGTTGACCGTCACAACGCGAATGAATTCTTCTTATTTTGAAAATGAGTACATAACGTAGCTCTGAAGAAAACTTTAATCTCTATTGCTGAAACATGCTCATGAATTGATTTCAATCGTTGAATCATTGATCGACTCGCCTCGGCAATGGGACCATCTCAACTTTGCTCTTTTTTTTTAATTCTTAACAAAAGACACACTCGTCGACATGGGGTCCACAAATAAAACTTTTATAAGCACCTTGAAGCCAGAGGAAGCTGATGTTGATTGCTCCCGGCAATGCCTTTACTTCGCGAGTCCGTGTTCACATTGTTGTTCGAGTAGTTCATTGTTGTGAACTACTCGAAACGCCAAGATATTCTTGCTGTACTGTATTCAAAACGACAAAACAACATGAAGTGAAATTCAAGCGCTGTTATCGGATACAATATCTAGTACCCGCCTCCAATTTCTATTGGTGGCGTGTTCAGTGGTGCACTTCTCGGCATCGCCGCACTGGCGCATGCCATAATGCGGTGCAAGAAACTTTCCCAATGAGTTGAAAAGCGCCATCCGCGGTAAACGAGAACAGGAGGGGCGCTTTAAGTCGGATAGCCAGCACCTTGGATGGTGTACCCAACAGCACAGCAAACGCGGAAGCGGCACCCCGAAGGGCACTTTCGTCAACGTTTCTAACTACTCAGCATGGGTGCGGAACCCTACGCTCACTAGAAGGCGCTACAGTATTCAAAATGGCGCTACCCACAATATAACGGTCTATAGTCACTGGTTGTGCAAACATTACGGACGTTTTATGTAGTTTTTGTGTGTGTGGAAGATGCGCAGCCTCTAGTATGTGCTTGTGTCCTTTTGTTGTGCTCTGACTTCGCGTGCGCGCTCGAAGCACGTAAGATGCCGAAGTACCATCAAGGGTAGGAAGATTGCTATGGAGACGAGGCAACGAAAACTCCTCCCCGCTTTTCTTATTCTGTCGGTGACTATAGTCATGAACAAACATGTTAGAAATGACTGGATGTAGTTAATTTCGACGTCCTTTGTTGACCTAATGTAAGGTTTTGAACATTCGTACTAAGGAATGCCGCAATATGGCAGATGTGTTTTTCTTTGATCGTAAAATTACCTGGAAGCTGTACATTCCTCAAATTGCCGGCCTTAGCAGCCTATGAATTGGAGCTCTCTCCGAACATGCGCTGTAAACAGCGTGTTCCAATAACCTCTCTTAAATTTCCTGTAGAAAATTTATATGTGCGCTTCTATAACCTGCACGCAGCTGTTTGGAAAATAGCATCGTATAACGTTTTTCACCTCCCACTATGCAATATTAAGGCAGAAAGAGGGGCACTCGCCTAGCGTAAAGTCACTGGATCCAGGGAAAGTATTAGCGGCCATTGCATTCCCTGCTTGCTAGCCGAACACAAACGTGTGCTAACACGCAGACGACCGAAATCTCACTAGGTAACTGGCTGATCGTTTTTTTTTTTGTTGTTTTTTTTTTGTTTTTTGCCATGGCAATCGCCAGTTCTTGGTCCTTTCGGGTCTTCAAAGTTTTGAAAGGGTTGATCTAAACTTGCACCAAAATTGATATCAAGCTTCATCTTACTGAACACGTTCTACGCCAATATGAGTCTCTTTGGGACTGCGTATTCAATCAACTTATCAGTCATGCTTATTTCCACGTATCTCTTATAATTATATATTGTTCTTTTTGCAAGACAGGAACTTTTTCCTTCAATGCCGCCAAGCATTGACGCCGCACGTAGTAACAGAATGAAGATGTGCGCCTGTTTCGCCGGTGTGTGGATAGCAAAATTTTGGTATGCAAGAAATGTCTTTGTAAAGCACCCTGTCACCGGGAATTTGGATCGGCTCACAAATAATGAAGACGTCAAATAGAGTCTGATCATTCCATTAACCAAAATGGTGACCGTACGAGGAGTTTTTGGCGCTACTTTCGTATTTCGGTTCTTGCCTGTGTGGACGGTGCTTCGCTTTTTTGTGGGCAGAGAGATACTTCCATGGATGCTGTCGAGGTCAAAATTATAAACGAACCGAGAAGCAGTAGATAATAAATCAAAAGAGAGGTGCGTTCAGCCGGCGCGTAGCTGAATCATTGGTACACGATACACGGAAAAACGATAAAAAGATCCAGAGTTATGGAAATGACAAAATTACCCCTCTTCCGCCAAAAACCACAACCTATTTCTTGGCAGACAAGATTTCCAGAAAAGTCGCGCGTATTTATTATAAGCGTTTACTCCAGCTTAACATAAAAATAACATCAAAAACAAAGACACAAACAAAACATAAAAAAGTTTTGAGAGTTTATACACCACACGTGGCTCCGACGTTAAGGCGCTGCTGCGATGGCGCTGTCCGCGCATAGCGCATGCCCAGACACCTCGTTTCACACAAATTTGGTTTCTACGAACGCGTTGTGCCCACACCAGGTGGGGACAAACGCAGACCTGTTTGCAAATGGTGTGTTGGTCTCTTATGCCCGTGTCCCACTTGAGCGACAGACAGAAACAAATGACAGCGACAAGCCTCAAACCAGAGTCTTTCGCGATTTGAGAGGCTTTGTAGAATAAAGGAGGCTATGCTCAAACACGAGCATCATGCACGCGAGGGTATCTTTGGCAGGCTTGCAATCGCTCGTGGTTACTTCACGAGCACCGAACGACTGAACGCCTGCAAAAGGTACCATCGCGAGCATGCTGCATGGTTTTGAGGCTTGTCGCTGTCTTTTGTTTCTGTCTGTCACTCTAGTGGGACACGGGCATTAGACTTTCTATTCGGACCGCAAGTCCTTCTGCTTCTTAAACAAGGGTTACGATGATGTCTGAACGCGGAGCTGTTATTGGTTGATTAAAAAAATAGTGGGGTAGATCTCAAGGCCTCTAGCATTAAGGTCTACCCACTATCCTTCCAGTCAAGGCCAATCAGAACACGGCGTCGTTCTGACGCCCCCGCAGCCACTCTTGCGCAGGAACCAGACGACTTGCTCTTCGCATACACCTTCGCAATGTCCACGAATCCACGGGCCCAGCGTGCGAACTCCATAGTCCAGCAGCACGCGATAGTTCGGCGCTTGGGAAATCGAGAGAAAACCACACGTCATACGCACGAACGCTGAAAATGGCAGCCACCTGCAGCCCTTCTCTGAGGGAGAGGAGGAGACGAGAGGGACCGGGGACGTCAGGACGCGGAGCTCTGAACTGGAACGAATAGTGGGTAAAGACGCAAAGCTAGCTGACTTTGTTTCTACTGCACTCGTTGAACGCGGTATAGAACGCGAACGCCAAACACAGAACGCCGGAGTTCTGCGTTCTAAAGGCTCTGTTATGCGGAGAGCAAGTCGTCTGCTTCTTGCGCAGGAGCTGCTGTGACGTCAGAAAGACACCGAGCCCTGATTGGCTCAGATTGAAGGGATAGTGGATAGACCCCAATGCTAGACGCCTTGAGGTCTACCCACTATTTGTTTTAATCAGCCAATAAGAGCTCGGCGTTCTGACATCATCGCAGCCCCTATGCATGGCGCAGACGAACTTGCGCTCCGCATACTCCGACGTTGAGCGCAGCGAACGCAGCTATAGTGCACAACGTGCGCGTTTCATTGGCCGGCAAGCAGGAAGTCCACATCTGCGAACAATCAGTATCCGTGTGCGCTGCGCTACGCCGCGATAGAACGCGGAACGCCGCCGTCCGGCATTCGCCTTCGAACGCGTTCCACGAGTGGAGACAAGAGCAGCTATGCGGGACGCGATGTTTGTCTGCTTCTTGCGTAGAAGTTTCAATGACGTCAGAACGCCGAGCACTGGTTGGCTCCAATCAACGTTACTAGATTACCTCAGTTGTGGAACTCCCGCGGAGGGGGGTACCCCCCCTCACTCACCTCAATCCGCCTAGAGTCATTCGAAGCGCCATCTATATTTTCGTTTCATAACTGTGCATTCTAACGAGCACACGTGAAGCGCCAAATTACAGTGTACTAGAATACTTGGGTAGTGTTGGGACCGGAGGGGCTTGCCTGAAGCGCGTGGTATTGATCGTGACAGGTGTCGACACCGGCGCGTTATCCAGGAGGTGTGCGCATGCGCGGCTGCACGCGCGAAAATATGAATCTTTGGCGCCGCTTTGGTGGAGTGCACATAGGATTTCTGATACAGCTACGACCTGCCAGCGGTCGTACCACGGCATCAATGGACCTCTTGGCGAATATGTGCTGCCACCTAGACACGCGAATCGGTTCGAGACTAGGTGACTGGAAAACAACGCGCGCCCAAGGCCTCTCCCACCCGTTCCACACCCAAAACGTCAGCTACATCCTGTTCACCCATTGAGGCGATGTGACGTAGATACGGCTCCCCCAAGCTCACCTTTGTCCCCATCGTGCGTAATCTTCCGCCCCGAGGTCGACACAACGAAACCGCTCAAAGGCGAGAAATGTAAGATGGCGGATTGTTTGGAACTAGATACTCTCGAACCGGAGTATTTCATGCGCCGCATGCGCGGCGCATGAAATACTCCGCGCATGCGCACCGCGTATTTCTACAAAAGGTCCATTACGCTGCGGCACGATCGTTGGCAACATGATGCTTCAATGTATTGGACGGTATAAGCTGCATTACTCTACCTTCACATAGAAAACAATTGCGACTTTAAAGAAGCAGATTGCAAGTTCTTTCAGCTGAGAATTAGCTGCGACTTTCGGTTCGTGGGATGGTGAGCATTTTAAGTGAAATGCCCATTACCTTTGTTACAAAAGGCCAAACATTAGATATTTGGCGGGGATATCTAAAACTCAGAAGCAGTTTTTTTTTTCCTATTTTATTTTATGGTGCAATGAAACGGCACATACTAAAGCCGAGCTTATTTTAGTTAAGCACCCCAGGTTAACTTCTCCTTCTTTTTTTCTTCCCGTCTTTTTCTTCTTGACCTTAATCAGCTCGTTTCACCTGTCACTCATTTTTACGTTCATTTATGCGACAAATCACCCAAGCGACGATCGCAAAGAGATGAGAATCTTATATTTCTTCATGGCTGCCACGGCCATCCGAGGACCACCCGACGTTCACTTGTAAGAAATGGCTTATAAACCGTGACAATTTTTATCACGGGTTTTAACATTGAACTTAAGTTCAAAGGCTGAGACACCTTGGGCTGAAGATTATTCAAAGAACAAAACAAGCAACTATTTCACATCGCTTAGACCAGGAAACAACAGCACACATGAATAAGGCAAGGTAAAAGTTGTTAGTCTAATAATTTATAGCACGGCATTGAAATACATGGTTACAATGTGCAGCACATACATGGTTACAATATGCAGCCCTGAAGGTATACTTGGCATACCACATCAGGTAAGTTGAAGAAACAAATGAACACCGCCTTTTCGATGCTGATCTTGTTAGACTTCGGCTCAAGAGCAGTCTCCAAATAAGCAACACCGTCTAAGTTGCTGAACTTGTCAACAGCCCAGTAGGGAGTTGGCATATTCAGGGAGCCTAGTGCGTCGCGATCGATGCCTTGTGGGACCACGGCAGGAGCTTTGCTGTTCACCAATGGTGACAACGGGTCAGTTTCCCGAGCGAGCCCCGAACGCTTTGCAACGATGGGCTCTGGTGGACTTGCCTTCCGCTTCTTTTCCTCTCTTGAAGAAGATAATACCGCTTCACGACAGGGACCGAAGAGTAGGAACGAGACAACACAACCTTTCCTCTCTTCCTGCATGCGGAAGGGTCTCCACTCAGGTCCTGGGGTACACTTGGCAGCAGAGTCGGCATTACGTCTGGCGTAAGCGGGGGATGTCCACAAGCAATCCTCACTTCCTTTCCGCCGATGATGTGGACGTAGTCTCGAAGGATGAAGCGGGGCTCGAAGTGCAGCTCGCAGACAGAGCTTGTTTCTTCAAGACGCTTGTCCGATCGCTGCAGATTCTTCTCCCAAAGATCTCTTTTGGCTCTGCCCTTTGGAACGCCGAAAAGGGACGCCGTTTTCACTCCTTTCACTCGGATGAGGCCCGTTTTGCAACCAGGTGCAGAGCAAGAGTTCTGTCGCTGTTTCGCCGACGGCATTTCGGCGCTACCCTTACGCGTTCACCATCCGCAAAACGGAACTATGAAATCGTGGTCCCGACACGCGCACCGCTCGAAGTGAAAAAATTACACCATCTTCCCGAGGGGAACCATGGGGTGATGCGGAGCATCGTGTTGGTTCCGAGGAAAGAGTCAGTTGCGTGCTGACGTCGATAGATGGCGCCACCGACTGCCCTAGCGTTACCCCCTACGCGAGCCTTCGTCGCGGTACAGTCGCGGCTCGCGGCAGAGAAACTTGGAACGCTCGTCGCTCGCCGTTTATTTTTTTTCACACTTGAAGGAGAGGAGACTAGAGGAGGAGAGTTGCGCGTGCGCGCGCGGTGTGAGGAGAAGCGAACGCACGCGCAGTGCACGCAGCTGGTAGAGAGAGAGAGCGGAGAGAGTAACGCGCAGCTGTTGGAGAGAGGGAAGGAGGAGAGTTGCGCGTGCGTAGTTCGAGTGCCGACTACAACGCCGACGCCGCGGGACATAGACCCGAGCAAGAGATGCTCCGCATCTAAAACACACGGAACTCTGTTTCACCTTGTGTCGTACCGCAGGAAAGGCTACAAGCGCGAGCTCCTTGCTCTAGGGCACATCTCGGCGGCACTAGGGTGCCTTCATGTGCGCTTTGCTTGGGGTGATGACATCTGGCCATTTTGTTTCGAATGCTTATTTTTATTTTTTGTTCTGAACCGCGTGAAAGAGCGTGTCCCTGCACGCGCTCATGGCGCTGACTGTGCTACGGCGACATTTTGTTTCCTGCGATTTCTTTGTATTTTTCCTTTGAGCGCGTGCTGTCGGCAACGGGTACTACAAACGATGGCATCACCCTAAACAGAAGGACATTGAGGCACTCTAGGCTGCACAAGCTCTCGTGCACCAAGGGCAGCTGCCAACGCTATGAGCTCGCGCTTCTAGCCTTCGCTGCGGTACAACATAAGGTGAAACGGAGTGTATAAAATCGTGGTACCGACACGTGCACCGCTCAAAGTGAAAAAAAAGGCGGGCTGCACGATTTTCTCCGGATAACTCGACTACAGCGCCGCCACGAACTGTCAATACACGCGCCCTCACGAGCTCCCGTTGCCGAGCCGCTCCGGTCCCAACACTACCCAAGTATTCTAGTACACTGTAGCCAAATGGCGATCACAACGCCGCCATTTCTCCCGCAGCGGTCACTCTAGGAACTGCACGTGACATCTATTTTTGGCTTCAATCGGGTTACAGGGGTTCCACCCTAGGGTGCCTTCATGTGCGCTTTGCTTAGGGTGGTGGCATCTCGCCATTTTCTCCCACACGTTTATTTTTTTTATTTTTTGTTCAGAAGCGCGTGAAAGAGCGTGGCCCTGCACGCGTTTGTGGCGTTGACTGTACTATGGCGACATTTTGTTTTCGTTGATTTCTTTGTATTTTCCCCGTGAGCGCGTGCTGTCGGCATCGGGTACTACAAAGGGTGGCATCACCCTAAACAGAAGGACATTGAGGCACCCTATTCCACCCCCGTCTCCCTAGCGGACGCGCCGCGAAATACCCCCACAGTTAAAATGCGCCTAGGTCGGGACGCGCTACCTGAAATCCCCGCTGAGGCATGGTTGTATAAAAACAATATTAATTGTGCTGCAAAACCTTGAAAACTACAAATTTTAGAAAACATCACCCGCCCCCATTTTGTACAAATCTCTAATGAAAGTTACTACAAAAAGAGTTTTTTTCGTTGGTTTTTACGTTTCTAGTGACGTTGAAACGAACGTATCCCGATTCAGTTACCAAAGCAGCCGTCCGGCGGCGCGTCGAGCGAATCTGGGCGAGTCGTGGTGAGTGAGGGGGGTACTGTTCGTGCCTGCAGCGTCTATGAACAGTTCCGTAACTGAGTTAATCTAATAACGTTGGCTCCAATAGACCGATCTCACTAAGCGTTCGGCGCATGCGTGACGCCGCCATAACTTTAGTCCTCAGGAGGCAGACGGCCGTGCACGCGAGGGCTCCTGCCTTCTCGTGCTTTACACACGCAGTGCTCCAGCACATGCAAAAATACTAAAGTTCCCTGGACGCATATCGGCAGCGGTGGTGTAGTCAAACTGGCTGATGAAATTGGTCTATTGAAAGGATAGTGGATAGACCCCAATGGTAGCTGCCTCGATGTATACCCACTTTCCTTCCAATCGGACAACAATACGAGCTCGGCGTTCTGACTCCCCCCCCCCCCCCCCCCCCCCCCGCACTCGTCGCGTCCAGTTTCTGCCCACCCAAACATAAAAGATGGCGGAGCGGAGCGTCTTTTTTAATGCCGAGCCTCCAGCACGCCGTTGTTACCCTCCATCGTGCTTTGAAAGCGCGAGCTCGCTCAAATAACACCAGACGCAGACGCGTTGCCCAAAGTAGAAGCTCGCGCTGCACGTGGCACGACGGAAAAAAAACCCTGACGTTTTTCCGTTCCCGAAAATCGCAATCCACACACATACTAGATCCCGGTCCAGCCAAAGAGCGCTCGTAACTGCGGTGAACCTGTAAATGCATGGTGCTAAACGCAGAAACACAGCAGTCAACTCGCCACGAGAGACTTTGATGGAAAGCTCTATTGGCAATTTTCGCCGAGTGGTTTTTAAGCTTATATTGTCACTATACTGCGTCTTTGGACCGCCAGGTGCAGTGAAAATCTGATTAGCTCAAGAAAGCTGGCGAGCGAACCTATAGCTGCCGTCGACTACGCAGACGTCGCGGTTAGCTTCTACTTCGCTTGCGCGTATAGTTCAAGCCTATCAGTTATGCTACGAGCCTGTCAACGACGCACCCGTAAACTGACAAGATACAAATCAAAATTTAGACGTAGAAACTAAAACATATTGGTACTTTACGCGGTGCAAAGCAACTTAAGCCACGAGTCACGTCTCAAATGTGTACTCTGGAAAAGGTCTACCGGAAAGCACGGTAACTTTCATACACCCTTACGGGTGTTGAAAAGATTTTCAGAAAGCTTACACCCGCAACTATGCGCATTCAACACTCGTATTTGAAGTGATGTACACTCATTTTAATCGAGAAATACAGTACTGTGGAATTTTGACGCCCTTTGTGAGAAGTGTTTTAAAAATGTGAAAAGGATGCTGCTGTGGAAAATGGCGTAAGCAAACTTACATCCGCATTAAACTGTATTAAAATATTATCATATATAGAAATAATTTTGACTTGCGGACATATTCTTTGAACATATGAATATCACGCTTTATAATATATGTTGAGTAGAACAAGGCAACACACTTGTAACCTTCCTAGTTGCGAAGGCGAGTCACCTACGAATGATCATCATTCCATTGTCGAGTACATGAGGCGGTGGGATTAATGGGAATGATACTACTAAGCGAGGCGTGTGGAATAAAATAGCGTGCATTTCAACGACCTCAACAGAGTTGGGAGTTCGCTCCTACAAGCGCCTCATTGCGTCTGTATCTATATATTATGTGAATCTGCAACTCTATGTAGGTACGTGCTGCATGAAAACTTGTTTCTTATTGAAAATAAATTGTCTCTGGTGCGCTCAGACTACTAAAACACTATTATTAGGGGGTTCGCTAGTGCCCACAATTTTCCCCTACCACCTTTTCAGACTGCTGGTCCTGATACAAGCTGGTTTATACCCATAAGGGTATAACCCAGCTTGTATTTTACACCCATAAGGGTGTAAACCTTTTCATGGTCACATTTATACCTTCGTGGGTGTAAAAGTGATCGATAAGAAGACTTTCAAAACTCGCCGCCACGCCCCGCGTATCTTAGGCCGTCGTGGACTGCTAGTGTGTATGAACCTTTACCTCGATCTCCGGAGTAGCGCTCGCCCATTCAAATAAATTTGTTCTGCGGAAAATAAAATGTATGAAGCATTTACTAATCTACCCTCCAACTTTCGGTTCGCGGCCTTTGGTGAGCAAATCGCAGATTTGCTGACCAAAGGCCGCGAACAAAATTTTTAGGGGTTTTCTTAGAAAAGAAAAAACACGAAACGATAAAATTCAGTGAGGTACTTACGTACGATTATCGTAAAAAAACGTTGTATTAATTTAACAGCGAAAAAAAAAGCAAGGAACGAGGTGTATGTTTGTCAGTACACACCCCGTTCCTGGTCCTTTAAAGCTGAGTGGTTGTTTGTTTGGTTTTTGCGCTGTTAATATATCAGTAATAATTGAAAGCGAGCGTGTTGGTGAATTGATACGAATACTTGAAAGGATAAAACAACGAAGACGGGGACGGAAACAAGACTGCTTTGAAAGAAGTCCTGTTTCCATCCCTGTCCTCGATGTTTTATTTTTTCAAGTATTCGTAGTATATCAGTAGTATACATTAATTAATAACCCCACTTTCTAAACTACTAGCGTTAAAAAAACCTTAGTATGACATTTAAGTCCTCCTGGCCGGAGTATGGATCCACCAGAGACATCATGCCAGCTGCTAATAGTACGACGGTTGCGTCGGAGTAAAGACAAAAATACCTTTTTTCACCTAAAAAAAAATACGTTTTTACTCATGAGTGTATACACAATGAGGCTCTCCAACGCAGGATGCCTTGTGTGTACACCTCTGCCTTACGCCTCATTTTCTCCAATATAAAGTCGTCTTCAGAGGCACTTTTATGGTCGGCGGCGAATCACTTCGCCACCGACCTGTGCACGTGGCATGGACTCGCTACCCAAAAGCGCGGACTGATTCGCCGATTGTAAATGAACCTATAATAAAGATAGCTCTCCCTGAACTTGGCGCCGTTCCAGTATGGTTCGTTTTTTGCAAGCTTTGTTCAATTCCTGAGCCTAACGGTTGAACAAAGTGGTAAAGGTTTCATCCCCCCTTACAACCCGGCCCGAGGAAGACGGTCCAGCTGCTGCAGTAACACACTTAGCATTTAGTAGCCCATAATAGATAAATATTTGGGTAACCGAGTGGCAGCGTTAAGTTTGAGGAGCAATTTGAGGTAGGTTTGAGGTAAAACGAGCAAGCAAAAAACGACATTATCATTGAATCTCTGGGTTATGCCTCTGCACTGCGGAACTTGCTCAGTGCCGGCATATATTATCTTTCCGCGTGATTGTAGTAAACCGTAAGGCAGACGCTTTTGATTCTTCTCAGCTACATCTGGGGTTTGTTGCAGAACGCATGTTGGTAGGCAGTTCCTAAACACAAATTGACACACTAATATCTACCTCTGCTTTCTATGGTAGAAATTAACAAATTTTTATACCACCTTTTTTTTTTCGTTTGTTTATGAGCGCGTGAAATAGCGCTTCTTTCTACCAAAAACAACAAAAAAGAAAAAGGCAGATGATAGAGCTGCTTTTTTATTCGGCTATTCCTTTGTATTTTGGGGGAGGGGTGGCGAGATGGGAGGAGGAAAACCACACTTCTTCCTTGGATTTATTCTTGTAGAATTTCCATTGCTGCTCTTCACACTATACAAGTAAAGCAAAATTAAAACGGAAACTTAACAGTCCTTGTGTTTTAGCTCAGAGGGGAGAAACATTGATTTTTTCATTAACTTTTAAAAGCGTTACGTACTGATTTTTTTTTTTTTAATGTAAATAAAAAGAGGTGTTTTTTTTTTTTTTCGAAAACACCCGCTTTTCACGGAATTTTGCAAGAACGGGAAAAGAATTCAAACCGTGAATAATGTTAACTTGATTTCTCTTCTCGATCCTGTGACATCTAGAGCTTTTTATAACTGTAAACGTTAAATAAACAACACTCAGTAATCCTAAGGAATTACTAGCAAACATTCTCCATACGTTGTGTCACCAGGTCCGATCTATTTGTGCTTTGTTTTTTGCTAGACTGATTTGAAATGTCTAGGATTCCTCTCCAACGTCCGTTGCCAAATAGCTTCTCAAATATTTTTAGCAGTGCAAGGACCCATGCTCGGGCTTCGCGCGCCAAAGCCTTTGGGCCAAAAAAAAAAAAGCAAGACCATCAAAAAATAAACAATGAAATAGGTGAAAAACAAAAATATAATTGATTTGGCAATTTACAATTCATTTACTGGCATGCAGCATCTGGATTAGTATTGCTGTGCATTCTTACCTATTCATTCGTCAACTTAAAGGCATTCCTTGGAGGAAGGGTGGTCAAAAGGAAGCAGCCGCAATTAGTACATATACCGAGCTAATATTTCTTACTAAATAATTTCCAGACAAAACGGGAACAAAACAATAAAAATGTGCCAAATTCGATTTGGGGTATATTGGTGATGTTCCTTTTGCAACAAATCGTCGATACCGGAAAATGTTAGAGAAATGTTTGAACATAAACTGCTTTGCAAGCATAAAAGAAATTAAGACACTACCCCTTTTTTATTGTTTTATATTAACTTTACGTTTATTCTATTAGCTATTGAAGATCACCTAAATTATGATCTAAGTTTTAAAACCTTTCATGGGATATTTATCTGCGCATCAATGGTATATAGGGGCCTATAAAAATCTACTCTGCTACCAAACTCAGCCTTAGCGGACAACCAGCCAATATGGCGCAAGGAACGCCCATCAAAAATAAAAAAAACATTCGTAGCGGTAATAAGGCTAAGACGTAATTATTCAAAGTCCTCAATAAGTAGGTGACACAAAGTCGACAAAAAGAAGGTAATAAAGCCAAGCCGAGTACCGAGACATGCTTACCCAAGACACATTGTCGGCTCGTGGTATTTTCGATTCGCACACTACACTGCACACTGCTGGGCAAACATCCCGCCGTAGGCACCAGACGTCGTTCAGTTGGTTATCGAGCAGACGCAGCCAGCGCCGGTGGGGTATAGAAGAAGGACACGGCAAATCCAAACAATCGATCGGTTCACTGCTCCTTTCCAGATGAAGAAGATAAAGGGCACCCACGGTCCTCCGAGTCGTTCCTCGAGTCTCAAGACTCCGACGGACGTCTACGGCTCTCTGCACGGCAGTTTGTTTCAGCACTCCCCGGTTCGCGTTGCTCGCGCGTATCTGGTTTCGAGACTCTAGGGTCCTAGCCCTCTTCGAACGCCTAGAGGGGGAACTGTGGGGGAGGGGAGGGGGGGGGGGGGCTGAGAGAGCGTACCTCGTTCCCATTCCTCGGCGTCTGACGTCAGGGACTGCGCACTTTTGCTGGCAGCGGTTCCTGCCAGCGGATGAGGGAAGGGCGAAGGGGGGAAAGTTCTAGCCCCCGAAAATAGCAGCTCCCATGCGGGTCAAGTCCCGATTTGCGGCCTCGGGTTCCAATGTGACCCATGGACGCACGAGCCGCCTCAGACCTGCTGTCGCAACGGTTCAGCGCTCGACGAGCCGCGACCCTGGTCGGCAAACATCCTGTCACTCCGTGGAGGCAAAATAATGAGCGCTAACCGCGAGCTTTCTTGAAAGATGAACTCGGAGAAGTGGGGTGTCTGAAAAGGTGGTTATTCAGACATGCGGTTTTCATCATTATATGGAGCCTAAACGAATTCCGCACTTCGAACGTTTTTGCCGAGCTTGACGCTACAGGACTCTGCGTTTGAGTGTGCAACACAGAGTTTACATTATAAATCTAGAGGAAAAGATCCACCTTTTTTGCATGCATTTAAATCGCTTTTGGAATGACGTGGCTTAGACGTGAACATCGGTGGTCCCGCTGGGCCAGTGTCTCTGGCGACGCTTTAAAATAGTCAAAAATGAAGAAAATATCACTCGCAAGGTCTTTGCCATTTTGTAATCGCATCTTTCGCCCGAAAACGCCGGCGTAATGACATGTATAAAACATATACCTCCCAGTGGGTCTTTCATATTGGAGGATACGCAGCTCGTGTATGTGTCGATCATATCGTTATCGCCTCGCCTTGTAGAATTCCATTTCGAGGCGAATGCACGGCAGGCAAATAAAAAGACCATCGAGCAAATAAGAGTACTTACGAGCGGCGTTTTCAAAGTTATTCAAGTCAAACCTTACTTGACAACTTCCTAACTTCGTTATTTTTGTAAACCTTAAAAACGTACCTGAATTATATCCCCGCTTTACTGCAATCTAAAAGGCCTTCATAATGAGCTTCTCGGCGACTCAGCTTCCGATCTCGATCAAGCCCGTTCTCACTAGCGTGCGCTCGTTCGCCTATTCTTTAGAGAAGCTCATTCTAAAGGCCTTCTAGATGCCCTTAAAACAGAAGCAGCATTGATTCTCTCTGATCCCCGCACATAGACGCTTGCGCACGCGCCAAATTACGGCTGCCATTGCTGACCGTCTCTTGACTTCCCCAGATGCCGAGCCAGTGAAGCGGGCATTGACGAGCCTCCACAAGGGCCAATGTTGTGGAGGACAGAGTAGAATCTTAAATGGCAATAACCTGCCCTGATCTGGTCGTGATGAAGTGAAGTAATAAGAGGAAACAAAAATTGAAAATCGGTTATGGTGGCGCTCATGCACAGCTGCTGCGATCGCTTCTATAATACACGGCTTTAGATCGATGCCTTTTGAACGTGTTGTGTTGCCTACCCTCAAAAATAAAATAAAGGACGTGTCCCGCTGGAAGGAGAGAACACAAAGGCATTTGCGAAAGTGCGTGAGCTTCCGAAAAAAAATGTATGCAAGTCGCCGATCGTTTCGACAGCTGCGCAGCCCTCTTGCAAAGCAACTTTCCTGCAGCTGATCGAGAACGCTCCGCTGCGGAGCATTTTGCAACGTTCAAAAGAATTGTTGGCGCGCTCCCCAGTTTCCCAAACGCTCGTTCAGCGATGTTTGTGCGCACCGCACCCATTTCTTTTTCTTTCTTTTTTTTTTCTTTTGCATGTTTAACGACTTTGCGCAACCTTTCGTATTAGCACCCGTTGTAATAGACCGCTTGCAAAATCAATGTGATCCTGTAGCGTAGTAAAAACTAGAAAACAGCGTGAGGATGAGGACAATGTAAAAGAGAACCTACAGGACACAGCGCTGTGTCCTGTCGGTTATCGTCTACTTTGTTCTCGTCTTCGCGCTGTTTTTGTTTTTATTCTGTCTGTATACCAACTAGCCCGAACTTCGACGTTGATTCTAGCGGCAAAGTGCCGCGCAAAGCACCTCGGAAACCCCTTGGCCATCTTTTTTTTCGATTTCGATTTGCCAGCCTCGCTTGACGACGTCCCTCCCAACCACATACAGTGATTGTTTTTTGTTTTTGTTTTTTATATGGGACTTTTCATAAGAAGGCAGATTGAAGAAGTGTACTGCGCCGGTCCGCCCTGTTCCATCTTCTTCTCAGGGTGCTTCTAAAATGAACCGGCAGGGCCATGCTGCACACTGGAGTGGTATCTGGGCGGCCAGAAAAGTATAGACCTTTTCATCTGAGTAGTTACCCGACCGGCGGACAGAGGGCGCTGACGCACTCGGCGCCATTGGGTGGCTTCAATTTGGTTGGTTTCGGTTTCAGCGCGCTCTCGGCTGTGTTGGTGTGTTATGTCATTCTTGCCTAATTTCGTCAAACAAATGTGCCCGTTATAGCGCACAACTAATAAAACTGTGGTACTGAGCCAATTCGAGAACCACGAAGTGGTTTCGAGTCATATTCACGGCCTTTTTTACGAACGCTTTACGATGCATCTGGTCATGTTCGTCGCTAATTTCGGTCAGGTTCGGCGGTGTAACGACTGCCATGCATAAGGACGATTCCATCGTCTACGGCCTGACCCGCTGACCCTAGTTTCCAGAAAAAATAAGCTAATGAAGAGACTAATGAGTAGATATATAGTAAAAATGCAGGTCCACAACCTGATTAAAAACCTCCTAAATCGCGAAAAACACACTGACGGATTTTCGCGGACACCAACTTTCTGTGGACTTTATAAACTCGAAATGTCGCCTATAATACGCAGATATTCTAAGAAATAAGTGATATTGTCTCGGGCTGTTTTCTTTAAAAAAATTAAGTACTCGAGATATATTCGATGGTCCGCGTCCTAGGTCTGGTGGGAAATTGATTTAGCTATTGACCTTGCTAAAGTACTTATTAACAGCATTTAACAACGTTGGCGTTAGAAAATTAAATATTTGTTTTACTGGCATTTGATTACGACGTGCTTGGCACATAAGATAAGTGAGGCCCGTCAATTGAAATCTGAAATTTTGTCTTTGTACAAACTTTGCCAAATAAAATTGAGGGTACGAAAGAAGTGATCTCTCGTACGTTTGGTTGAAGTCGAAGGCTAGGCACGACTTCATGAACCTTCATGAGAGATCTCCATGCAAACTAATGCGATTTAAAATCAACAACCCTGAACTTGGCTGATTTCCATGTAGATGGCTTCTTTTCGGCATCACATAATGCGAGCCCTAGGCACTCTCAAGCTGTCTGTGACAGATTATTTCACAGGGGTCTTTGTGTTTAAAATAAATAGAATTGATTAATTATATTTTGTATAAAAAAATGTTAACACCCTTTAATGACTGCGGATATGTGACCGAGCATAGTGTATAGTTTCTCTAAATTCATAAATAGACAAATCAAGCAAATGTTTCTATTGCAAAAACGATTTAAGACCGTCTAGCAGATTTAGGTGTAACGTCGTGCACAAACAAATTGCCCGATGTGGACGTTACCATTATCCCAAGCATCAGATAAAATGTGAGTTAAACGTTCGTCACCTGTATATATTATATGTCCTATATAATCAAAAACAACTATTTAAATTTGTTATCAAGGCAAGGCCGGAGGCTTTCAGGAAACACACATAGCTTCATATGCTGCGTAGTATTTTGGTCACATTCCCTAATATTTTAAATGCGCGATTATACATATACATTGCACTATACTTTTTTTCGAATATGCCGCCACTATCACTGTGTAAATTTAAGTTGTCATAAATACTTGGGCTCAATATGCGCCAGGTCTGACGCTGATTTCTGTATCTCCTCCCTCCGCGCGTATCCGGTACGCCGACGGTGAAAATAGTCAAAATCGGTTATAAAATTAACTGCATATGTAGTCATGCACATAATGATGGCATGCAATTAAGTTGTAAATGTAAACATCGGGCGGCAATTTACAATAAGGCAAGAAACGCGGTGAAACGCGACGAAAAACGCAAATGCCGCGCCTTCGCCAAAGCGCGGAGGGGAGGGCGGAGCGACGAGTTGAAGCCACCTTATGGCGGCCGCGTCACGTGATTCCAAGATGGCAGCGCCCATGCGACGGAGGCCGAAAAGGTCTATAGACCGACACGCTGTTTGCAAACAAGCCCTTTTTGCCCACACCATGGTGTGGGCACTGCGCGTGCGCAGAACCCGAATGCGCGCGAAGTGAAGCGTCTGCGCCTGCGCAGTGCCGTCGACAACGCCACCGCAGCTGCGTGACGTCAGGTCCGCGTGCCGGTTTATAGGACGCAGCCGGCTGTACTTCAACTCCTCGCTGAGTCTAGGCAGTTCCTTACAGTTGCTGGAGGCTTGTGTTTCAACCGGGGCTCTAGCGAAGGTGAATGGGTGCAGCAATGCGAGCGAGCGCCGACTTTATTTTCATGCAGTGCTGAGATGCACTACTTCGTCAACAGGGCAATCGTAATGGCAACCATGCCACTGCTCTTCGCGGTCAAAGCGGTCCCATAATTCAACGCGCGCAGTGTTGCATGCAGGGATTTTTGGAAGTAGTCCATTCAACTCGAGTCCAGCATTTCTTAGAGAAAAGAAGCTTTTTCGCCCTTTTGGCTAACCTTCGCAGCTATAATCGGTTTCAACTTAAAATGGATCGAATTGGACGCTATGAGCTATCCCACCTAATCCAGCGCTTTTCTCGTATCGCGTGACTTCTCGCCCCGCGCGTCGCCCCATAACCCTCGAAGGTCAGGTGTCGCCCAACCGGCATTGGAATGGCTTCGATAGCTCGTAGCATCTTCTCCAATTCATCGTAAGGTGAAAAGATGTAAAGGTTCCCGTGCCTTAGGTAAATCGCATAAAGGCCTATTGACGCCGTAGCGTTTGATGGCGATAAACTACGTCAAGACGGTTAACTCGACGTAGGACTTCACTCCGAGTTAGCATGGAAAGCATGGAGGTAGGAAGCTCTTGGAGGCGACATGACGCCACCAAATGTGAAGCGTGGGGAGACTTCCGATTTGGAGGGACACGCCCCCAACGATGACCAAAAACTAACAACACCGAAAGGTACTCTTTGACGGAAAGGATATCCTTGGGCGAATTTGGGAACGTTCCCCACGACCGTGACCACCACTTCCGGCTTCACTGGAGATTTTCTCGTTTGTCTGGATTGGGCGGGTGTGTCACCTCCTCCTACCTCCATGACGTAGGCAGACGTAGGCTTACATAACATGACGCAACGTAATCAAACTGTGCTCTGTGAAAAGGCGGTGCACTAAACCACTCTCTGCAATAATCGATTTATGGTCACCACTCAATCTAGGGGCTCTAAGCATCCTAAAAGACCAAACATCACATTCATGCGTGGCTGATTTATCTATTAAAATCGCTATCAAAATATCGACACCAGAAAGTGCCATCGGACGAGGAACAGCAGAGTCCTGCCCTTCCTCGTAAGACAACGCCCTCTCGTGCCTGCGATAGTCCCAAGGTAATCGATCTTTTGATACCAATTTTAATTTTGAAAAATCGGCCATGCATGCATGTAACGCTTTTTATTTTTAGAATGCTTAGAGCTCATAGATTGAGTTATGACCTGAAATAGACTATCACAGAGAGTGGTCTAGTGCCCCTTTGAGACACCTCTTAATTTGTTTCTTTTCTAACCTTCAAAAGTGTAACACTTAATGCCATTATTTTAAGAATATAGAATATTAACTATTAAGCAAATGATGATCCTTAATCAATGAAAACTCAAAAAAAAAATTAGGCAGAAACAATAACTTTTTTAACATGTACCCTTATACTCCAAAAAACTGCAATTCGGGATACAGTCACTATGTAAAAAGCAAAGTTCGCGCAAATTATAGTTTGCAAAATAGTGTGTGTTTTTTTTTGTTGTTGTTGTTTTTTACCCAGATGTCCTAAACAGATAGCCTACCATAACTGAGTTGGCTGAAATGCCAGCTCATTCTAGACATTAAAAACAAAAAACTTCACAATATATTACCAATGACATAATCAACAGTTGGTGCCTCAACATGTTGGTCTACGCGCATCATTTAATATGTGTACACTGTCCTGTCAATTAAGGCTCGTGAGAGGTATCAGGTTGTTTTTTTTTTTTTTTTTTTCTCTTCTGTACGAGTGCTGTAACCGAGTGATAGGGCCCCACCAGAAGACAATATTGTCATATTTCGCCCTTGCCCCTCAGACTCGCTGAAGGCGCTTTCTTTAAGTTATATGATTTGTTGTAAAAGTTGGGTGTTTTGGGGTGTTTCGCTTGTCCAAATACGGGGAGGGGGTGTCTTTTTTTTTTTTCGGGTTTATATTTTTCCCACAAGTTTTGTGTTTTTCAGAGCCAATTTTCGATGTCAAACAAAATAAAAAAAAAAAAACGTATTTTCGAAGACGAGCAGCATGCCACCGTTGGGCGCCAGTGTAAGGATTTCCTGGCTACTACCCGTCTCGGAAATCGGCACAACGCACTGGTTCTAAATTGCACGTAAGCATTTAATCCCCGACATTGCCCGCGCCGCGATCCCAAGGCCCCCGCGCAGACAATGCGACCGCCTTTTATCAGCGGCGGATCGCCGCTCGCGTGGCCACTTGCACTTGGCCCCCCTCACGATTAATACGATTATGGACGATTTGTCATGCCGGCCAACTGGTTTGTATTTCTTTTAATACGAAAGCATTAACTGTTCCGTGGAGCGAACCGGCGTGATTGGCTTTTGAAGCCGCGCAAGACGGCACCTAAACTTCCCTGTCCCAATGGAGCGAAGCCTGTCGTCTGTAGCAGCGATCTGGTGGATAGGATCCCATTGGCTGGCGCGCGTCATAGTTTCTAGGAACTAGGCTCCCAGTTGGCTCTCGCGCGGCGTAGTTCCAAGGAACGCCACCGGAAAAGCCCTCTTACCGGGCAGCAGCCCGGCCGCCGGTAAGAGGGAGCGGCTGGCCACCGAGCCAGCAGGGCCCCCAAGGGCAGAGTCCGGAGTGGCTGTACGGCCGAGCTCAGCGCAGCGCGATCACTTTTTATTTTGTATTTGCCCGAACCCCGAAAGGCCCGCCTGGCGTTTCTTTTCCCTCAGCCTGGTGATAGTTGAAGGGATGTAGAGAGGAACACGAAATTGGGTGTTTAAGTGGGGGAGGAAAGCATTTTCTTGCGCTAGGTGGCGCAGGCTACCACCGGTTACAAAGGGCATAGTCAAAATCATCATCCATTCATACATACATCCCTATAGTTGCCCACAGTCTGCAAACTGTTTTTGTACGATCATTGTGAAAGTACCAGCGTACAAGGAGGAAACACCGCAAAGACAGTCTCTGCGGATTGTCTTTTGTACACGGTGGAAAAAAAAAAACATGATTTATTTTTATATCGAGTAAATCAGATTTTGTTTGTTTTATATCGGATTTATTCGATTTAAACCATATTCATTTTATTTAAATCGGTGCAGCAAAACATTATGATCCTTTGTCGCCAGAAGTACTTTAAACGTGGCAGATTGATTTATCAGTACGTCCGATGACTAAAAAAATGCGGGAAAAAAAATACTGTAAATGTAAAGTACACTTTATTTATTAACTTTTATTATTGTGATACCCGCCATGCAAGAAAGAGCACCTGAACGTGAGCAAAAGTCGGCGCTTTTCTGAGCACATGCCGAAAGTTCAGCTGTTGCATTATGAGTTGCCTTCCATTACGTAGCTAACCAACAAAATGTAAGGAAGAAAGCATATAGTTATTATAATGTACGCTAGAGGTTAAACAAGCGCTAGTGTGCTGCGGCAAATTGAAGCAGACAGCAACCAGTCGGAAATTGACTTCCGGTAATGTCTTTCTATGGGAAAAAGGCAGTGCGTTTTCTTCCTGCGCTCAGTTATAAACGCAAATTTCACAAATAATTCGTACGTACTAGGTAGATTGGAACATTTTTCAGTCACGCGGACGAAATAATTGGTCAGTTACGGCGTTTTTATTTTAAATTCGTGGCATAAAAAATGGTACTAAAGCAGCTTCGTATATATATTTAAGTGCACTGTTAGACACTGTTAGCGCGAACGCGGCGTCGGCGCTTTTCAGCACGGGGGATATACGTGCCAAACAAAAGCCAAACGAACGAAGTACATGTGGAAAACCAAGATATACTGCAAAAACTACGCAGTAACAAAAGATAAGTAACTCCTCCTGCATGCAGACGATCGAAATAAATTGAAAGCCACGTAATATAATCCAGTTTGCAATATATAAGTAATGCTTTATTCCCTCTGCTCATGAATATGCGCACAGATGCTTTTTCTGCGTTAAAAACATCACCCGCTTGCTCGAAATCTGTGAAAATAGGAAGAAGCCGGAGAACAGGTGCCCGATATTATGAAAGCTGCCCGACATTGGAAATAATAAAAAGAGACCTTTCATAGCCAACGTACTTTATTCTTTACGTTCCGAGTGTTGTTTTAACCGCTCGTAAAGATGCACGACGGAGTCATTTTAATATAGAGACAGGACGGGAATATTAGCAATATATAGGCTCCTCCGGAATACTGGCGAACCTTGAACGCACTCTATCCCTTACGAATGTTGTTTTGCTTAGAATCGTCGCTCGTTTTTACATACCTGCCATGGAAATATAGCGAAGTTTAACATCATTTTGTCGTAAAGAAAAATGCTGTAATTAAAGTAATTACACTTTTACAATGTTCTTAAAGGTAGATACTATTCGGTACGACCCAAATAACGAAAGTTATCTATGTTATTTTCCGGCGAAGAGACAAAATGCACGCGCGTTTTCCCCATAGGAATGCACAGGAGCACCGCTAAAGCAGACTGGTTGCTGTCTGCTTCAATTTGCCTTCCGGAATTCGCATAGACACTAGCGCCAGCTGAACCTCTAGCGTACATTATAATAGCTCTATGGTAGAAAGAAAGCTCGACGTTTTCATGTGCACTGAAAAAGCATCGCCTTTTGCTCATGTTCAGCAGCTTTAAAACTCTTTGCTTGTTGATTTCTTTTAAATACAAAACAAATGGTTGTAGAAGGCATGGAATGATACACAGACGATAAATAAAAATATATATACATTTAGGAATTAATTTGCGGGTGTGATTTAAATTATGTGTGATTTAAACCATAAACACGTGGGATTTAAATCGCTATCTAGATCATGATTTAATCACAATTTAAATAATCTTGATTTTTATTCTCCAGCCTGGTTTTGTATAATGTATTGAATGTGCGACGGCGGCTTAACGCGTGCGTTAGAAGGTAAAAGAACAAACCACTATAAACGAATAGAAGAAATAAAAATCTCTGAAATAAATAAGACATAGTTCGAGTTCACTAAACCCGAGAAACATCCTTACGATGCGCAAAGAGCGTCTCGATCGATAAATAACCATTTATAGTATTCTACACTTTCCATACGTTCGCCACTGTGTTACTGCAAGAATCTTCCTTTAAAGCTTGCTCAAGTTTAGTCCCAGCCCCTCCTAACCGCCAATGTTGTTTTCGATTTAAATTACGCGAAAACTGGATCTAAACACCCCTTCTCTCCGTTCACGTTTAGCCTTATATGAGAGAGACCCTCAAATGGCCGGACCAAATGACGCCATCGATTACATTCAGACACCGGGTCTCGGTTGTGTCACCGGTACGTGGCTGGCCTTTAGTATGGTTTAAGAACTTAATCCTACGTCGAGGATTCGGTTCCTCCATTGGCTGCCCTTTTGGAATCCTAGGATGATCGTTGAAGCGGACAACGCTAGCAGAGCGGGAGGCAGAACGAACGCCCTTTACGGAGAAAGGGACTTTGGCGAGTTGCTATACTCCTTCAGCGGTACCCCGCGAGTCGTGCATTGATTCGGGCAGCATACGTTGCGTCATGCCCCGCCCTGCATTTAGAGCAGCGACATCGTGAATCGGAATCGGGAATTACAAAACAAAAAGAAAAAAGCGGCTATCCGATTTTTGGAGGAGGAAGGGCAGGAAAAGAGAACGGAAATCGAAGAATTGGTCTCCCGAGAATATCCTCTTCTTTTTTCGATTGTGATCGCTCGAGATTTTAGCTATTCTTGTATTTAAAGTTTAGCTTCAATCGTAATCAAAGTTTCGATTGAACTTAAGCGAGCATTTTGACGAAAACTCTCGTTCAAAAAAGGCGAAAAAAAGCACAGTTAAGCTGCGTACAAGGGAAACCTCAGATATAAAAATTATTATTTTTGTGGCACTAAAGAGTATTGCAAAATGTTTGCTAATTATCGCGTTTTGTGGTAACGAGAGGGAGCAGGAGGATTGGGATTTGTTTTTAGACTCTTCTATTTTGTCATCAAATCGATTTCTTAAAAACAAAAACAAGATCTTAACAAAACCAATGAGGATTTATTGCTCCTTTATACTAAGTTGTCGGGTGATTCTACAACAGTCACTCGACTATGCCCAATAATTCAAATGATTGTTGTACGACGACTCCATCAGCATCTTTTGTTTTCACGCTTTATTGTTATCGTTAAAGCAATTTTGAAACCTTTTTTTGTGTGTGTTACGGTACGTAGCCACTGTAAGTATTATTGTTTGATTTTTTTTTTCTAAGGCCTCGAAATCTGAGATGCATAGCTGTATTACCAGCACAAAAATATCCACACTCTTGGCAAACTCAATAATTAGTTCAGTGTCCTCTTCAGTATTTGTTCCTTGTTTAAAGCATACTACCACTGAGACATGTGCTGGGCTTAAAGTCGCACTTGAATAGATACAAAATAGGCAGGGAGAGAAACACCCCAACGTTGACTTTGCAAGATTCGAGGATCGTCGGGCTCTCACAGAGTAGCTTCGGACATCGAACTTTGAACCTGAGCTTATGTCGCACATAAATACATTTTTACACTGCCATAAATTTCGAAATGATCTCACTGTGGACTGCAAGAAAAAAAAAAGAAAAAAAAAGTCACGAAAGTGATTAATTATGCAGCCTATGATTCAACCCAACTGTGTAGGGTTGAATCACACTCCCTTAACTCGGAGCACGTGGAGAGAGAGAGAGAGCTCGCGCTGCGAGAATCCGAGGATCTTGGGTTCAACGGACCATACTGGAAAATCCCAGGACACCTCGCGGCGAAGGGCATTGTAGGGCTTTCCGATGTACGCTCGTGCCGACTCGAACGCCTTGTATATGCTGAAGAGGCACTATTCATTCTCTCTTTTTATGAGGAGCGCAGGACGCACAAAAAGTAAAGCGAACAGAACGGGAAGCCGCCAGAAACTTCGTTTTGCTTTCCTTCTCTCTTCTCTGCGTTCTGAAACCTCTAAATGTTAAGCAAACGGCGACTTCGTCTTTGATTCATGGCTAACCACCTTCCCTCTCTTTCCCTTTTTCCGTTAGGCCAGAAAGCCCTCCCTTTCAAAAGAAATCTTTTCATTCTTCATTCCTGGGTGATCTCACGCGCCGTGCATCGGAACGTCGCAATGCGTCAAGTGGGCGGTGGGGGCAACATATTTTTTCGGAAGTGTCTATCCTCAGCCCTGCCCGTTTAGATCTCAAGGAACATTGTGCTGGTGTGTGGTCGTCTAACCGGTACTGCGTGATACTCTTCAAGAAATCCAGCCTAGAAGCCGTACTGTAGTGCTATATTTCTTATCTAGAGCGTAAACCAGTGTAGCTTTACGTCAAAGACATACCGACCTTACGCCGTCTAAAAACAAACGTTCAATTTGCTTTAATGTAGTATTGCAGAAACTAGTGCAGCCCCACCTTAAAAGATAAACACGGACGTTTAATGTTTGTAGTTTTTTTTTTTGTGTGTGTGTGTGTGTGTGTTTTTTTTTTGTTTGTTCTGAGTGACGTAACATTGAGGTAGTTCGGTCACTCGAAAAAACAACGCGTCTTGGTCACCTGCAAAACCCTGGTCACCACCCTCGCCCCCTCTCCCACCGACAGATGTCGGGGGAAATGGTAGAGAAGCCAGGAGCCGGTCTGAAAAAAGCAGACAGTTTCGAAATTTTACTACGCACGCGTTTAACAGTTGGGGTTGGGGGGCTAGCTGGCTCCGGGTGCGGACCGCCGCGAGAAAACAAACATGTGGGGGTGCGAAACTTCCTGTGACGTCACGCGGTCACGTGGTCACATGACGGAGCCGGGTTTAAAAACGGCACCGAGGGTTGGGTTCGCCGCCATCTCAAGGTCAGACATTTTGCTAAGTCGGTCCGACCGAATTGTGCCGTCTCGATGATGGAGAGTTCGGAAGGAGGTGTCGAGCCTCTCTTTCGACCAATCGGAGTCGAGAGCGATAACGGGGGAGAGAGAGAAAGACGGTGTGAAACGTGGGTAACCCTGGATGCGAGACGTCGGAGGAGCTGTTGCCGCCAGTCGGTGCCGCTTTGACGTTCCAGAACGTACGGGGCCAAAATGGCAGCTGTGACGCCCCTCTGACGCACGTGTTTGGGGCGATATACAAGCCCGTGTCCTTTTTTTAATTGTAGCGTTATTAGAAGTGAAGGGGGCGTCTTGGTCCCTTACTCTTCAGCACATAATCTCTGTAAGATCTCTGCTAAATGCTGGTACATCTATCATTTATGCCCCAAGACTGCCGATCGATCATTTCTTATGAAGAAAGCCGTAAAACAGGATTTTTACTCCCAGTAATTATCGCTTAGAATTAATGCTCGACGTTGATACGCTACGAAGGTCGCATTAGTTTATGTATCCGCGCATTTTCACCCACAGAAGAAAAAAAAATTAGCATGAGGTTGCGCTACTTAGACATTTGCAATCAAGGTGCGATGGCACTTGATAGTATTTTAGCAGCTCTTTCAAATGACCCCGTGCGCCTACTTGATTATTCTAGTAATGCGTAGTTCCTACTCCCCATCGCAGTGGAGGGGAGTAGGCTCCAATAGCGACCTATTTCTATAAGGGCCCTGCACGGACGTTGCAGCGTGGCCGGGCCATGGAAGGGAGTGTCAGCAACAACGCGAAGCTGTTGATCGGACGTCATAGCGCGCGCGGGACAGAGAGGAGGGGGGGGGGGAGAGTCTGACAGTCTCTCATATGGTCTTTCCACGCTATGATAAACCCGACCACGAGCGTGCATGGTCCCTCCAAGATTTCGATATTAGCCCCGTGCGCGACCGAAAGTGTCGCTGTGGTCGGCCTTCCACGATTGGCCGAACGCTGACTGTGACGTCGGAAAGGGGATTTTCATCGACGGAAATAAGAGGAATGAAAGAACTTTAATTTTGACGGTGTTGGCAGTGTTCCTTTAAGAGCGCAATGATTTCAAGCTTCCACCATGCTAATAACAAACACCATCTAACTTGTTGTTTGCAAGGTAATGACGTCACAAAGGGGAACCACAGGAGGGCGCCACCAAAACTTCTCGCCGCTAATAGCAGCAGTCGCGCTCCTCATACATCACACCAAAGACACGGTGTTCCATACATCTACGGAACGCCTCACGCATGTTCAAAGCATCTTTGTTTCGCACATATGTTTGTTTCGAACATATCAACATCTACTTTTTGTATGACCAATGTGAAAGTGCTGTCATATTGTCGCGGATGAAAAAAGATAGACAAACGTGAAACTAAAAAAAGAGTTTTAATCGGCAAACTTGTGCCAGAAACACAAAAAAAAAAAAACAAGCGTCGACAAAGCAGCAGCGAGCGTCGCGGTGTCGGCATGGCAGCTGGCTTGCGCGAGAGTGAGTCCGAAAGGCCTTACCCATTACCCTCGGTATCTCGAGCATTCGGTCTAAAAATGTTTAAGCTCCGAGCTAGGGTGAGGCTTACTGGGCAAGGAAATGTTGGTCTCCTTATATGATACACTCGGTTACCTCGAACATTTGGCCTAGAATGTTCGAGCGTCGAATACTGGAGAGACTGACTCGGCAAGGTCGTGCTGAACTCCTTATCTACTACACTTGGTATCTCAAACATTCTGCTGGAATGTTCGAGCGTCGATCCCTCGGAGTAAGAGTAAACACGAATCTACTAGAAGTACGGTGGAGCAGGAATTAATACAAGTAATGTCAGGCACCTCTCGGCTATGCACGTAGAAATATGGGGAAGAAACGTGCCTCTGACAATGTCTGCATACTGTCTTTTCTATGACGTATCGGTGGTGGGAACGCGGCTTCTGAATTCAAAACAATCAGCGTTCGCACCGTCAACTCGAAGTCAGATCACGCGGCCACGTGACCGGGTACCGACTAAATGACGCCAATGTCCACCGTAGCGCGCTGGGGTTGACACTCCACTTGCTACCCGCCGAGGTCCAGACATTGTTAGAGTTCGACTGATCCCGTCGTCGCAGTCATTGGACACGAGCCACTAATGTGCTAATGTCCAATCCACGAGGAGCATTCGACTGTCGTCAGCGGGAGAAAATCCCCGCGACTATACGTCATCAAATTTTGCAACTCTAGAGAGGAAGAAATAGGCCGCGTTTATGTTTAAAATATACGCCGCGACAAAAAAGCTCCAGTGTCAATGGCGCTGAATGACAATCCATATAATTGGGCCACACTAAATCCTGTATGTATGTGGAAAGAAAGAACCATTCCCACATAATATCGTTTCACGGCACCTTTAAAAGAGGGTCGCCAAATAATTACGCACGAAGATTTACCACGTCCTGTGTTTAATTAAAATGTTCTATTTCACGTTCTTTATAATATTAAAAACATAGCTTTTGCTTCGTTATTATTTAACGTTAATAGTTTTTTTTTTCTTTATTAAATCTCGTCGCCAACGTTTTGTTTTTTGAAGACGTTAAGAAGTGCTTGTCAAGACGACCAAGATTTTATTTTCTCGACGGCATACTAACCAACGAACAATAAGCTACATTAATTGTTTGATTGAATGATTTTCTACACTTCGCTTATAGGTAATTATTGTAGGAGAGTAAAATACATACAACATATTTAAAGAACACAAAGTCACCGAAGAACGACTAAACAATAAACAAAATGTGCACTTGCAAATCACATCAATTTACCATTTTCAAAATAAAAAGTGATAAAGAAGTCAACTTAAAAAAAAATATTCGCCATTTTATCACAATGGCATATTCAAACACAAAAACAAATATTACATACCCGTAAAAAAAATAAAACTCAATATAAGAATAACCCGTTTGCACATACGTCCCAAAAGCAACGAAGTATTCAGAGTCGTCAAAGTAACATTCGACGCACATGCTACCGAAGCGCACTTTAAAAGTTTTTATTAGATACCGAAACTACGAAATGTTTCCATTGATTGGGGTTCGGGCAAAACGGTCGATTTGAAGACAGGCGTGCGATATCCTTCCTCACGTATTTTTGTAGTCTAGTTTGTAGCCGCTAGCCGGCCGAGCACTTTAATGTATTGCCTTTTTGTTAAATTGTATGAATTACTTAAAACGGTAATGATTGCGGTAATCAAACGAAGTTGTAAAATATCGTTCCATTTCCGCCCCTAACACTCATACTTTCTTCCGCATTTCTTCGGCACTCTAATCTGTTAACGTGAAAGGTTCACAACTCGGGTAGCTGACAAAACAAGAAGCATCACATAAATGATCGTCTACTCTAGACGATGGTATTTCAAATAAAATCCGCTATACTTAGGAAACACAATGGACCTCTTGGCGAATATGTGCTGCCACCCAGACACGCGAATCGGTTCGAGACTAGGTGACTGGAAAACAACGCGCGCCCAAGGCCTCTCCCACCCGTTCCACACCCAAAACGTCAGCTACATCCTGTTCACCCATTGAGGCGATGTGACCTGGATACGGCTCCCCCAAGCTCACCTTTGCCCCCACCGTGCGTAATCTTCCGCCCCGAGGTCGACACAACGAAACCGCTCAAAGGCGAGAAATGCAAGATGGCGGATTGTTTGGAACTAGATACTCTCGAACCCAGGCGCATGAAATACTCCGCGCATGCGCACCGCGTATTTCTACAAAAGGTCCATTACGCTAATATATGTACAGTTCTGACAATACCACCTGCAACACTCAATATGAATTGGTATCTACGCCCGTGACTCCCAAGACCTACCTTATCCCTCCATCTGTCAAAGTGTTCAAAGAATGAAGCCTAAACTTGGCGTGTTAGCATTACACTCCGTTCACCCTTTAAGCTGGGACTAGAAGCTCCCCCTTCAGCGCGAGCTTTCTGCCCTTGCTAACCAGACTTGGACGTAGTTCAACTACTCTACTCAAACTACTGTAGTTTAACTACTTTTAAAAGTAACTTGGTAACTTTCAATTACAACTTTATTTGGGTAATTAGTAGTTTAATTTAACTACGTTTTTCAGGTAACTTCTGCTCAAATTACTAACTACTTTCGAAATCTGGTGCTAATTTTGCTCATCACAAAAGTTTGAGCGCAGAAATGAATAAGACGCCGGCAGATGAAGTGGCATTCCCGGACAAGGGGCCCCCTCACATTCCGTTCCCACGCACTTATACTCGGCAGCCGTAGAAACTGCATCACAGGCGTCCTTGGGCCAAGGTGGCGACAAGCACCCAAAACATAACACCGGCGCGCACGAACGCAGGAAGTGATGCTTAACAAGCCTTGGTCGGGCATTGACTTAATACGGTAATGTACGCAGGCGCCGCGCCTCCAGCTACAACCGTGAAAGAAGGGGACACTCCGAGGGTTGTTGTTGTTGTCATGTTGTCTGCCTTTAGTGATTCCACGGGAGACGCCACTGGAATGACCTCGCAGCTGGGCGCCTGTTCCCATGGTTGCCTCGTCGTCAGCGCATACGCCTTTTCAAAGTCGGACTCCCCCGCGCACAAACGCAGACATGAATAATCCGTTCATGGTCCGGAGCACGTTCCCGCTTCCAGCAGAAACTTATGAGCGACGATACTTGTTCACGTAATCATTCGCGTCCTTCCGACCTTCCACGCAAGGGAGACCTCCTCTTCGTTGAAAACGACTTACTTGTCAGGCGTGTCAGGCACGTCAGGATACCGTAGTCACCGGCGAGGATTGCGAGTCACCTTTGGGAGTGCAGCATCCCCCCTGCTGGACCCAGCGTCAGCGGCGAAGTATACTTCGTTTCGTCTTTTGTTAAACCAAAACATTTTTTTTTTTTTTTTCAGCAGCGTTGCACTAGCACTGCAACGAGACGCGCAGTTGTCCGGATGATCTCATCGATGGCGCGAGACTTGAACCCTTGACGATCAGGTGCACTCGCTCCGCGTACTCCCCGAACGCCGTCGGAATAAAGAGGGGCCAGTCATAACAATCTCAACTTGCCGAATAAAAAATAAAAAAAGGGCAGTTCGTTATAAAAGACCTTCTAGCCGAGGCAAATCTCACATGTTTCGTGATGGACACCTGAGATGCCAACACTCGTTTACACGACCCTGCACAGCCTGTTTCTCAAATTCAACGCTGCCGTTACATCCAGCGCGTCGGTGGAACGGCTTTTTAGCCTGGCTGGGGACGTCTTTAGGAGGAAAAGGGGAAAACTCTTCTATCAAGAACTTTGAAAGTCAACTGCTTCTGCGAGCGAATAAACTATTTTGGTGAAAACGCAAGCCATAAAGTGACTGCATTTATTTTAGGCTCGCAGTGTTTTCATGGATCAAAAACTGCTGTTCATTTTGCTACCACAAAAATATAAAAAAATAACTTTGAAAGTAATTTCAAAGTAACTCGCTACTTTTTACAGTAGTTAGTAGTTTACTCAATTACTATTACAAGTGCGTAATTTCTACTCTACTCCAACTACTTTTGGCGTCGATACTCAGTAACTTAACTTAACTACCTTTTTCGAGTAATTGGTACATGTCTGTTGCTAACACAAGTAGGGATGTGAGGGCACGCGCAACCAGAGAACAGCGGAAGCCAGCGAGCTCGCGCGGAAGGCGGAGCTTCTAGTCTCAACTTAAGGGTGAGCGGAGTATAGTATGACGTGTTTCTTCAAGAACTGTCGTCTCTAAAAGAAAAGGCACCGAGGCCTAGGGTAGCTTACATCGTCCGCTAAAATAGGAAAGTGTACGAGTGAGCCTGCGAACTATAGTCCGTCGGTGGGCGTTCAGCAGTGGAGCTCCAAAAATAACGCGAACTCGTTCGTGGATTTGTTGAGAAATCGCGTTATCTAAGTTCTCTAACAGTGAGTTGGGACAGTGAGGCCACAAAAAACTGTGACGTCGGCACCCCTACAGATGCATACTCTAAAATTGTCCACGGGTCGGCTTTCGTGTGGAACGCGCCCTTAGCAAATTACCCCGGTTTATGAAGAGGGTTCAATTAATGAGAGAACCAAGCTCGATCTTAGAAAGATAATCCCCTCCAAGCCACTCAGCCAATTCGCTCCGAGCCAATTAGCTCTGAGCCGATGAGTGCGCAAAATGTCATTTTCAGTGTGCTAGCGCGTATGGGTATACAGACCACAAAGTATTTCATGAAAGAGCTTCCACTCGGGACCCTTTTCAGCATCCGTGTATATGTGCGTGTTTTGTTCGTCTTCCGAAGCGACGGATACGAGATTTGGAAGAGGGTGACTCTTCTTCTTCCCTTCTTCTATTTATAAATGCGCTAAGGTTAGAGGGCGAGCCCTTGGCGCTTTTGTGTCCAAACCTCAGATATGGCCTATTCGCGACTCCAATGACTTATAGAGGACGCTAATCTCGACAAATATCGTGGTCGAAAACAGTTCGTGCCGTGCCACATGCCAGCTCAACACACACAAGCAAGCATTTGCTCCGGAATTGTTTGCCCCCAATTTTTATTTAATACATTCCAATTCTGCGGAGGTGTGTTTGCTTGGCGTAAGCAAGCTTCCAGTAGCTCAGCCTTTTTCGGGGAAGCGATGGAAGGACAACCTCCTTTTAACGTGCTGATGAACGTTGGTAAATGCACAACGTCTGGTTCACGCGGTTGCGTTTAGAGCGACCTGGGCAACCCGCACATACGGCATCAACGAAAGAGTCACCGGGAGAGCTGTTCGCACTATACAACATGACAAGTAATGCCAGTCGCACCTAACTGGTTAGGCCTTTATGAGTCACGGTTTTCTCTTCGGCACTGTCGTCGCTGCTGTTTCTGTTGAGGGGACACAACCAACGCAATTTCTTTGGCTTTACGTCGGTGGCCATCGTGCCAACCACCCGCAGAGTGCAATTACTGAAGTCACAGATGACGAACAGAAGTCACGAGAGGACCTCTTCCGGCAAAGAGAGACCACGCACACTGGTGTCTACTTCAGCAAGAGACGACTGGCAACATTGTAGGACAAGCAGCAAACATCCTGTGTGGAAATTAAATCCTCCTCACCTCGGCGCGCGGTTCGAGGATAGGTCCAGGGTTGTACACCTTCCTCGGAAAAACAAACGAAAACTCGTTCCTCGTTCCTTCTCATTTTTGGAACGTGTTCTCGTTACAAATTCTATATATGAAAAAGGAACTCGTTCCCGTTACAGTTAAATAAATGGAACGTATTGTTACGTATACATTCCTTTTGTATTTTGCCGATTACCACAGTTAGATCAAGCAAAGTTTTCTTTTTTTCTATCCGATCAAATGGGAGCATACTAATTTGAATTATGTGATAGAAACGGCTCCTGGAGAAGAAAACAAGCGGAAGCCGGGTTTCATTTGTTGATATAATCACCTTTAAAAATCTCAGCTTTTAACCATGTTCATGTTTGTGGTGGGCGATTCAGACGAGAAAAATGTACTGTTACCCCACATTGTACGAGCGTTTTACAACAGCCTCACGCGTTTCAATCTAACTAAGTCCCTTGTTCGAACTTAACAAAAGTTGCTTCTCGATGTTGCTCTCTGCAACACGAACAAATGAAAAAGAGGGTAGGCCTTTTGCAAGGTCAGTTTTGAACAGTACAAGTTCTTCGTCGTGAAGGTTAGATTCGTTGTTCAGTTTAAAGGTGGGACACAAGGGGAGAAGCAGTAAAGGTTACTTTTTGTGTGCCTTTTAACTGACCAATATTCGGGATACAAGGGTGCGTTCGATGTTAGTAACCTGTTTCTTGTTCTAACTGTAGGTCTTTCTTGTGGAAGTTCATTGGTGGCTGTAGTCGGCCTTAGATTTATGGGTGTATGAGGATTCGCGAAAGCAAAGAAAGTAGCTCAAATTCAAACCTCCCTCTTTCTATGTATTTTCCTTAGATTTAAAGTTTTCCTTTTTGTAGCGCAGTCTGGGGCACTGAAAAAAAAAAAAAGAATCGATGACCAGTAGCTTTCTTGCGCTCGACCGTTACCAAGCAAGGACCACACAAAATAAACCATAAGATAAGTACCCAAAAAGTGAACGAGATCCTGCTCTTTGTAAAAATATTGTTTTTATATATTTTTTAAATTTCTCTTTTCAATATAAAGAAAATATCCCACGGGACGAAAAAAAGAACGCTGTTCATTTTTCCGTTCCAGGAAAAATGGAACGAGATCCCATTCCAGTTCCACCGATGCATAATGAACGGAGGCGTTCCTTCATTCCTTCTAAGAGGAACGCGTTCCAGGAACGCCGTTCCTTGGAACGCCGTTCCATGCAACGCTGGGTAGGTCCTCCTCACTTCGGCACGAGGTTCACTGAACTCCTTGACGTAGTCGTTGGAAACCTGGTCTTCCTTTCATCCAATTCTACCGCTTCTCCCTGCCGTTGCACGGGGTGGAGTAGTGAGTTAGAAGCCTCAGCTGGTCCCTCCTATCTAAGAGTTGATGGCTTTCACAGTTATCAAATCACAACCTACCTTCTTCAAGGAAGTTCAATCCGGAAACCAAAACAGTAGTTTGTGTCGTGACCCAGAATTACAATGCCCCGTTGTCCTGAACGAACCCTGACAGGATAAACGGTGAACTTTCTTTGGTCAATACTACGAGATTTTGAAGAAATCTGGAGAGGCCTCTTCTGATGACCGCTGAGCCTGTGCTCTGACCAACCGTATTTGTCAAAACTGCTTTATTGTATTTTTTTATTGCGACCTTTACATTTTAAGTTTTTTGGATAAATCCGAATTGTAAAAAAGTTTACCGGCGAGTGTTTTATTTTTTTTTTTTTTTCAGATTTATTCGAGAACTCGGAACCCTAGATATACGCTCCTTCTGTTGGGCAAACGAGCCTTTGGAAGGGCAGGAGGAGAGCTTTGCGCGCCAAGGATCTTGGCGGCCATGACTACGCAGGCTCTTATTTGCAGCCTTTGTATGGGGCTTGGCTGCGTCCGCCGTTGTCGCGCGTAGCAACGTGAGACGGGAGGAGCCGGGACGCGGCTGCAAAAGGAGAGCTCCGAGACCAGCAGCGGCACGAAGCCAGTTGCCATTCCCTATCTGCTGACCGCGCGGCAGTTGAAGCGCCAGTTCACGGACAAATCCGTTCGCTGTGGCGCTTAATGTATGGGACAGTCCAGTTTCGGGTGGACATGTGCAATAAGAATCTGAGGCGTTTTTTTTTTGTTTTTTTTTTCATGTGCGCTAAATTTGTTTACCGTTTCTGACCAAACACCAAATCCAAGCACCTCTCGCCGGTCGACCTTATCTCGCTCATCCAAATAAATCCTCCACTACTAGTATAATGGAACCAATACACGATTGCATCTATCATTAAACAAATGACAATACAAAACCAACGTTTCACTGCACGTCCGGCACAGAAAATGTGTAGTGCTATACTCTGTTTCACCTTATGTTGTACCGCAGTGAAGGCTAGAGGGGCAAGCTCATAGCGTTGGGAGCTGCTCTTAACGCACGAGAGCTTGTGCCGCCGAGATGTGCCCTAGAGCAAGGAGCTCGTGTTTGTAGCCTTTCCTGCGGTACATCATAAGGTGAAATAGAGTATAACAACAGAAAGCGGAATTCCTCGGTGCTCCGCGCAATAAATCCCCCGTTCGAAATACACTGATTGTAGCGGGGCCTCCACGAAATAAGGTTCTGGTCACGTCCACGTCCAGGAGTCTTTTTTTTTTTTTTTTAATGCCCGAATACTTTCGAAATCGAGGTTCTAGTAAAACCTGGATCGGACCTGGACAGCCTGTGAACGCCAAAGACGGTTGCGTAATTCGATGGTTGTGCTGAGCACGTTCCCAAGAAGTGTCTCTATTTGAGATCAAAGGGCGGAGAACGTACGGGAGGGATTACTTGGCAAATCTCGGATTATTTATTTTTTTTTTTTTTTGTGAGAGAGGCAATCAAGTGTTCCCGTGTGCAGCAAGTCCAGAATGGCCGATGATACGGACGTTTGTGGCTTCCCAAATGTGGGAGTGCGTCGACTGTTGAGGATACCTAACCCTGTGTCTGTTTCTGTCGACTGGACTCCACCTGTTCATTTTCGAAGTACCACTGCCTCGCGGGTCACGAGCGCATTTTACCATTAAAAAGGAGGGTGGTTTCAAGCTCATCAATGAAATTTCTACTCAACTTCGCGAGAGGTTTGTTTGAAACAAATTCGCCCTTTCCCGTATTATCGTGGCAAAGTCAACAATAACACGGAACGTGATGCAGCGCCGAGCTCGGTGCGATTATAGCGCCGCTGTTTATGCCTTAGCGTCAATCCTTGGAAGGGCGCCTACAAGATAGGAGAAGGTTAAAGCGCCTTGATACAATTCACGCTTCGCATTTCTTACAAGTACCGACAACCATTGTTTTGCGAATGAGATCAAACGCGTGACACAAGCGAGTACTGTATGGCGCATTTCCTTTGGTGAATGTTGAGCGGTTTTTAAGTGAGTTTTGTTAGTATCTTCTTGCGCGTGCAAGCGCGCGGATTCAAATCCACCAAGGGAGTGGCACATTCAAAAAAAAAAAAGATGAAAGTGGAGCCGTGCTGTGGCTTCATCGCGAACGGCTCATTTCAAAAAGCACATCAAAGAAATAGAAAAAGCACACACACACACACACACACACACACACACACACACACACACACGCGCGCGCGCACGCGCGCACGCACACACACACACACACACACACACACGAACACACACACACTGAATGGGAACGCGCCATTGGGGAGTGCTGTGAGCAGCGAGCGCACCAACTCGTGGGAAAAAAAAACACGCGAACCAGCTCAACCCGTCGCGGCCAGGGGAACTCATCAAGGGAGTTTTACCCCTGTCAGACGGGCTAATTTAGTGCGCTTCAACCAAGTGCACTTCGCCTTTAGTATCATTTCTGTAGTGTGCCACACGGCTTCTTCCTGAGGAACACGCTTGGCTTCGAGTGAGTTTGACGAACTCGCTTCACTCGATCGAGTGCGTGGCATCGATAACAGTGTTTCAACAGTAAAATATAACAACACAGAAACCGAAAACGAGGCGGAAGTTTTATTCTATAATGAATAAGAAATTCGTGAAAGAGAAGACAGAGAGGAGTGGTATTGCAAAAAAAAAAAAAATAGTGGGGTAGACTTGGAGTTTAGGTTGATCTGTACCAAGATTAGCGCCGCGGTGAATTGATAAAGGACGACGACAAAGACAGTCATTCCAAGGCTATCTTGGTTAGCAGAGAAAGATAGTGCCTACTTTTGTTTCAGCATGTAAGTATTCGAGACAACACGATAATTATGATTTAATTAGGCAGTGTCAGGGCCTCCTCGCGGACTTCCGTGGAACGATGCGGAACGCCGAAGTTGGATATGCTTCTTTCTTTATCTTGGTTTGCGATGATCGATCAGAATCATCCAATGGGCGTAAAAATCGTTCATTAATGTAACGCTGTTTGAGAGCGCAGCTCTTAGGCGCCCGTTTCTGGGTTGAGCGGCGTCGGCGTCGGCGTAACCGCGCTTTACAATAGAGAGTTTTAGTAGATCGTTTCTCACTCCGATAACGATACCCGATACTGCGCCGGAGCCATTACGCATGCGCTAGAGTATCGGGTGTTTCGGGCGCAGGTATCGGGAATATCGGGAAATATCGCGCGCACTCCCGTGCCACCCACAAGGCACCGGGGGGGGGGGGGGGGGGGGGGGGATAGATTGGCTTGTCTCTACTAGGCTAGATGTAGCTTGCTGCTGCATTTATGTAATTTCTGCAACTGATAAAACGTAATTGATTTTTTTTAAATTGTATTAAATTTAAGAACTGTTATTTTTCCTTCAGTGAAACATCTTTCTTTTAATTCGTTATTTTTCATTTTGGAAAGTGCAAATCGTTTCCACTAGGGAGCGCCCCAGCGCCTCAAGCGACCGTATCGGTTGTATCGTCTTCAAAATGGTCTACTAAATGCGCATTCCTGTTCTGTGTATCGGTATCGTATGGTTATCGTAACGTTATAGGGTATCGTTATAGGAACGATCTACTAAAACTCTCTATTATGGGATGTTTCTCAAAATCACGTCACACGTGACGTCACGAGGGTAAACTTCTCCCGCTAAATTTGGCGAGAAACGTTTTCGCTAAGTTTGGTGGGAATTATTCCGCTAAATTTACAGGGAAAATTTTACCCTCGTGACGTCACGTGACGTCACACGTGAACTTTCACGTAATGTGTCATTAACATCACACGTGAATTCACGTGACGTCACACGTCAAATGAGCAGGAAAATTTCCCCGCTAAATTTAGCGGGAAATTTAGCGAAACTTTTCCGCTAAATGGGAGGGGAGCAGGAGAGGAGGATGCGGATGGGAGGGAGGGTACGGAGGGAGAGCAGCTGCATACCCTCCCCTCCATACCCTCCCCTCCTCCTCCTCAAGAGCTGCGCTCTAATGGACCTTTTCCGAGAAGCGTTCTGCGCACGCGCGAGCACTCGATGCCAAGCGGCGGAAGTCGGCACTAGAAATCGAGGAAATTCGGAAGGAGGCTGTGGATCAGCGAGTAGAACACGTAATTGCAACATATATATAATTGTGTTACACAAAAAAAAGAAAGTGGACGGAAAGAAAAACATGACGATTGGGTGGACGCCACAAACCCCCCTCTTTAGAGTCGCGTTTATTAGGGGGTATAGGTCGCCGAGTGGGCTAGCCACACTAAAGTCACTAAATCCTGAAAAAGTAGCGCCATTGCCCTCCCTACCCGCTAGCCGGACACAAACAGATACTAACATACAGACAACCAAAACCTCGCAAGGCGATTGGCTAATCTGTCTTTGTTGCCACAGAAATCGCCATCTTGGCCCATTCAAATCTTCGAAGCTTCAAGGGGGTCGTTATAAACCAGTCGCGCCAAGATCACCATGGGGCATCATCATACTGGAAGCGTTCCTCGCCAATATAAGCGTCTTTGGCACTGTGTATGCAATCAACTTATCAATCATTCCCATCTCCACGGATCTCTTACAATTATATTGTTCTTCTTGCGTATTTTAAAACAGTACACTCTTTTTTACATGCCTCCAGGCACCGACAGAGCGTGTGGTGATGGTACGAAGATGTACGCTTGTTTCGCCGGTGTGTGGATAGCAAAATCTCGGTATACAAAAACGTCCCCATAAAGCTCCCCGTCACCAGCAAATTTAGGTCGGTTCACCAAGAACGGAGGGGTCAAGGAGAAATTGCTCATTTCACGGACCAAAATGGCGACCATGCGGGGAACTTGGCGCTACTTTTCAAGGATCCAGTGTCTTTAGCGCACATGGGGCCCTAATCTGGACACTTGGCGAGAAAGACGGCGAGAAATCTGATGGCTATGATTGGCCGGCGCCAAGGTGAAGTGCGGCGTCGGCCAATCACAGCAGCCAGATTTCTCGCCGACTTTTTCGACAAGTGTCCAGATTAGGACCCCAGATCGGAGTACGTGGAGAGAAAGCTCGCGCTGCAGAACCCAGTCATCCTGAGTTCAATCGCCAGCCCTGCCCGAAGAACACACTTCCGATGAAGTGAGAACGGGGAGCACACTACGCTCGCTCCGGTTGTGTGGATAGTGGATAGCTTTTGCACAGAGTTTTAGCAATGTACCAGTCTTCATTTGGTGATTTATGCGCGCAAATAGTGGTGTGCAAAAATGAAAAATATGCAAACGGTTAGTTTGACGTTGTATAAAATATAGTGTAAGCACGCACGTGGTACGCTGATTAAGACCGAAACAGCGCTGCATTTTACACTAGCGTTGAGCGTATCGAAAGTTAAGGGTGCATCTAAAGCTTAAGCTTGTACTATCACGATCAATATGAGTGCGAATACCGCTTTGCGTGGCCCGCGTAGAGTTCCTGTATAGCCTCCCTACGGGAGCCAGAGTTGCGCGTTCATGCATGGCTTGTGGATTCAGCTCCTCACGTGACTGAATTTGGCGAATAGCAGAGGCGCGCTCAAAAGCCGGGGAACGTACGCCGGGGCGCGTGCAACGTCGACTTTGCTGCACGACACTTGATACGGCTCCTCACGTGATCGGATCTCGGCGAATAGCGGCGAGGGCGGCACGCGCCACGTGGAATCAAACGCGCAACTCTGGCTCCCGTAGGGAGCCTATACAGGAACTATAGGCCCGCGTAGAGTTCCTGTATAGGCTCCCTACGGGAGCCAGAGTTGCGCGTTTGATTCCACATGCCGCGTGCCGCCCTCGCCGCTATTCGCCGAGATCCGATCACGTGAGGAGCCGTATCAAGTGTCGTGCAGCAAAGTAGACGTTGCACGCGCCCCGGCGTACGTTCCCCAGCTTTTGAGCTCGCCGCGCGCCTCGAACGCGCGGCGCTGCTATTCGCCGAATTCAGTCACGTGAGGAGCTGAATCCACATGCCACGCATGAACGCGCAACTCTGGCTCCCGTAGGGAGCCTATAGACCTTTCCAATGTTTACAAAATCACAGTCCAGCGTGCGATCTTCACAGCCCAGCACGTGCGAGCTCGTCGCTTCGGAAAGCGAGCAAGGCACGCGCCATACGCACGAACACTCAAAATGGCACCAGCCACACGCTCGTTTTTGGAAAGGTCTATACAGGAACTCTAGGCCCGCGTAGAGTTCCTGTATAGGCTCCCTACGGGAGCCAGAGTTGCGCGTTCATGCATGGCATGTGGATTCAGCTCCTCACGTGACTGAATTCGGCGAATAGCAGCGCCGCGGGGCGCGTGCAACGTCTACTTTGCTGCACGACACTTGATACGGCTCCTCACGTGATCGGATCTCGGCGAATAGCGGCGAGGGCGGCACGCGGCACGTGGAATCAAACGCGCAACTCTGGCTCCCGTAGGGAGCCTATACAGGAACTCTAGGCCCGCGTAGAGTTCCTGTATAGGCTCCCTACGGGAGCCAGAGTTGCGCGTTCACGCATGGCATGTGGATTCAGCTCCTCACGTGACTGAATTCGGCGAATAGCAGTGCCGCGCGTTCGAGGCGCGCGGCGGGCTCAAAAGCCTGGGAACGTACGCCGGGGCGCGTGCAACGTCTACTTTGCTGCACGACACTTGATACGGCTCCTCACGTGATCGGATCACGGCGAATAGCGGCGAGGGCGGCACGCGGCATGTGGAATCAAACGCGCAACTCCCCCTGTCGATTGCTCTTTGAAGTATAAGTGCACCTTGCGGTTGAGACATATCGTCTCTAGCGATCGCCGCACCACTCTGCGATTCCGGGTCGTCTGCTAACGAAAAACCGCGAAACTGTTCACCAATGACGGAGAGCACTTTTCGTTTTACTGTAGATAATGTCAGCCCTGTCATATCTCCAATAGCCCTATGTGAATATGCTCGTAGGCACAAATTAACTATGCGTCACCATTCGTCCATCGGCACTCTCGACAGTTTGACGTGCCTCACCCGATTACTGAAAGACAAATGCGTTCGAGCTGCAAAGTAGTAAACTGGTTATCGCATGATAACCCGAAGCGACACTGAGCTTTATGCTGTTTCATGTTGCTTTTACAGTGCCAAGGAGTGAAGGGTATCATTGAGAAGAATGGATATTTGGCCGAGTTGGGGGAAATTCATCATGAAAAACAGCGCGAAAAAACACGACGAGGACGCCCCGTGTGTTTCTTCTACGTACTCGTCGTTTTTTGCTAGAAGACGACCAGGAAGTGCAGAGTGGTGCGCGATCGCTAGAGACAATACGTCTCGACCGCAAGGTGCATACTTCAAAGTGCAATCGTCAGGGGGCACTGATAGTACCGCGGGTCACGCGGAGCAGTGTTCGCACTCATATTGATCGTGATAGTACACATATACTGCGCAGGCCGTAATGTTTGAATGTTCATAGTACTTTATTACCCTCAGATTGGGTGTAAGTTGTCTCCTGATTGCTTACAACAGAAAGAAGGAAACCTTCTAACTCTGGGTTGATATAGAAAACTCCACCTGCTGACAGCTACCAATCATCTCGGCGCCGATTATGAGTATTAACTGCATGCCAACGGTCGCGTGCTTAGAACGAGCTTTTCCCGCGTGATTTCATACAATCGCAATTGTTCTTGACAAACAACATTGTTTGCTCGCGCAAGCGGCCACATGTGAAGTTAAGAATATTTTGAATTGATTGTGGCACACGTGACACGTAGCATAGGTTTTTTTTTTTTCTACAATCCGCGAAATAGAATGCTCCTGTGTTACCTTGGTCTTAATGCATGCACACAAAAGAGCACCAGCTCAATCGCAGTGGGAAACGAAATCAATAATGATAAACAAGTGTGTAATCACGCGAAAACTGAGGGCATTGTACATATGCAGAAGGTAAGCTTTGTTTCACTAAATACATTACCAGTAAGGTATTTGGTTTTATCGTGCGAGCGAAGCGGAACACACAAGCGCGAGCATGCTGCCCTGAACTCTTCCAGTGAACACGCGCGCCGTTCAAACCATTGAGCTCGCTTTTATAGCTTTTGGCGCGCTCAAACCTTTTAAAACACAATTATAATCAATTCTATGATTTCATTTCTTTTTACTAAGTGCGCCTATGTTGATTTTTCTTCTTGTTGTTGTTTGTTTTTTGTATTTTGCGTTCACGTTCCATTTTCTTAGTTATATAATATTTTTCCAGAAGTCCGACAACTATAGTCTGTTTCATCATAAGTAAAAGCCGCATAATCAAAAATGTAGCCCCCTCCCCCTAAAAAAAAAAAAAAAAAAGAGCTCCAACACGCGAACACACATTAAAAATGCAATGTAACAGCGCATTCAAAATTAGTCGTTAGTTTTTTAGAGAGCAGGAGTTTCGTAGGGCGACATTGTTACCAGTTGTAGATTATAAAAAGTGCAGTACAACTGTTAGCTCGTGGTCTTTAATTAACGTGCATCACGCAGTATATGTGATACACGATCGCAGGACGGTAGGATGCAGATAGGCGACAGAACCCAGGGTCCCTACTCCCTGGTAAAGTCCCTTGATAAAAGCGTTTTTTTACAAGTACCGCCAACCATTGTTGTGGAAACGCGCAAGACAAGTGCCACGAGCGGGTGCTCCGACGCCATTCGCTTTCAAGGGCCCGTCATTTTAGTGCTGCGCCGCCATTTGCCCCCAAGGGCCGCTCGAGACACGGGCCTCGTGCACTGAAAACCTTCTGACGTTACTTGAAAGACCAACGCAAACACGCGCCGGTCGTGCAGAAACACATCGAGGACTTTAGTCCCTGTAGGTTCTGCAGCGTGAGCTCCGTGCTTTGAACGGAGCTCGCACTGGCGAATTTCTCCACATGCTCTGATCTGCGGTGACACAACACAATCGGCCAACGATCCCCCAGTGTACTTGGTTTAGCCTATGAGCTAATCTAAATGAGCTGCGCCTAGAGTATCGGCACTCTTTTCCCCGATATTGTTGTGGGCGCCGCCATCTTGGCGGTTAGTCCAAATCAAACGCAACTGCCGATCGTGATGATTCAAAAGTGCGACTTCCTCAGCATTAGTTTCGGTGTTAGGAAGCTCACGTAATATTTCTTTGCTTTGTCGCGAACTGATTAAACATTTGTGGAGGACGGAAAAGCGTTTCCGGTGATTTCAGATAAAGTTCCGGATAGCTGACAACCATCAATTTAAGCACCAAGATGTGTATGAAGCGTACCTTATTTAGTGGCTGTAGTTTAGCCCGACCGCACAGGCACAGAAAGAGAACGAACTGTATAACGCTGCGCTCTTGGCGCATGCTTCAGTGGCTTCATCAGCCCGTAGCGTTGGCTGCGCTCCGAACTAAGGTAAAGCAAAGCAAATATTCAAATCTTCGGGTTTTAAAAGCCGAACCAAAAAAAAAAAAAAAAAACTTAACACGCCCCAATGAAACAAATATTGCGGGTTTATTTTGACTAACTGGAGATCTTTTGACGTGCAACCGAAATCTCAGATTGGCCTCCGTCAGATTGCGGGCACCTCGGCCGATATTTAAACCGAATAATAATAATAATAATAATAATAATAATAATAATAATAATAATAATAATAATAATAATAATAATAATAATATTTTAATATGAAATCATGGGCCAGTCCGTTGGCTCAGAGACACTAAGACGTCTTAATGCTTTCTGTTTTGTTTTAATATCATTGCCACTTAAGAGCCACCAAATTGGTTTGTGAAGCAAAATATAATCGAACCATTCCGACAAGCGTAGTTTGAATGCGAAAATATTTTTTGCAAGTGATAAAAACATTCAAATGTTTTCGCATATGTGGCGGAATCCCTTTCATGGCGCCCGTTTCATTTGGATCGCGTCAGGCATCTGTACCGACGCACGGTAGAACTCGCGCAAAAGCAGCTGTGTGCACCCGCAGCCTCGCGATTGTTGTTCTGACATCTCTGGCTCGCTCACTCCGGGCATCCAGCTAGGCTTCTGACACCCTGACATCTGGCGCTTTCTCTGTCTTTCACGTGGCGTTCCAAGCGGCACACGACGGAAAATGCACATCAAGCTATTCTTGAACACGTGTCGCCATCTGTGTTTTATATTAAGAAACTTCAATTTGCCGTAACTGAATGGGAAAGTTTGAAGTCTACTAACATTCTTAACGTGTAATATATCAATATCGAAGTTTTGGGAAATGTAATATCGAAGGATGCTTCATAATTTAATGTCTCGTAATTTTGATTAGTTGACGTGATTCCGTTTTTATAGCGCCATAAAATAATACCATTTTAAACTTTATATTTTTTTTATTTTAAAATATGCATTATCCAGTTCATTGCTTACTTTTTTAATTCATTATATGCAACCGAACGGTCACGTAAAATATCGTGGTCGATGGGACGTTATAACTCGAGAAATTTTTTTTTCTATATTAGAGATTGTGGTCTATTAAAAGTGGAATAGTTAACTAACCACTAAACATAATCGTAATATCGAGAGATTAAAGTATCGCTGAAAAAAAAACAGCTCTTTAATTTTACATTAACTTTAATATTGCAGGACACGTAGAAAGAAAGTTATAAGAAGTCAAAAAAGCACAAAAACGGCATGCACGCTGGGGTTGCACCTTAAGTCCAAATGCAGCCGACGCTACGAGCTGATGGGACTAGAGAACTAGAAACACGTCCTGTCTAGAGACGAGTTCTTTCTTGTACACTCTAATGGGACCAATCCAGACAGCGTCAAGAGCCCGCCATCGCGGTGTTCGTTTGATCACGTGGTGTCACCCGCGGGAATAGATAACTCCCATTAATCGAGCAAGACGTTCAGCCAGCACTCGTGTCCACTCAGTCAAGAGACAGGTTTTCAGTCGGTACTTTGTTTTCCGTTTCAAGAGTACGAAACAGAAGACACTTAGGTGGCAGCCATATAACGCAACCTGCGTTAATAATACAATGGTACGAATACACCGTGTTTACTCGAGTAATAGCCGCACTACTTATGAACGAAGCCCTTGCGTCTTTTTTTCCCACCTAACAGATATACAGCCAATCATTGCGTTGCGCATAAATAATATAGCAAATAACTAGATCGAGAATACGATTCTTCATACCAATTCAATCTTCACAGCTGGTATCTTCGCACGAAGATGTTACCTCTGTCCGTTAAACAGCTGGACTCATGCTGTCGATCGCGGTGATTGGCTATCTGCGTGCTCCGCTGAAAAAGCGAACCCTCAGGTTTTCTTCGTAAACAGTGCGGCTATTACTCGAGTAAATATGATAATAACACTTCGAAGAAGAGCTGCAGATTAAGAGGAGACGAAGTTGACGTTGCTTTAACATTTTGCGATTTCAGAACGCAGGGAAGGGGAAAAGAAAGCAAAACGTGGTATGTGATCATCTCCTTTTGTATTCGCTTTATTGTTTCGATCGTTCGGATTTTCTAATGATAAGATAAAAAGAATCGTGCCACTTCCAAGATATATAAAGCGTTCGAGTCGGCACCGGTGTACATCTAAACAGCCCTGCCATTCCCCTCTCCGCGATGTCTCCTGGGAGCTTTAGGAAAGGTCTATTGCAACGTAAAAGCGGAGCAAAAAACAACGGAAGGAATATTTCAATGCGTATTGGGATTTCAACAGGTGATAAAACCGCAACGCGTCAGTATAGAAGTGACGTAAGGCGTTCCTATAAACGTCGGCAACAAGTAACGTAACTATACTTTGTTCGTAGTAAAAAAAAAATCACAACGAGTGACGTGGCATCACTGTGCGACACAGTGGTTTAATGTGTACTTCTGTGGGTTAGGGTTGTGACATCAATATTTATTTCACCGAAAGCAAAGTGCTTTCGGTGAAATTAAAAAAAAAGTATCTTTTTTTATATAACCATGGACAGACTATGTTTAAGATCGTATAACGTGTTTGTTCGTTTGTTTACGCTTCAAATTCTCGGTCGCTTCTGAAGGATCCGGTCAATTTCATATAATTTATTTCTTTGTTTTCAATGAAGTCCTGAAAGATGCTTTCCCTTGAAAAAAAAAAAGCACATTTTGTACACTAAAATGTTCGATTTAATTTTGAAAAAAAAAGACATTAGTAATTTGCAATAAATTTAGCTTTATATATTACGCAAGTTCTTATCTAATGAAAGCTAGAATGCAAATATTTTTCTTTTTTTAAAAAAAGGAAGTTTAAAATAATTTATAACTGGTTTAGAATGTGGGTAACGCCGTAACTTCAAACCTTTTCCATATATAAACCGCACTGATACAGTCTATAAATAAAACGAGGCAAGGTACCGCTCTTCCGTGCTTTTGAACAAAGTTTTTGAATGGGTAGTGATAAACGAATGTGTATTTCCAATTTGGGAAACAAGATCTGGAACTTGCTATCATAGATCTCAAAATCTCCCCTGGCCGGGCCATTTTTTTTTTTTTTGCTCACTTATTATAAATGAATATAAATCGTCTCCAGCCCAAGAGTTATCCTCGACCACAAGACGACTCGTTCAAAACGCCGAACACTGTGACTAAATTTAAACGTCGTAAGACTCAAATACATTAAACAAGCCAGGTCCCGTTTGTTCGTTAGCACAAACGCATCATTACTTAGCAAGACGGGGTTCGAGAAGAGGCGCGATAGACTACTTTCCAAAAATCCCTGCACGCGACACTGCGTGCGTTTCATAGGACCGTTTTGGCCACGGAGAGGAGTGGCGTGGTTTCAGTTTCAATTACCCCGTTGTCAAAATTGTGAATCTCTGCACTGCCCGAAAATAAAGACAGCGCTCGTTTGCGTTGCTGCACTCATTCATCGTCGCGAGAGCCCCCTTTGAAACATAGACCTCCGGCAGCTGCAAGGACCAGCCTAGACTCAGCGAGGAGTAGAAGAACGGCCGGCTGCGTCCCATACCTTTCAGGCGGCCTGGCCACCACTCCAGAGTGTGGTATGAACCACCCTGGCTCACGGGTCACGGGTCATTGCGGAGACAATAGAACAGTATTATCGGTCCAGTATTCCTCTACTTCCATCTTCTATCGTAGTTCCGTGTTTAGCTTCGCACAAACTCTAGTACGTCAAAAGCCCCCCCCCCCCCCCCCCCGACAAAAAAAAAAAAAAGTGCACCAGCATTTTATCCGTATTGGTAGGCAACACAAACGGTACTATAAATTGAAGTGAAGACAGGTATTCCAAAATGCAAGCACTGTAGTTGGTCATGACGGGATGTCGTGAAGTGAGATGGGAAACTCGAAACCGAAACTTTTGCCAGTGGGTTCCAAATATGCTTTGCGCGGCACTACGCCCCTAGGGATCGCTTCGATCTTGTAAGAAGTCTATTGGTGGACTAACGAAGGAGCGACCCTGCTGGGTCAGCACTCTGGCGCCTGGGCACACTGGCTGCACTTCAAAACACTTGGGCGCTTCTTTTTTTCTCCTTCGGCATCGGAAGTGTTTTCCTACGCTTCATTCCCGTGATGTATTCTTGCGAATTCGACAAGGTTCAAGTTCGGCCAACCTCTAGAAAGAAAATATAATTCTTGCGACGGATTACGCGTGCGCGGAACTCTCAAGGGCATCCGCCGCCGGAGTTACAATTTAAATAAGCAGTACGCGCCACGCAAATATGCTTTTTTTTTTTTTTGTATCGCTCTCTATTCGAGTAGTCATTTGAAACGTTCCAACTTTGTCAACGTATTACGCGAGCGCAGCGTGTCTTGCCCCCGCGATCGTTTCAAGGACGAAGATTATTCGAAACCGAGAGCTAATCAAGATGCAGGAGCCACCTAATCTAGGAGGTTACCCTCGGGTTGCACACACTTCAGCGATGTCCAATTGGGCAACGACGCTTGAAGAATAACGGACCAGACACAATACAAGAGTGGCCGAACCGCGGCTCGCGAGCCTCGTGTGGCTCTTCTGGGGCCCAATGCAGAGAGGAAGTCGTCTGCTTCTTTTGCAGGACATGCGGTTACGTCAAAACGACGCCGAGCTCCGATTGGCTTTGATAAGGATAGTGGGTACACCTCAATGCTATATGCCTTAAGGCCTACCAACATTTTTTTTTTTTTTTTCAATCAGCCAAAGGACTTTTTCCGAGAAGCGCTCTGCGCACGCGCGAGCGCCCGATGCCAAGCGGCGGAAGTCGGCACTAAAAATCGAGGAAATTCGGAAGGAGGCTGTGAATTAGTGAGTAGAGCACGTAATTTCCGCATATATATAATTGTGTTACACAAAAAAAGAAAGTGGACGGAAAAAAAAACACGACGTTTGGACCGTGTTTTTCTTTCCCCACTTTAAAGTCGCTTTAGGCACGCGCCGCAGCTCAGAGAGCGAAGAAACTGGTAGCGTAGCTCCCATTATTCATTGGTAGTGCAGGTAGGTCACTTCCTCGATTTTTAGTTCGTGCAGCCACCGCCTGGTGCCGTCGGTATGTGGAAAAGGTCCATTAGAGCTCGGCGTTCTGACGTCAGTTGCAACCCCTGTGCAAGAAGCAGACGTGCTATACTTGCGCTACTCATAGATCCCTTTCGAAAGTCACGTGCCGATTACTAGAAGGTCGGAACCACTGCACAGCTGCAGAACTATAGCCACTAAATGAGCTTCGCTTAGAGTATCGGCACTCTGTTCCCCGATACTGTTGTGGACACCGCCATCATGGTACTCGTGAAGAGCAGACGCAACCGCCGATTGTCATGATTCGAAAGTGCTACTTCTTTAGCATTCGATTCGGTGTTAGGAAGCTCGTGTAATATTGCTTTGCTTTGTTGCGAACTGTTCAAACATTTGTGGAGGACGGAAAAGCGTTTCCCGTGATATCAGATAAAGCTTCAGATAACTGGCAAACATAATTTTAAGCCACAAGATGTGTAAGTATCGTTACACTGAAGCCTATAGCTTATTGAGTGGCACTTGTTGGAACAAATAACATCCTAGAGCGTGCAAGACATTCAATAAGATAGCGAACGTCGGAGAGTGGTCAACGCTAGGAGCCGAGGAGCCAATCAAACAGCATCGAAAGTGCAACGTCACTGCGCTCGTCACCTTTTTCTGTGGGTGTGTTTTTGCCTTATATACCAACCAAACACATAAAGTGTGCAAGTGTCCCGTGATGTTGCTGATTTAGTCCGTCATTGTGCAAGGATTCAACAGCTGCCAAAAAAGGACAGTCTTTCAAAATAGGTCTATTGCGGCTCGCGGCTGTCTACAACCCCCCCCCCCCCCCCTTCCCAAAAAAAAAAGTTATATATTTATTTATTTATTTATTTATATAAAAAAGCAGCTTGCGTTTCGTCACCCTTGCGCCACCATGCGCGCACACACGTCAAAGTTCTTGTTTTACAAATGGGAAGACACAATTAAGAAACATACTGAGCTATCGCCTTATGAGTAGAATGCACCGGGGCCACCAACTGAGAAGAAAAAACTATTTAAAAAGTGCTACGCCCTCGTTTTCTGAGGCTCTTCATTTGGAATGGCTCTATCTGATGGCTCTTTGAATATATCCATCTGGCCACCCCTGGAGAATTTACCACTCTCAGCGATGGCACCACGGTGTGAAAATCGCGCTCCCGAGCTCCTGGATTACCGCTTTCAAAATGAAAGTTCTCGCGTATACGTTCCTGACGTGCAAGTGTGAGGTAGGGCTTCTATATGACTCATATTCCACAGACGTAGAATTACTTAAGTGTCGCAGACCTGACCTCGTACTGCTGTTCTACCGTCTACGACGATCATCCAGATTACAGCCATCTTGATAGGAACTAGTGCGCCCCGTATAGGCGACGCAAATATTCCCTGCAAGGTGGACAAAGGGCAAACAGAAATATTCAAACACAACTATAAAAAAAAACTGGTGCGTGGCCAAAAAAATACGCCTGGTCCTGGTATCGAACCAGAGTCCTCTTTATTTCCAGTGGAGCGTTCTATCAACTGAGTTAACCAGGCGTTGGACGTCAGCAGAGCAAACTAGTCTTATTAGCTGCCACCTTGTTGGTGTTAGACTGGTGGCAGCTGATAAAACTCGTTTGCTTAAACTCATGTTTAGTTCAGTTGGTAGAACGCTCCACTGCAAATGAAGAGGTCCCTGGTTCGATACCAGGACCAGGCGGATTTTTTCGGTCGCGCACCAGTCACTATTCGCGTCTCCAGCTCGTTACTCGCCCTCCCGCGGCGGAAACGGAAAGCGCTCTACAGTGAGGGTCCCCCGATTCTCCTGCTCAGCGGGCACGGCGGAACTGCTCGCGATCATGGCTCGCGAAATGTCATTTCCGAATGCAAACAACACTCTTCACTGTCCCAACGTAGTGCTGCAGCCGATATGGGAATGTACCTTACTAGAGAGTTTTAGCATTGCGTATAGGAGCAAGCCCTGTGCATTTGCGTCAGAGTTGAATGCTCCGCATCCGCATCGTCGCCATGCGTAAATCCAAGACTTCAATTTTGGGCTCCGCACGCGCAGTGTGAAACACGACACACTAACGCAAACACTCAGTGCTGGCGTTCGCTCGTATACGCGATACTAGAACTCACTACTCTTTCACCGGTTTCCAACGCCAACGAAACGTGCTACAGTGAGCAGACGTGCAAACGGGCAGGCGTTCTTTCGAACCAGAAAGGCTGAGCTTGGAAAAAAGAATGCGCGTGGCGTGAAAGTGAAAGAAACAAAATGTTTTGGAAAGTTTTGTAATAAAAAAAACTGAAACCGTCTTTTTTTTTTGTTTGGGGCGGGGGGGGGGGGGGGATTTTGGTCTGGAAGGCCTGGCGGCGACTTTGGAAGTTTTTTCTATCGTCAAAAGTCGCGAATGTGATAGCACCATGTGCTTTACCCACAATGAATGTAATTGCAGGTGAATTTCTCAGATTAGCTCCAATGTTTCTATTAATTTTAAACTATTTTTATTCCACTAGTTGTTAATTAAAATGCTGCAATAGGCACCAGTGACGATAATTTGCACATATTTTTAATTGCCATACTTGTTCGCGCGTTTGAAGTTAGATAATAGGCAACAAATTATATTAGTCTGAAGAACTACGTTTTTCAAGCTCTGATATATAATTATATTATTATTAATACAAGTTACGGCAAAATAGGCCCCCAGTAAACGCCACGATCACAAAAATACGGCATTTAACGATAATAGTTTTTCCAGAAAGGTCACATATTTTGCTCTTTTTAGCATATTGAGAGCTCTGACATCGTTATCAAGACAGAGATACAGTCAAACACTGGATGTAATTTAAGGTCGAATGCGTGGCCCGTTGCTTTAAAACACACACGCGCACACTTGTGCTGTCTGACTCGGATTCCGTCTTTGGGTTTTTGTAGTGAAAACAGTGTTTCTTAATTTATACGTTTTGTGAACATATTCTAAACTCGATTTGGATTGATTTTGTTATTCCAGTGCTGGGAATAATGTGAAAGCAATTAATGATCTAAATACGCCAAAACCAATTGAAAGGCCCGCATGCATTATTTCACACGTCAATTATCTGAGCTAGCAATAAAAGCAAAAACGCGCAAGTATCAACACTGATTTTTTCAACAAATACAATATTGCTCGTTACCTTCGAGGTGTATCAGAGACCCTGTCTTTAAAGGGACACGGAACTCTAAAATGTTTCTAAGTGCCTGGATCGCACACGTATGTTACAAAGTAAAATTTCCGCGAACAACTGCTTTTGCTCAATAATTCGCCGCGAGACACATCTTGAGTTATGAAAGAATCCGAAATTAAGACCTATACCGAGAAATTCAATCCAAAATAGAGGTTAGTTTCGGTTCTGTTCCAGAATTGAAACGTGCCTCCTAGCGGAAATATTAGACTGAACACTGGTTTTGTTTTCAGGATAAAGAGGTGACTTTCTTAGCTTATTCGTGTAAGCGGGAATAATTTGTGACGCTCAGTGAAGCCACCACGCTAGACAGACTCAGCAACTGGTATACCGGCACGCCTCTCCGACCCTCACTATAGCCGCCATTTTGGAAAACGAGTGGCGCCACCTATAGTGAATTGGAGTCGCGAATAGTTCCGTTTGGAGATTTGTGTTTGTCCTTTGCCCCCTTGTTCCCTTTCCAGGGATTATATTCGTCATTCTTGTCCAGCTGGCTTGCATCTTTGCATTTAATTGCATTATCAATCGCCCCTCTAGGCCGTAAAAGTCGCGAACCCCACAGCATTTCCGTATAGTACCAATACCATTACAACCATGCGGCATGGGACTGTATACGAAACCGCAACGCCTTTCACTGTGTCTCCTCGGCGAGGTGTAAGATGGCGGTCCGCTAACGCGTTTGTTTCGAGGAACTTTCCTGGCCTTGTTACGGCACGGCAATAAAGGCAATACCAGAGTCCCGATAATGCTACGCAAATACGCTTTATTATTTAGCCGTGTCAACGTCTTATATTTTTTGTCCTGCAGGCTCATTACGAGGGAATTCGCGATTACTTAGGCCACTATGGCACGTCTGGCTGACCTATACATCTTATGGGTATAGTAGTTGATTTGAGGCTTGAGCACGACGTGGACTGAACCTTCAACTTTTACTCAAAAGAATAAAACGATAAACTAGTATATCATTCACAAAGCCAAGAAGAAACTTTTCACGTTCATTTTAATTGTATCAAATGTGTTGCATTGACTTATTAGAGACATTTCAAGGATAAATTTAGCGAAAACGAATATTACTAATGTACGAAAAAAACTTTGCATGCGTAAACGCAAATGGTGTCATCGCCACTGCGCATGCACCGAGCCCAAAACACGTGTTCGATTGGCGCATGGCGACGACGGTATCTCATTACGCACGCTTGGCTCGTCGTTGTAAAGCTATGCGGACCGCAGGCACGCGTCTTCTTCTTGCGCGAGGGTTGTGGTTACGTCAGTACGCTGAACTCTGACATGATTGGATGGATAAAGGGTAGACCTCAAGGCGGCTAGCACCAAGGTCTACCCACTATCCTTCCAATCAGAGCCAATCAGAACTCGGCGTTCTGATGTCATCGCAAACCCTACGCAAGAAGCAGGCGAAGCACGGCGCATGCGTACCTCCAAGTTCTAGCAGACGACTTAAAGACGAACTTGCGTTCCGCATACGTGTCATCGTTGAGATGATGTTTGTGACAGATGAGCTGTCGGTGACTCGTTTGTAGAATTTAAACTCCCCTAGCTCCCGGTATCGAAATAACGTCATCTTTTGGCGACGAGGTGTTTTGGTGGAGTCCCCCCCACCCCACTCATCCTATCTGTGACGTAAGAGCTAGGGTTATTGATTGCCAGCGGCAATTTCGATGATGCATGAAAGCACGGTGGAAACTTGTCGTCACCGCGCCTTAAACCAACGCCGTCAAAATTGACACATGGACGTTTTGCTAATTTCCAGTAATCAAAGTAGAATTCATCCCGCTCATAGTGAGCGCGCGCTCAATCCTGAAAGGCCGACTGCAGCGAAGCTTTAGATGGCACACGTCGCCAGTACTCGGTGTCCCTTCAGGCACCGATGTAAAATAAGTCCGGCCGTTTGGCGCAGTGTTTTCGGTTTTCACCAGGGAAACGACGCCTCGACACGTAGACTGCACCGCTCTCCGTCGGGCCGGGGGGGGGGGGGGGGGGGGGGGGTTGTATACGCTCCGCCCTGTCTTTCTTAAGTTGTCAGTGAGTGCGAAACATTGCACTACTGAACCCGGAAACGCGCTCGTGACAGCGTATTTCTACAATTAAGTGTAGCAAGTACGGACGGCAGGTACAAGACGCACGTGTAGTAAGCGCCTTGTGCCCGAGCTCTTTAAAGGAAAAAGGTATCAGACTTCGTTAATTCTTACATTATTTTTTTTTTACCAATGAGACTCAGGCGCGCGGATTACTTTTCTATTTCAGACTGTCCCTTGAACGATAGCGAAAATTACGACGAGAGCCCTCGTCAGAAAAAGGATCAGCTACTATAAATATCGGAATTAGCACGATGAAATTAATATGTCTGTAATTTCATTATCCGGCAGTGACAGGCCTCTGCTAATTATCACTTTACATCGGTTCTAGTCGGTTCTAACGGCTTCGAAAGGTAATCTGAGACTAACAACGTTTTTGTGTATAAAAATTAGGGATTTAAAATCCCCTTGCTTCGACATTAATAGGATTACCGTATCCTTTCTTGAGTTATGTTTTGCTTTCAATGTGGAGATAAGTCAACAGACAAAATGACGCCCAAGGGGATGTCTGACGGACGGCAGTCTTTCATACCGGGGGGGGGGGGGGGGGTGCGATGGCCGATGACCGCGGCGATCTGTCGACAGCGCTAATTGGTATAATTGCAAATCAGAAACCATGCACTCGAAATGGATCCGTTAAAAAGGCATGGCGGCACTTTTCTTTAAACGACCAATGTAATTAGCGCTAGATGACGAGAAGGTTAACGTTCGGTATCCCTCGGCCTGGTTAGGAATAGACATTAAGCGAAAAATAGAGACTCTAACCAAAAGTTTATTAAACAGTAAATCCGACATTTCCAGACAGTTCGGCATCTTGTTCAAGGGTGAGTGACGGCAAGAACACGCGTTGCTTCGCAGTCGAACAGCATTGGCAATCGTACACGTGTGTCAATGCTGCGTAATGCGCTCTCTTTATTGCATGATCACGCAGTATAAAGATTGCACGACCATGTATACGACAATATATATAGGGCACTCATCCAGATCGAAGCGTGGCAGTGCCAACACTACTTAAACTCGTGGGCAACTTTATGTCGCTTGAGCGAGTCAAAGCTGCGCAAGGGTACTCCTCCTCGTCGTCGAAAATTGCGCAGAAAGTTTTCCACGTACGGGTTTAAAATAATTACTAAGGCCTTCGAACATCCTCTTATTCCTTCGTGGAACGTCATCACAGTCTGATGGCGCCAACTCACCAATTGGACACGAGCCGGAAGCCCAGCGTCTTTCGACGCGCTGATTGGACACGAGCCGCAAGCCGACCGTCCTTCGACGCGCTGATTGGACACGACGCCCAGCCGAACACTGACGCAGAATTCGTGTCCAGATATTGTTATAGCTCCATCACACTGCGCTGATGGCAAAAAAAAATTTTGCGCGTTACTCGTGCGCTGCGCGAAGTAGTTCGTACGAGGTTTGATCGTCGAAGGAAGACGCGACGCGCTTTCGGCTTCTTTAAATGGGTGCATCTTAGTAAAATAACACAGGTCTGAGCTAAGCTGCACCGAATGCATCGTAATTCGCCGCAGAAAGGGGGAAATTAGTAACCTTCCGCGAGGAGCCGGAGTCTTTTAGATACGGTTCTTGTTGAGCACAAGGTGCACACTCAGTAAACGCAGTCTCGAACGCGATAGTCCCTGACAGCTTTAGAAGTGCAACTAGTTCCGAGCATCTCATTATAGCTCCTTTGCCAATGAGAATGCGGAATCATTCGATAAGAACGCCAAATAACCAATCAAGAGACATATGAAAGAATTAACATAATAAATCCCGCCCCGAATGTTTTTAACTCGGGGCGTGCATACGCCCCGCACCATTTGACGGCCCTAGAAAGGTACACGCTCAGCAAAAGGCATCTCATTCCATTCGTTTTATTACAGCGCTGCCGCCATTCCATTCCCATTCTCGCGGAAGTGCGGAATGAGCAAGGGTCTGAGCGGGCCTTCGCTCTGACTCCGGTGTTGCAACTTCATACCCTGATGTCAGCATTCCCTCTCACCGCAGCTCATGTGCCCTCCTCGCCTCCAGTTTCGCACCGTATATTTCGCATTGGAAGGAACGGCTAGGGCTTTGGTTTGAGAAATCAAAACGTCCTTGGCCTCGTTAAAAAAGTGCAAGAACGAGCTCAAGAACGAGCGACGACTCGAGGTCAAACAAAAGTGCCGCTAGGTCCGTTGGGGATGTCCCGCGACTAAATGTCCTCGCCGACCCTCGGTACCACAGAATGAAAAAAGGAACTGGTCCGGCGGGGTTTGAACCCCTACATTCACGTGGAAGCCACGTGCGAGTCTAACTAACGATAATATGAAAACACAGTGTCAGTAGCTTTTTTAAGAGGAAACATTCCTAAGATACATACTATCAGATTGCTGCACGCAGAAGGCAGGCAACATATGATGTAGTAGTCAACAGGTAAGAGGTTAATAAAAAAATATATTTCCGGCAAAACTTGAAGTTATCAGAGGGTTACTTCTCACGCTAGAACGTGCAAGACATCAACGGGTATAAAATCACTCCGAGCTCACTCCAGATCTACCAGTCGAAATACTCATGAACCTACATCGTTCACGCACAGACATCCCAACAGATGCGTTATCAGATAGAAACAGTGTTGTTGTTGTTGTTTTTAGCTTTTCTACTCGCGAACGAAAATGAACTTGTCTCTACTCGTTTTCACCTCAAGAACCGCAGTAAAAAGTCCGGCTCCTCGCGGAGTATTATTAATTTCCCATTTTATGTAGAATTGAGACATGTGTAGCCGCATTTTAGATTAGGTATATGTTATCTTATCAAGAGCCGTACACGCTTTGAAGGTAAAAAGCATCGCTTCTTCCTCCGACAAGCAAATCTTCTAAGAACTATTTCGCGCGGCGTATGCACAATGCGCCAAACTACTTTTTTTTTTTCTTCAGGTAAGAACGAATATAGTTATTTTGTGTTATCCCTCTCACTCCACTCCAGTAACTGCCAGCGAGCGTTGCAAGGTCCTCGATTTCGGAGGGGGGAAAAAATCTATCCCTTTTCGTCCGAGCGCCTACCTCTCGCCAAGGAAAAGCAGTTTTCCCCTCGAGCGCAATATCTATATGCCGAGCCCAAGGCTCTGGGAAACAACCTTGGGCTTTCCGGCACCGACGGAATGTTTCACTTGGTTCCTTGAAACCGGCTACTCGTCTCCGTTCACCGCTAAGCTGAAAGTGCGGTGGAAGCTACGTGCTCCATGCATGAACCAGTCTTAGGTCCGTCTTTCTTCCACGTGATCGCGCTCTTTCGCCCATACCCATGCGCAGAGAAAGAGATCACGTGATAATAGGAATTCGATTGATGGGTCCGGAGAGGGCGTAGCTCATATAGCACTGTCAGCTTAGATGAGAGGAGCAGAAATAAAAGAGGGAAATCAATATAAGCAGCCACGATGCGCCGTTCGTCTCTTGTAAAGATCCAGTCTGAGAAGCAATTGATTGGTCTTCGCAGGGCCTGGACGCCAATAATGGCCAGTTCCCGGCGGGTCATCCATGAACGAAGATCAGCCCGGATAAATCACGCTCTAACTGCTCCCTTGCACAAGAAATGGGGCTTCTTCATGGTTGCTTTTTCTTTCGTTTCTTTTGTGTGATTTTGTTTAATTATTTTAATTTTCTTCTAGAGACAGTTTCTCGCATGTTACTCATACGAGGTTGAAAGAGATATATATCACTCGTCCAATATATACTATATCGTCGCTTCCACGTAAACCTTCTTTTTATATTGTTTATAGCCACATATGAAGCTTAAGATTGAGGGGCGTCACCACACTTTTAGTTTGCTGAACTACTATTATTAACCCTAATAATGTTTCCATACATTTTACCATTCTAAATTACTATTATTAACGTTTAGCGACGTCACCATACATTTTACCCAGCTAAGCTACTAATTAACAAAATTAGTCAGTGCGCAGGCGAGATGGTGGAAGTTTACCATGATGATATTAGACAAAACTGAAGCAGAAGGAGGAAAAAAGTTTTACAGTGGAAGAGAAAGTAACAAGAAGACAACGTCTCACTGTAATAAAAGAATGTTCCTTTTTCTACCCCAGTCTCGGGTTAAACTCATCATGGTATACTAATTAAAGTTCTATTTAACAAGACCGCTGCACACACATTCTATATCTGGAAACACTGAGGGCTTACTATTAATTGAGAACGCGCTAAAGAGGTTGACGACCTTATCTGAATACATATCTAAAATAACTAACTAGGTCCTGTGTAAACATTCCGCCAAAAAAAAATGAAAAATGAGCAATCCAAAATATGCATGAACTTTGCGTATAAATTTCTCGTCGACGGCAATACCAAGGCAGAAGCTGCTTCATTGTGTCGAACGTGGCTGTAAGAAGAGCAATATATTTCTTGGGTGCATGAGATGCAACAAACTTCGTTTCACCGAACGAGAACTTTGAGGGTGCACAAGCACCCTCAAAGTTCTCGTTCGGTGAAAAAGTGTCTGATATCAAGCTAAGTCGAAGGCACCGAACGTGCAGAATCTGAAGCGGGCAAGAGAGGGCCTCGACTTAAAAGACTGCTCTAGAAAAACTAACAAATACAAACTTCTGGAAACATCACACTAGCTTGCAGCCTACGGTTAGCCAAAGACTTGACTGCTTTCGGCACTTTACGGCCAAATCCGAACCCTACGGTGTGAACACCCGAAAACACGCAGATTATGTGCAAAGGTGCAATGTTACAATCATCCAATGTCTGTCAACAGTGGCAGACCTCAATAGCACTGGCGCAGTCTTTGGGGGTGACCACGAGCGTTTACACCCAATCCTGAAACCCCGCCTCAAAACACGTGTTGACAATCCACAGCGGTATCTAGCCCATCTCCAAACTCCAGGGTTTTAAAAAGTCACGCACAAGCAACCCCTGTACCTGATTCCCCCGCTTTCTTTGTCCGGTCAAGTCCAAAACACTGCGGCTCTGTGCATTGCTCAAATATTGAAGTGGCAAAGTATGACGCATGACTTTAATTTCTACAACAAGGACTGGAGTTGGGAAAGTTGGTTTAAAGGGATACTGAACCGGAAATTCTGGGTGCGATTATCTCGTGGTAGCAACTCAAACATGTGTACATGCCGTACATGACGATATTCCAAGGTATAATGCAGTACAAATACATTTAAAAGCGAAAACTGCGAAAAACCGAATCGCGAGCTTCGTAACGAGACAGTTCTCGAACGCTCAGGTGTGGGATGCGAAAGACAAGGCTGAAGGCAAGGAGGAAATCGAACTTGCCTACGTCACATCTCGAAGGCCGGCTGTGGGTCCAGTTCGATCGCGATATTTTTTTTCCCCCGAAGAAATACAGCGTTTTGTGTGACATACCGTTGTATAAATGGAGTTTCTGGCTTCGTAGGGTTCAGTCGAGCATTTCTACTGCCTTTTTTTCTAAATAAATTTTAATATCCGTTCAGCCTTTCTTTAACATTGTTTGGGAAAACAGCGCAAAAACAAAAACTGAGGAATATAATTTGTTTCACCCTAAGTCCAGGCGCAGCTGACGCTACGAGCAGATGAGACTAATCAGACAGCCTCAAAAGCCCGCCATCATGATGTTCGTCAGGATTCTGTGCATGTTCTATCATCACTGAACCCATGATATACAAAAGAACATCCCAGTGACTGGCGCTTTTAACGCTGCTTGATCGGTACCATTAGCTCGTAGCTTCGGCTGCTTCGGGACTTAAGTTGAAACAAAGTATAGGGTCTATTCACTTGCTGAGTCATCACCCACAAACATGGCCGCCAAGCGATAAAGCGGAACTTTTTTCGTGAGCTTGGTGAAAAATAAAAGAAGGCAAAGCAAACTCGCCTATCGGCAAACCGCTATGGCCTTCGGCGGCCATGCTTGTGTGTAGTGACTCGACATTAAACGGCGGTCTGACGTCATGTGAATAGACTCTATAAAGGAAGGAGCACGTGCACAAACACGGCGTTGGCTATAGTTGATTGCAAGCTAAGAAAAAACCGGAAATGCCTCTCAGAGGAAAATGTATTCCTACGCCGAGAAACGCCAGCCAATCGTTTTCATGACGTCAGGATTCCGTGGACCAATCGCGATCCTTAAGAAAAAAAAAAAGCTCAACATGGCTGCTGGCCTTAGCAACGCGACGCTAGTTTCTCGTGACAATTATTCTGCTTTTTTGCACCGTGTTTTACGTGCCCGAGGTTACGCCACGAAATCTTAATGGTATCGGCTTGCGTTTGCAGCAGTTTTTGCGCGACAACGTGAGAATCCAGCGACGCTATCGCCAACAAAAATTTCGAAGCGAGCGCGAGGCTTAGCACTGCTGAGAGGTGAGAAGTTACGCCGGACGTCGTCTGCTTCGTTGGATTTCTGTCGCCTCTGCCCCACGTTGCTACTCAACATAGTACCGGCACCGCTGCTTCAATTCGCTGTGGTTTCCGCGGGGTGAGCTGAGATTGCCGTGCACCTCAGTGGGATCCATGACGGAAGACAAAGAGAGCGGGGCGTAGGGTGCCTACATGTCTGTCTGTCTCAGGGTGAACACATCCATTGTTGCACTGAATGTTCAGCGCCTGACGCTCTCGCGCACTCGTTGCGTGACCTTGGCGCTAAAATGGCGTCTATGCATTAGCCAAAGCTACGCGCTCGAGCTGATTGACACCGGATTGCGCGTACTTCAAAATGCATAAAAAACGATTGGGCGTAAAAATGGCTGAGATGTCACCACTCAAGCAAAAGCGCGCGTGTGTGATTTAATATTGTTTTTATACGACCATGCCTCAGCGGCGCTTTCAGGTAGCACGTCCCGACCTAGGTGCATTTTAACTTCGGTTATTAAGACGCGGCGCGTCCGCTGGGGAGATGGGGGTGGCACCCCTGTAACCTCTTCCACTGTATCTGTTCTGGCCGATTATATTCAAAATGGAAGTAACGTGCGGTTCCTCGAGTGGCCGCTGCGGGAGAAATGGCGGCGTCGTGTTCGCCATTAGCTCGGTTCGCGAGGACAGATCGGGGACACTTTTTCAGGGCAGTCTCTATGGCAGTTTCCCAACTGAGTGTTTTAGTAACGTTGATGAAGGCACTCTAGCGGGGCGCGGTGGTGGTGTCGATGACTTGGGAGGGTGCCGATTTGTCAAAACCCGAAAAGTATAATTATTCTTGTTTTCTATTCATCCAACAAAATAAAGGCACACATTTCGTGCGCAAAGCCCACAAAACTAAGTAAATCACTAAATGTTTATTATTTGCAAGAACTATAAGTGCTTTGTTATTTATAATTTTGGCGAGAGAAAGGTTGGTTTCGTTTTCGCCGCTTTCCCTCAATCGAAGGCGCTGGAAGACGGTATGTTAGACAGTATCTTGGACAGAAAATGAATTGGGAAGACGGTACATTGGACATGACTTTCTTTCTTTACTAAACAGCTATTTCGTTGACAAAAACGTATTCTAACTTATTTAAACGTCCTGAATGAATTAAATAAATATTGTAGTAGTTTAAGACACGTTAACTGGAGGAAGAAAAAGCAACGTTGCTAGCGAACTACTTTCTCGACGGCGGAGGCACTTCAGATGGGCGCAATGCGCTTGTGGGTGGAGCTAAAAGATTGTTCTTAGGTTGCATCGGACTATAGCACCTAAAAAATTTATTTCCGGACGAAAAAGAAAGTAAACAAGCGACCGCAACGATAGAAACAAAACAATTAACCCAATAAAACACCTCCCGCTTGCCGACACGTGCCTACACAAACTTGCCGCCCCTCTCGATATACTCAACTCGCACCCACTAAAACCATCGCGAGGCAGTAACACACATGTTCTTTTTATCACTGGCGATAAAGAAGAACTCATCATCTTATTTAAAATCCTAATCTCTTCGAAGAATGGCGAACACTCACATCTGTCACAGTGAACCGCATTTCTGCTTGAGACAGTTTCAAGCGCGAATCCTTCCCAGAACAGGCTCGGCTGCGGCAGATGGAGGTGGAATTCTTAAGAACGCAAAAAGGGAAGGACGCGGCGGTGGTAGATGGATTCAAATATTGCTTTTGAGAGAAAACACCAAAATAGCAGAACTGCTTGGGGATGTGCGAAATGGGCTCTTCACTGCAAAACCGTGGTGCTCATCAAAGGGGGAAAAGTCATCCAGAAAACACAAAATTTGTCCAACGGCGAAGCGAATATTTAGGAGAACTCGAAGTTGATCCAGTGATTTTGCGGTGTTTAAGTGGCCTACTATTGAATGCAAATAAACATCCTACAACTTTTTTTTTTTTACTGATGAGTATTAAGTATACACAGAATCACCGGGAAGACAATGCGTCTTGACTAAATAAAAAAAAAAAAAAAAAACAGAGGTGATCAAAGGGATTGCGGCACCGACGTAGCGGGGGAGTTGGACACAATGGTATGTTTCCTAGGTTTCTCGCCCCAGTCTCGGGGGAAGCGAGACAGAGATTTTGTCGGTGGTGTTTTTGAGACACGGGGGAAAAGGCGCGTGGCATTCGAGACGGGATAACTGCCATGGGGGAATCATACAACAGCCCTTTTAATACAAGAGAGCTGTCGTTACACTCTGAAATGGGGGTGCCTCAACATCTACCGATAGCACAAGGTAATTGTGTTTGCCATTCTGCTGAATTACCCGAGACTGGGGCGAGAAACATAGGCAACATCAAACCGCAGAAGGGAAAGAAAACGGTAACAGGAGGACAAAGTCTCCAAGTCGGATAAAAGGTTATTAAGTAAATCTTTCTTATTTGCATCCTACCCCCAAGGTCCCTACCCTTTGCACACAAAAGTTCAATCCATTCATTCATCTCAAACCCTGCTGAGAAAACCCAGAACACTTCGGCCCTGCCACGTGTCTCTCCTTCTCTGAACAAAGGCAGTTTTCAGCGTCTCACCAGCCACCCCAAATACACGCTTAGAGGCAACCGGGACGCCCTTTGCGGAAGTGATGCATCTTTGAGCTTCGCTTCGACACGTTCCTCTTTCTTTAAACAAAAACAGTTCACAAACTCCAAAATAAAAAAGGAACTCAAATTTGTAGGAAAGATGCGTTACTGAGCTGCAAAGACGCCTTTTTCTCGTACACTCTTTTCATATCATTGCTTTCTTTGTGCACGCCTTTGTTTCTGACCACTGGATTGTAGAATTACTGCATTCCTGAGCGTGCCTCGCTACTTCTGAGTTGGGCACTTTAACTATGACGTTTCGCCAAGTCACCTTTTTTTCTCTCTCTTCCACGGTCTGACGTTTCCTAGGTTTCTCGCCCCAGTCTCGGGTAATTCAACAAAATGGTAAATATACAGCAGCTCGCCTGCGCTCTCACTGTAGTTTTATTTTGTTGTGTGTATGGTTAGAGAGCGTAAAGTTAGTCAGCACTTAATAAGTGTCTGGTGTCTCCGCTATAGACGAAATATTTAGCTAATGTAGTACAGCTGCTAGCCTGGCGCTTTTAAAGTGGAACATGCAGTAGTGATTACACGAACATACGCCGGAATGATGCTCATCCTGGTCGAAACGGGCAGAGGTGGTGATGCAGACAAAGATCCCTGTTTCCTGCAGCGCAAGCTGTCGCTCCACGTGATCCAGTTAAGTTGCTGTGCGTTAAATCACTCCGCAACAGATCTCCCACAGAAAGCACACAATCACGAGAACAAGGGCTGGTTCGGACTGATTGCGACCGAGGAAGTGAACAACCGGTTTTAAGCCTCTTGGGACTGCTGACGACGATCGTAAGATGGTCGTAGGCAGTCACACAAGGTTCAACAAGCGGATTTTAGCGTCTCCGATCGTAGGCAATCGCTCGTGTTTGAACTAGCCCTTTTTATTGTCCCCGATTTGCCCGAAAATTTGCTAAACACACCAACAAACATCACTGAAATAGTAACCGAAATATTGGGCCAAACTAATTTTGTTCCGCGAACTTATTGAATTTACAATTTTGGCCCTCGTCGTATTTTTTAAAGTGAAAGTCTCTACGGGCAACGACGAAAAGGTGGCGTCAGCGGAAGGCAGGGGTTCACTTTTTGGACTCTCGACTTTGTTTCCAACTGATTACAAACATTTTCATTGTGTCAAGCGAATACTTTGGAAGCTCGCTCCAGCACGCGAGCAGCAGCACGAAACAAACGCTGGGCCAGTCCTGTGTACGCGACTGCTGAGCGCGTGCTGACAGCGAGCTTTAGCAGTTCTTTTGCAACGTGCATTCCACACCATCAAGATTACCGTTCCTAGCAGCCTATTAGTGTGAGCTCGTTCCGAGCATGCGCTCTAAACAGTGACCTCAAATATGGCGTCCAGTGAATACCCCCAAGCCTGCCTTCCTCTTCAGGGCACTGCATGAGAAGCGCGGGTATATTTGAATGTTTGTTTGACATCATTTTCACTTGCCGATTTCTCAATAACTATTCTGAATTTTGTGATACTAAGAGCATTCCAGAAAGGGCAAAGACCGTTCATTCCGAAATTGTAGTAAGTTGGGGTAGCTCAAACAAATCGCCGGAGTATCCCGGAAACACGAAGCAATAGCGTGTGATAAAAATAATGTCGAAACACCGATGACAATATAGAACCAAGCGTATGCTGTTTGCCAGCAATGCGCCCACTCATACTGACGCCTGAGTGCCAAAAATCGATGGTTGTCGTAAGAAAGGACAAATGTGAAAGAGGTCAGTTTTAGGTCAATCTTGGAAAAAACCGTTGCTCCGGCCACCGTTGCTAGCATGTCCTCCAACCTGGATAATGGGTACTGTTCCACGTCCAGACACGGGATAACTGTTGTTTTAACGTCCCCACATAGACGTACAGACCCGTTCTTCCTGACTACCGGAACGACCGGTGTGGCATAGACACTATGTGCTACTGCTTCAATGACGCCAGCCGCTTCAAGCCTTTTTTTAGGTCTTCCTCTACAGCTGGCTTCAGTGCGAACGGCATACTTCGAGCATTCAAGAACTTCGGAGTCACACCTTCTTTCAGTCTTAGACGAGTCTCTTCCCCTTTTATGCATCCCATCCTCGTCGCCATCGTGTAGTATCCATAGGACCAGGCTGATGGGGTTCTTCACAGTACCATGTTTATTGCAAGACTACCGGAGCCATCGGGTGACCGGGGTGGAGCGTTACGCAGGTAGCTGGGCATGGCGTCACAAGAACAGGGTCCCGAGGCGCGTGAGCACGCGCTCGACGGTGCGCGTTTATTTTGTCACCGATACAACAGAGGCTTAAAAAAATGGGAAAGAAGGTGTGCCTCGCTCCTCTCCTGGGCGTAAGAAAGAAAAGACGAATCTCTGGTTTTGGGGTGTACGAGTCATACACGGAGCTTAAAGGCCTGTTCACACATGCAGCGGAGCGCTACAAGCATAGCGCTAACCTCGCGCTAAGCGCGTGCTGACCGGAGCGTTCACCAGCTTTGTATCGCACCGCCAAAACTGTTGCTCGTGGCAGGCGATAAGTAGCTGACTGCACGTGAGGAGCGCTACATCAGCGCTTCGCTCCATGTGAGAACCGGCCCTTAAAGGGATACTGAACCATAGAATTTAGTGTCCATAATAAGTGGCGCACGTTCTTTCCACGAGCCAGCAGCCGCCGGTGTGCGCGAGCACACGCAACAAAAATGACGTCAAAGATCTCCATTCGCGGTTAAGATGGCAGTGAAATGCATGGGCTTCGGGCCAAAGGAGAATAAAGACAAGTTTTTCATCTATACAGAGGTGTCTGGTGTAAAAGGTAAGCGATTAATTGGTCTAACAAGTATGTAGCTTTCACTTGTAGAGATGAAAAGCCTGTCTTTATTCTCCTTTGGCCCGAAGCCCATGCATTTCACTGTCCTCAAGCGCGAATGGAGGTCTTTGACGTCATTTTCGTTGCGAGTGCTCGCGCACACCGGCGGCTGCTGGCTCGTGGAAAGAACGTGCGCCACTTATTATGGACACTAAATTCTATGGTTCAGTATCCCTTTAAGCTGCCAAACCTACTGGTCGCGCGAGACGGAATATCCGCCAATTAATTGATCGTATGCAACAAAGCCCGAGCCGAGCGTTGACGTATGGTAATGCCCTAGATTATAAGACCCATTTCAGTGTAGTTTGTGATTTTCTAACGTCATAGTAAAACGCATAGTAATATACGCGAAAGCTTACCAAGAGTCCAAAGCGTCGCCAAGGAAGTCATTCTGTGGCACCGAACGTGTCAAGACCGAGTCCTCTTCATAGCTTTCGAAAATTCACATCAGAAATCGGTAACACCAATCACGTGTTATCGCTACTTTTTTTTTTTTTTATTACGCCGCTATTTTATTCTTCCACAATTTTTCTAAGAGGTCATTCCCAACTTGGGAAATTCGCAATTCTCTACTCGGCCAAAAGAAAATCGAATTCCGGGGTCCGTCAGTTTTACCGAAACGTTCCACTTCAAAGAGATCATCGCCCCCCACGTACATAGACAGTCCAAAATAAAACAAAAACACTCGCTCACGTCGTCAACCGGCAGAAATATATGTATTCCGCCCGAAAAAGCACGCAAGTCGGTGACCGCGCGCCAGCTCTAGCATCCACCAACTGATTTTCTTCCTTTCAAGTTATTACACCCCAGAGGCAAATAACGCGCGTCAATTGTCGTCGCGCAGGAGCAATTGCCTCGTAAGCAACGAGCAAAAAACCGTGACCCCGAATTATTGAGCCCGTTTTGTCGTTTGCCCGTTCCTGCGCCGAGTTCCAACCTCCGAACTTCGTTTCGCCTCAGGATGGACCGGAAGCGGAAGCTACGAGCCAATCCCAGCCAATCCAGCGCTGCGAAAGCATCACCTGACTACACCCTATGCGGAACGCAAGTTCGACTGCTCCTTTTTGCAGGGGGATTGTGGTGACGTCAGAACGCCGAGCTCTAATTGGCTCTGATTGAAGGATAGTGGGTAGATCTCAAGGCACCTTGCTTTGAGCTCTACCCACTATCATTCAATCAGAGCCAATCAGAGCTCGACGTCTTTCTGACGTCACCGCAACCCCTGCGCAAGAAGCAGACGACTTGCTCTCCGCAAAATGCAGGCGTCACACTGATCATACATCATGCGAAAGACAGTCTGCAAACAGCAGTCACCGCAATATCCGTGGTTCGAATGCCCCGTGCAAAGTTTTCTCCTTGAACTGGTTGACGTGCGGCGCTCGAAGCCCGGATCTCGCGGTGACTCGCGTTCGAATCTTTATGCAGACCGTCTTTTGCATGATGTCTTAGCAGTGTGAACGCGACTTGAGCGCGCAGTTGCGCCTCTACCGGAGGTCTTGTGACGCACGTCCACGTATTGGCTTCGGTGGCGCGTAGCGTCCCGTGCGGTCCATCACCAGGGGAAAACCGGAGTACAAGTTCGCCGCCTTTTTGTTTATGTCGGTAATATCGATCAGGGGCGGCGGACCCGCGGAGACGGAAACGTGCGCCGCGAAAGTTTGCGAAACAACAGCAGCCTTTGTGGACCCGGACATCAAAATCGAGGCGGAGAGGGAGCGCGGAACGAAGGCAGGCAAATTAGATTTTGCGTCCCCTGTCGCCCACGTGGGGACGCGAGCCTAGGGGTCGCGTTGACTGCTTGTCAGCCTTGCGCGCGTCCGTCGGCTCGGCTTCGTTTTACCTCAAGATGGACCGCAGCGGAGGCTGCGATTTATCTCGGCCAATACGGCGCCGAGGAACGCATCACGACGTCGCATCACGTGACTGCGCATCTTGCGCGTCACTGCGCTTCTCCAGAAGGTCACGCGATAACTTCCATGGTACTATAGTATTCGATGGTTCCAGGTGTCGCCTCTTTTCCATTGTAGAGTGAAACAGAGTACACACGAAGACACACTTGAAAAGGGGGGGGGGGCGGGGGGGGGGGGGGGGGGGCGAGACGTGGCAAAAGGAGACTGAACGGTATGAGCCAATCGGGAACCGGCGTCAGTTGCACGTCACCTGACGATAAGGTGCGGCGATTGGTGGAACGCAAGGTGACGTAGTTGGCTTCCGGCTACTTCATTGGTCTAAGGGTTGTTCCCAGTGGTTCAGTGTATGGTTCAGCCGAAGCTGCCACCGCGAGTGAATAGGGAGTTTTCGTAGACCGCGTTTCCCCCTCCGCTAGACCTCCGCTAAACCCTCCGCAACGAATAAGCCACTACTGCACCTGCGCGCCGATAGCCTTGACTGTAGAGTTCCGGGTATCGTAGCGGGTTGCGGAGAGCGTTGCGGGACGGCGAAAACAATCTACGAAAACTCCCTAATAAGGCGATGCAGCTCCGCTGTTGTCGCTGCGGTAGACGAGTTGGGCGCTATGTACAGTCGCCCAATTTTTTAATAATATCACGCGAGCGTCGACCGCCGGGACGGGCAGTGCCGTGCCGCGGAGAAATGCGGCGTCACGGGAGAGATTAAGCGCGTGCGCACAAAGCCCTTTCCGGGGAGCGTCGTCTGCTAGGCTATTCCGCTGATCGCACACAGCCCCTGCTCCGTAGCAAAGCAGCGCGTTGCGCCGATTGTTTATACTCCGTTTCACTTTGTGTTGTACCGCAGCCGACGCTACGAGCCATCTTGGCCAGTCCATCGCTAAAAGTGTGTCACGTGGCCTTCCTGTTGGGCACAACTGCACAAGGCAACTGCACGTGGAAGCACGATGTCACATGGCAGGGTGACAGCGCTGGATTGGTTTTTATGGCCCGTAGCATTGGCTGCGGTATATAGTTTAATGCATCGTTGCATTCAGCTTGTCGCGTCATCGTAAAAAATAAAAGAATAAAAAAAAACTAAATTTAACGAGATGACGCGCGGTTTCTTTCACGCCTGAGCAGTATCACGGTATCACGCAAGCAAGGCCAGCAGATAAGTAACAGGGGCTGTGTGCGATCAACAGAATAGCCTAAGCGACGACGCTCGCACCGGAGAGCGCTTTGTGCGCACGCGCCTAATCTCTCCCGTGACGCCGCATTTTTCCGCGGCACAGCGCTGGCCGTCCCGGCGGTCGACGCTCGCGTGATATTATTAAAAAATTGGGCGACTGTACTTCGTTATCAGCTTTACGATGGACACAGGAGACGCTATACGAGCCATCGAAGGCCAATCTAACGAGCCGTGCTTGTCACGTGACCTTCGGAAGGTGCGCAGTGACGCGAGCGGGCCACGTACTGACCCATGCACGGTGTGCGCTCAAGGCGCATGGATTGGCTGGGACGTGGCTTGCAACGTTGGCCGCGGTTCATCGAGAGGCGAAACGGAGCTTCAGATCTGGGTCAAGCTGCTGGGAACGAAGTGCTTCAACTTTGGGGGCGGGGTTTGGCGAACCGAGCGGCGATCAGCGGCACACTCCCGGCGACGAAAAATGGACCGGAGGACCAAAGAAAGGCCCGCGAGAGTCGAGAATTTCGATATCGTACTCGGACTCCCTTTGTGGAACTCACTAGTCCAATCTTTCATACTAAGCTGTTTTCTTTTTTTTTTTTTACTTCTAGTTTTTTGTAGGTTTGTTAACTTTTCTTTTTCTGCAAAATTGAAAGCTAAAGTGACAGTAGGCCACACACAAGCCGAAGTGAAGGCTCTCATGGCTTTGATTGGGGGCGGGGGGGACGCCATTTTGTTTGTCACTGTTCGCAGCGCATGCTCGGAACTCAAATCTCTGACGTCGAGCAAGTGCGGTGGCGCTGCTGTCGGCACTGCGCATGCGCAATTACTTCCCACGAATCGGGTTTCTGAGCCCGTACACGCGCGGTGCCCACGACTGGTGTGGGCGGTCTTGTTTGTAAATAGCACGTTGGTGCATACACTCTTTCACCCTGTGGTCACGAGACATTCATTGAGCTCGACTGGTTTATGGCCAATCCTTGCGGTAGATTCGGAGCGATCCGAAAACCGCTCCATGTTCGCGCGTTTAGGGCAGCGAACGCTTGCTCGCATTTGCACGTGCACAAAGATACCAAGAAAAAAAATACTCCGTAACCCCTCCAAATCTACCTGCGGAACTTGCCATTAGTCAATGATAGAACACGCGTGCAACAAACAATAAACACTATGATGTTTGGATTTTGTCGTTGTTCCGTTGGTTCCGTTTGCTCGTAGTGTCATGTACTCTCTGGCTTGTGGTGAAACGAAGTGTAACTCCCGTTTATTGTCTGCCAAGGAAGAAAACGATCCAGATCGGGTGGACTGCACGTCACGACACACATGATTGGGCATTCTTCTCAATAAAGGTATTTGTTCTTCGTAGAAGATGAATGGGAGTTAGTTCTGAGCACGCCCTGCGAACGACCACCAATATGGCGTCCAGTGAATATCCCCTATTCCATGGCTTGCTATCAGGCCTTTAATAACGCTTTGCATCGCGCTATGGTTGCTTCGAGAACTGCGTGATGGGTCATTTCATGCCAAACGTCCCTCGACCATCGCCACCGATTCTTTCGTAAAAATCACAGGGGTTCCTTATGTGTTGAATAGTCACTTGCCTAAAAATTTTCGTCCACAAAATTTTTTTGGCCGCGCTAGCGCCGTTTGAAATTCCCGGAGAGGCGCGAAACTAGGCACAAGTAAAAAAATTGCCAAAAGTACAGATCTTTAGTTATCAACGCAAACCTTTTTCTGTCCTATTCTGCTTGCATTATTGCTTCATATGAGGCCAATTTTAAATAATATAGTGATTTTTTTTTTTGTTGGCTTTTAATTGAATACAGAATGCTGAAATTGTGCCGTTTTCGAGATTTTTTTTTGTTTAAATTTGGGAGTTTGTATACCCGTGCTAGGAGCGTTTTCCGCATCTATTGTTGATACACTTTTTGTATAAAATAGCTTCCTACCGTTAAAACAAAAGGTTTTTTGTTATATTAAAGCGTAAAGTTGCGCGAAACAGCATTTTGGTTTAAATTAAACTACAAATTTCGCAGTGAGGTGGTCCAAGTAAAACAATGCCAGACCACTCAAGCGATAGAGCGCCATGTAAACTTGAGATTTATAAACTTTAAACGAAGTAATATTTCTTTTAAACGAGAAAATATTTTTTGAAGTTCTGCTCCCGCGACACAGGTCTTCAACACAGGTCTTCGCCAAACGCTGGCGCAATGCCCTCGTGCCCATTGCATGCGAGCTCCGTGTATGCGGGATCAGACTGTGGCGGACTCGGGTAATTCAAACAGCAGCTTCTGTGTTCATTGTTAAAAGGTCTGAAACACTGCACAAAATGGCGGAACAAGCAACATCAGAGAATGTAAGACTATGCATATAAGCCAGAACTGAAATGTCATTAGTAGAGTTTCTAAGGTTCCAACATTAGCGGGGTGTCTTTCGTGTCCGCCATTGTGAAGGGAGGGATTCCACAGCTTCCAACAGGTGACACACTTTCGAAAGGGAGGTCTATTGTACGTAGTGCTGTCAGGGTGCACAGGCACAAAGGAGGGAGGATTTCAGGCCCGTGAGGTGTACGCGAAGGACATTTTCTTCAGAAGATCGATGCGCGCTTAAAACAACGACGAAAGTTCGGATCATGGTCGACGAACGCAGGCTGAAGTGCCGGAAGCCCGAGGAGGAGAAGCGCTACCTCTCCTGTCTCCTCCGCGTCTCACTCGTTGACATTCTTTCGTCGAGTGAGCGCTACGTCTAGTACACTGCGACGCGCGGTCTTTCTCGCAAATGGAACGCCCGTCCCTCTAGATTGTATGGTCTCTGACAGCTTTTAAGAAAGGCAGGGCATGGCAAATCAGGCTTCTTGCTTCCTGATTGGCTCTTGGCGTTCTAATTGGCTCATGCCGCGTTCTCACTGCCAGGGACCCCGGAACCGGGAGGGGCAACGGGGGCTTGAGCACCCGCTGACATTTTTCAGGGGGTGCTGGGCAATATGATAAGCCCCCGTGCGTTTGGCTCGATGCGTACTGAACAACGCCTGCACACCTCTCCCCCCTCCCTTCCGTGTTCCCGTTGTTGCTCAGCTCCGCCAAGCCACCTACTTGGCTAAGGGCAAGCACTTGGCTCTGTTTTTGTTACGGGTAGCTACCCACCAAATCACGGCACGACATTCGCCCACAACATTCCAGAAAAAAAAAACGAAGTAAAGCAAAGTGTCAGTAAACCGCGGACGACGCGGCAGCTTAAAAAAAATGGAGGGAGGAAAAAAAAAAAGAGCCGGCGCCTGCGGCCTGCATATCACAGTCAGGGACTGGGGCCCTCCCATCTCCACTCGCGTGTTGGCCATGCGGGGGAACGCGCAGCGCACTGTTTTTGTCCACCCAGCCAGCCGGCTTCTTCGTTTTGCTTCTATTTTGGGCAATGACGTTTCCCAAAAAAAGTACAAAAATTATTTCCTAGCTATTTTTAATTTTCATCTGCGTTTTTGTTGTTGTGTTTGTTGTTGTTTTGGGGGTCTGAGTAACCACGAAGTTCGGGTAATTGCTTCCGTGTGGAGAGCCGATCGCGGGGCGGGGAGACGGTCTGCGCGAGAAGAAAGCCCTTCTTGAACGGGGGACTGCCTACAGATGTAGCAAGTGGAGGGGAAAACGTTTCCCAAACTCCCAAGGCAAGAGGAGGCCTTGGTGGGCGACACAGGTTGTAAGGGAAGACATCGCACTGCAGTCTGTGTTGAAGCGCTGCTTCCACGGTGGTCGTCGGAGACATAAAAGAATCGCGGCATTTCCGCCTGTATTTCTGTGTCTGGTTTCCGAAACACCATTTGGTTCTTGCCGAGCCAGCCTGCTATGTTCAGGCGGGCGCACTATTATACACCCATAAGGTTTTACACTATTTTCAAAGACGACCATAAAAACAGGAAACACTCTGAAATAAAAATAGGCATCGCCAGTGGAGGTGCTGGAACGAGAGGGATGTTTTTTTCCTCGTCTCCAGCAGCTCATCTGCTTCCTCTTCCCCAGCCTTCCTTCTCCTCGCCCTGTCACTCCACTGAAACTGCAGTTGTAGATCTGTCACTGAAATCCGCGGACGGTTTCTTTGGACATCTGAACATCAGAGGATATTGTTCTTTTCAACGAGTGCGACGCTAAAAAAAACACACAAAAAAACACGGTATTTAAAGTTTTACACTTTTAATCATTATGGCGACCAAAATGACGCTCCTTGATACGTGGTTGCGAGGTCCCGAGAAATTGGCAGTTTGTCAGGAGGAGCAGCCACCGGAAATATCCAAAAATATCGGCACGGCAGCAGCGGACCGTAACGTACCAAGAGTCACCCAGAATTTACAAAAATCTGGTAGGTTTTGTTTCAATTTTGTGTGTGTGCACACGTAGCAAAGCAAGAGGGGATTGTGAAATCTTAGGTCGCATGGACTGCATTGGAGGGAGTTCACGATGTTTCGTTGGCCCTATGAAATAACCGCATAAAACAATTTTGCAATAAATTGCGAAGGTATTTCGCACACAGACGTAGTTAGATAGTAGAAGTAATCAGTAAAATTTTAGTAAAGTTAGTTGACGTAAACAAAAAAAAAACACTTTTTTTAATTTTGCGTGTAAACACCAAATAATATTTTAAGCCACTGTGGCGTTAATTCTGGCGAAATGAAGGCAATGTTATGTATTATTGTATTTTATTTTTATTCCACCCATTTTTTCAGTCATAATAAACGCCTCAGTTGCCCAAAAAAGTATTTGATAGATTCGCGAAAAAGAGATTCCGCGGAAATTTACCCATAGAAAAATGCTTCTTTTCTTTCACTATAAAGGTTTATGTCTTCATTCTTTAAAAAAAAAAAAAAAGAATCCACCATTTTTGGGCACCTCTGTACTAAATCGTAGCACGCTACGTTAAACAAGCCAATTTGCGCAGTCACTTCAAAGGGCTAACGAAACATCGTATGTGAACTCCCGGTAAAGTATGTCAGATCCCCTGACCACTTTTGGGGTTTTACATGCCAATCCAACGACGGGCATCTGGCACGCCCCAGCGGAGGACTGAGGATTAATTTGGACCACCTGGGGATCTTTTGACGTGCAACCAAAAGCTCGGTTACACCTCCTCCGCAATAAGCCTCCGTCAGAATGCGGGAATCCGAACCCACCACCCGGGGATCCGTAGGCCGGCACTTTGCCTCGGAGCCACCGAAACGGCTGGCTTTTGGATTTAATTTCCAAAAGCATTGCATTGTGGTGACGTTCTATAGAAAGTCGCATTTCTCTTAATGTAGAAAAATAATTGTGTGTGTCAACATTTCATTGCTTAGTGACGAGAATTTTGGATTAATGTAGAGACACACGGTATACGAAATGATAATTAACCTTCTATAAACAGTCAAATCTTGGTAATAACTTGTTTTTTTTTTTTCACTTTTAATTCCCCCCCCCCTTTCCCCTTCTTCCTTCCCTCCCCCCCCCCCACTTCACCCTTTATTTCGACCGCTAGCCCCCCCCACCCCCCCCCCCCACGTAAAATACACTGCCTAAGGATCTATAGTGGGATGATCGGGACTCGCTCGGCGTTTCCTAAACTGCTGGTGACCATGTAGGAAACTTTAGGGAATTTTAGGGAGCCCCTTTTGCAAACCCCATACAATCAAACCGAGAACCGCGCGCTATCACTGTCATACGACGTCCCGACAGCTCGTTCTTGCTTGCGTCGCTTCGATTACTCGCAGAGAAAGCGTAAAGCGGCTGAAAGGTATACGGTGAAAGGATTCGCGGGAATTATTTTACCCCAATTTTCCCTAAGTTAAAAATCAGGGTGAAACAAGGGCAGACTGCCGGCAGTAGCGCTGTGTGCGCTCGTTCACGCGAGGCTACATAGTCACCGACGAAATGAGAACGGCATGGCGTCACATTCGAACGCTCGGCCTACAGCACGCGTGCTCCATGCCTTCCGCAGTGCTTTGGAAGTGCGCGAGACGGCGAAGCATTGTCGAAGGTCAGAACTTCACACTGGATGCGGGGCAAGTGAAGCTCCTTCCGGTCGGTGACAACTGACGACGTGCGCGACAGAAAGCGTCGCTGTGGCCAGCCTTCTATACGATTGGACAAAGGCTCACTATGGCGTCCTGAGTATTATGCATCCTACTTTTACTAATACAGATATGAAGATCGTCAGACTGCCGACTTTGGCGGTATTGTGTTTAAGGGAGCCTAACTTCAAGCTGCCACCGTGTTGTTTATACGCTTAGTATAGAATGATCATTTGGGCAAGTTGGTATGAGTTCATCGTGGAAAACAGCGCGAAAGGGACAAGGACCAAAAGGAAGGACTACACAGCGCTGACTAACAACTGATTTATTCATTGGAATGTGTAGATGGCACTGTGTTCGCGCACGTTCAGGCCGCACCGTGGATTTTGCCCACTTCTTTCTCCTTCATTTCCCACTCCACGTGCTAACCAAGATCCAGAAAATGAAACTCACTGTTCATTAGAGTCAGTGAAGTTTGGCTCACGCATGAGCGTCTTTTTTTTTTATAATGTCAGTTACTGCATAAAAAAGAGACCATCCGTTTGTGAGCCAACCTTCACTTACTGTAACGAAGAGCGAGTTTCATTTTCTTGATCTTTGTTAGCACGCGGAGTGGGAAACAAAGAAAAAAATGCAAAATTCACGGTGCGCCCTGTGCCTGCACGAACACAGTGCCATCTACACATTCCAATAAAGAAAAATCAATTGTCAGTCAGCGCTGTGTAGTCCTTTTCTTTTTGTCCTTGTCCCATTCGCGCTGTTTTTCACGTTCAACTTTTTACACACACCGTCAAAATTATCGCTGGCAATCGATACTCCTGGTCATGACGTCAAGGATTTAATTTATGTATAGTCATCGCCACCAGCTCGTTTTGTGCTTTAACTTTCTCTTCAAACTCCGTGTTCCCCATCTGGCCCGAAATTGTCATCTACCGTTCGTTGCCCTGCGTCACAAACAAGCTCTTTAGGATTGTTGTCCTCAGAGCTGCACAATTGATGCGTGACAGCATAATCCGTTTACGTTTCACCAATGACCGGCACCCAAACCTCGAGAAAACGTCTGCACAGGGTAGGCATGCGGAACTTCCCAAGTCGTAAATGTAGGGGTCCTCTTTTAGTCGTAAAGGAACCCTTGCGTCTAACGGAGATAAAATTGTCCCCCAGCCGTCTGTTTCCGCCAGTGAGGCAGGGCGAAAGCGATGATGCCGATAAGATGCTTGTCTCTCTCTCTCTCTCTCTCTCTCTTCCTCTTCCTTCCCTCTCTCTCAGAAGAATGCCACAAGTCTGGAAGGGCGAGTCATCTTGTTGTTTAACAAGCGGCCGTTAACCCTTTCCCAGAGGCTGCGGTCGTCTCCCTTCCTGTCGCAGGTGTTTCGCGTCGACATCGCAACCACTTCCAACAGGGGCAAGCCAACCACGTGCGGTTGCACTTAAGTTCGCAGGAGACCTAAGCTTGACAAAGACGCGAGGTCATCAAAGTGTCTTCGTGGTGCAAACAGGTTTAACAAACAGCACGTCACCCGCGCATGCTGGAACCCCACGATACAAAAATTTACTAATAAAACAAGAAAAAAACGTTTGTTTTGTTGTTGTTGTTTTCTGTCGGGAGGCGCAGCCCTTTTCAGATTTCGTCGTCGTCGGTCTATTTCGAGGAGTGGACCGAGCGTTCCTGGCATGCTTGGCTTCCTCTGAAATCTCCAAACGTTTGCGCGGCTGTGGTTGTCTGGAGGAGAGCGGGGAAGAACCTAGATTTCAGAGTAAGAGCAACTCAAACCACAGAGAGCGTTTTCGCGTTAATGGAGCAGATATTTCCTGAGGAAATAGACCTTTCCGGAAAACAAAATGTGCCGCCTCCACCGTCTGCTGGATGCTTCGATGTAAGGCATGTGAAATTATCCAGGAATCGAAGACGAAGTTGACGCTGGTTTAACATTTCATTATTTCAGAGCTCTTAGAAGGGGGAAGGAGAGCAAAACAGGGTATGTAATCACCTCCTTTTTGTGTTCGTTTTTTTTTTATCGTTTTGATTTTTTAATGACAAGATAAAATTAATCGTGCGACTTCCAAGATATATGAAGCGTTCGAGTCGACACGGGGGTACACCTGAACAGTCCCACAATTCCCCTCTCCGCGATGCCTCCTGACATTTTCCGAAAATGCATATTGGTTGCACCTGCGTACGCGTGCCTGACCGTCTGGCGAGTAGGATAAAGGGCGAAGGGGTCGACCCTGCAGAGATTGACAAAGCTTGCAGACGGAGCGACACTCTCCTCAATACTTCACGTGGAGGATGCAATCTACTCTGCTCATTTGCATTTGACAGTGCGTTTAAAGCGCCAAATGCTCCCCTAGCGGAGGGAACACTCCGCATCCAGGAGAACTGTGGTGTCATCCTGACTGTTATCACGCTGTTGTATCATCACCGACGTGTCATACTAACTGACCTGTGCGCATGCCCGCGTTTTCTCGCCTCGTATCGGAGGTACGGCGCGTGGCGCGGCGGAATAAGCTCGGGGTTCGTTCTGCTGGGAACTATACGTCGTTGTCTGTTCCTTCGTCGCACCGCAAGGCTCACGACAAGAACGGATGCGTTTCGCGCTGCCCACGCTACCGCGCTTTCGCGCTGCGCCATGGAGGGGGAGAGGTGCACCGAGATACCGGGTTCGCCAAGACACCAAAGACGGCTGTCAACCCTGTCTTGACGGGGTTTCCGCTACGATAGATGGCGGCAGCCACGCCATCCTCATTCAAAGGGAAAAATCACGAGGCTGCTTTCGTCCAGCCGTTCCAACTACGCAAAACACCTGTCGACGCCAAGAACATCGGATTATCACGAATTAAAAACTTGGTTCTCACGCTTGCGACTGCTTACGACCGAAAAGGCTTAAAACATGGTTTTTAACCTCTCGTGGCTGCTTACAACCGTCGGCCCGATTGTAAGCAGTCATGACTCACAATATATTTAAAAGCCGGTTTTAAGCCTCTCCGGTCGTACGCTGTTGTAAGTGTGCGAAACCCTTGCATTTGACTGCGACCGACCGCGCTATACAGTCGATTTTTAAGCCGCTTGTGACTGCCTTCGACCGTTTGCGCTGCTGGCTACGAATGATTGGGCTGCAACCGGTTTTTCAACGGCCGCAGAGCAGTGCAGCCGGACGTAGGCCGTCACGAGTGGCTTAAAGACTGACGTAAACTTCGCACTTTCCACTTTTGCCCGCCTCCTCCTTTGTTGTATCCCCTCCACTTTTTTACCTTGCCCCAAACTTGAACCCCCTTCCAGCTTATAGGGGGAGCGCTAAGAGGATTATCTCCCTTGCAGAAAACCGAGGTTGTACGTCGCCCTTTAAGAACCGGTTGAAGCGCCGTCGGGCACAGTCAAACGCAAGTGTGTGAACAAGTCTTCAGTTGTATTTTCTGCTGAAGTATTTGCTGACACTTTCGCCTCCCACTCGCACATTGTATCGAAAACGCAAGCCACAAGACTCCGATCGAGCAGTTGGAAACTCTCTCATATATAGGCACACCAAAAAGCGGCGGCGAAGGTGGCGACCGACGATTCCTTGCGCAGCGAGGATAACGTCCCGGCTATATTGACGCAACTTGTTGCTCCCAGTCTGTTATAAAGGACGCAACTCATTAATGTGAGAGCGTGCTTCTACTTTTAATGGTTTTTTTATTTTTTTCCGGATGATTGCATATATATATATGCTCCAAATTTAAGGAACGTGTTAGCAATATTGTAGCTGTATTCTTGCAAAAACTAAAGCCGCCAGCGAGTGTGCGAAAATAATCTTGTCTTCTTTCAGAAAAAAAAAAAAAAAAATCTTTAAACGGGCATTGTTCTTTTTTTTTTAATTACCTTATGCTACGTTAAACACGCAAGTGTCCTATTTAAAATCCTGCATAGCAAAAGTGCGCTGTTATCTTTCGAATAAAATCTTGAACGAAGACAAAAATTTCCTTTGTCCTTGTCTCGTTAATGCCATTTCAGTAATTTTTTTCTTTCGAAGTCAAGAACTAGTTTGCCTTTATAATCCACTCTTTTCATCGTATTGTAATAAGACTTAGGAGGAGAATAGGCTGTTCGAAAGTCCTGCCCAGAAAGATATGGCAAAAGCAACGCCATAAAAATTGGCAGTTGAACCACTTTAAATGCACAAAAGACAAAATTTGGCCGACAAAGGATCTCTTTGTACGGCGACGATGAATATGGAACACGTGCATGTTCGGACTTTCGTTCGGAAGAGGTGAGGGGCGGGTGCGGGGGGGGGGGGGGGGGTTAGGCGTTTTACGGAAGGACATCCCTTCTCTGGAACAGCCGAGCGATCTAATGAGTTTTCAACAGCCGCTTGAATAATACGCCGATGGCCTCAACCTTCTAAAACATGCATCAAAGCACGAGCCAACGACAAAACATGCAGCCTCAGGTTTCGCTGGATGTCGTCCGCTGATACTTTTATACTAAACACGAAAACTGGCAGTCCCGTTACTAGCTAATGGCTTTTGACTGTTCACTCGCCTAATTCTTCATAGAAATGAGGCTTTTGTCTGGGCATGATGCTGGTGTAAAATAGAGCTGCAAACGGTTAGGACTGCACCGAATGGGCAGATAGGACCGTCGGAGCGAGAGGTGGCAGTGCTCAAACTAGAGTGCACTCCGGGATGAGAACGAAAGGGCATGTCTTTCGAACGCACGGTTTACTATTTTTTTACCCAATACCATTTTTTCAACCCCCCTCCCCCTCGGTTTCCGAGTTTACGACTATTTCTTTACCACCGTTCAAACTAAAACTGCTGCGATGTATGTCCACGTTATCGGCTTCTATATTTTGGGAACAACAAAGAACAAAACGGTTGCAAACGGCCAAAACGTGACAAAAGACGTATTCTCTCATTCCCATGTAATATAAACAGTCGGCATTACAAAAAAAAAAAATGCACCATTTTCTGAATTCAAATTTTGAGTGATTTTCTGTGTAAAGCTGCGAGGGCCTGGCACAGTCGAGTCCATAATGTTGCTTCGAGCGACGAAGCAAGATCCTGTCTGCTCCTTTTAGCTGCAGTGCCTAGATAAAGCTCCCAAAACATCGCCTTTTCTGCCCATTGTGGCTTATCTTTCGCCCACAAGCTCGTACAAATATTAAAGGAAGATTCATTGGTGGATCCTTAGGGAATGCGTTAGCATGACACTTGGGAAACGACACACACGTCCCCTTTTGGGAAATTCTAAAGCTGACCCGTTCACTTTTTTGTTTTGGCTTTCTCTTTCGCTTCCTCTATAAGGGGCGAAGCTCCTTAGGGTCTAGCCTTGTCCGTCCGTCCGTCTGTCCGTCCGTCCGTCCGTGCTCACATCGATTGCCATCCCATCTGTCTTCTTAAAAAAAGAAAAAATGATTGTGCAGTCGACAGGATTCAAACCTGCGCGGGGAGACCCCAATGGATTTCTAGTCCATCGCCTTAACCACTCGGCCACGACTGCGGGACAAGTAAGGGGCTCTGAGATGTGGTAGTAACTCAAGAGCTGGGGATGTCATGGATGAAACGTTGCATGTAGCCGCTCTACGTCTATACAGGAGAGGGCGCTGCGGTCAGATGCGTATATAATCGCGTTAAACTTTGCACGCATTGGAGCAACGTTTATAGACGAGAGGGCGCTGCGGTCAAATGCTCAAATGCGTATATAACCACGTTCCATACCACACATTCTCTTTCTGACATGAACCGTTGACTTAAGTGGTGGAGATGCGTTCCCACGGCTTCTAGCGGATCCAAGCTGATCCGCTAGAAGAACCACTGGCTCTGCATTTCACCGACCATAAAGCAGTAATAATGAAGTCGAAACGCAACCCGGAACTCAGCACTACCTATGAGCAATAAAAAAAAAAGAAATCAGCACCATCAGCACTACCTATGACCAATAAAATCAGTATCATCAGCACCACCAGAGCTTCGCCCCAATCAACATCATTCTCCACGTAGAGATGTTTCCCATTTTTTAACTTTTGTTTTCTGCCTCTTTTCGGCTTTGTTACGGGGTCTGTGTTAGCGTTTCCTAAAGAAGGACGTGTGTGGCGTTTCCCAAGGAACAAGCTAATGCATTCCCTTAGGATCCACCTATGAATTCTACAGCGGAGCTGTTAAGGGCAAGTTTCTCCAGGATCGTGTCCCCCGCAAAGAAATGAAGACACCGAACTCTGGACACCTACCGCCATCTATGAGCGATGGCGGCAAGCCACGTATCTGGTTGCCGCCGTCGCTCATTGATGGCGGCAGCCTTTCCACTCTGACTTGCCGACTTGCGGCCGGCCATTACTTTCCATTGTACAGCTCCGCTGGTCTTCCTTCTTCACCAGAGTGGAAAGGCTGAAAGTTTTTTCCTTAATTTTTTGCCGCCTACTTGTACCAGCGCTAGTACTTGGTTCGCACTCCATTTTGTAGTGCAAACTAGTGTGCCTCAATGCCCTTCTGTTTAGGGTGATGCCATCGTTTGTAGTACCCGATACCGACAGCACGCGCTCACAGGGAAAATACAAAGAAATCGCAGGAAACAAAATGTCGCCGTAATACAGTCAGCGCCACGAGCGCGTGCAGGGACACGCTCTTTCACGCGCTTCAGAACAAAAAATAAAAATAAGCGTTCGAAACAAAATGGACAGATGTAATCACCCCAAGCAGAGCGCACATGAAGGCACCCTAGTGCAAACATACGCGCTCCGCACATCTGCAAGTTCAGACCCACCCCAGAATCTGCGCTCGTATTGGCTTTCGTCCGGTGACGTCCCCTCCCTCTGGCCTTCGTCCTTCCCTATTGGCGACGTGCGCGATCGAAAGCGTCACTGTGGTCGGCCTTCCACGATTGGCCGAATGCTGACTATGACGTCAGCACAGGGTTTCTCATCGACGGAGATAAGAGTAGTGGATGAAATTCAATTTTGGCGGTGTTGTTAGTGTTAGTTTCAGAGCGCAATGATTTCAGGCTGCTAATTAAAACACCATCGAACTTGTTTTTCGTGAGGTAATGACGTCACGAGAGGGAGCCATAGGAGGGCGCCACCAAAGCATTTCTTCGCTAATACTCTGTTTCATGATAACTTGGCGAACTGTGGAGGTTTCGGCTCCCGCGACCCAATAAGGGCGCCGGAGCAAGGCGCGTGGTAAACACTCCATGGTCGAGGCCACCGGGGCCTCGTTACCGCCACAGCAACAGAGTCCTCCGCGACAAAATGTAGTTCTAGACTTCTGTTTCTTTTAATGGCAGTTGAACTCAGCCCGATTCTATCTATAATGAGAAGATATGAAGAATAAAAAATAAATATGCACCAATTTAGGACTTTAAATTATATTTACACCAAAAAAGTGACGGCAGGCAGTATCGCTATACAAATGTATCGCGAGAGTATTTCAGAAATACATTTCGTATGTGTATTTCTGTATCGCAATACATTTTTTCACCAGTATCTATTCCTGTATCGAAATACATTTGGAATGTTTCTTTGTATCGCGATACAATCAAGATAAAATGTATTTCGTTACATTTCTTCAACTCCCCCCCCCCCCCCCCAACCCCGCAAAAAAAATCCGAACCTTTTTTTTTTTTTTTTTCTGAGGGTTTTGTGGTCAAGGAGGTGCTGGGGCATTGTTACTATGCTGAGCAAAGTTCCTTCCGATTTTCCAAACTATTTTTCTACGCGTCCTTTTCTCTCTTCTGAGAGGTGTTGCGTAGTCGGGGATTCGAGCCAGGTAGCTGCCAGCAGTGGAGTCTTAGCATCTTCTGCCGCAGGTCCCTAGGTAAGGGTTTTGTGAGTCATTGTTTGCTGGCAGCTAAGGCCCGCAGCTAACCGTCTCTCTTGGCTTAGCGTACACAGTACACCCAGCCGGCAAAGCTGAGTCAGAGTCCGCAGCAGCATGAGCCTGCCGGTGGTTGACATGAAATAGTTATATGACTCGCGGCAGTCAAGTTCAACTTATATCCAAATGCGACTGCGCCCGTAATCTTGCACGGCTCAAGGTTACGTCATAAGTCGACGTGGTCGTGACCCGCTGCTCTGGTGATCCGATAACCAAGAAGGAGGCCAGACGTGGCCTCGCTGTGCCGACCCAGACTTCGTACACCTGCGACTCGTCACGAGCGCGCTGTTTCTTGGAGGGGTCGCACCTGTGCCGGCAATCTCAGGTCGCACTCCACTTCACGAGGGCCTCTGTTTAGATGACGCTAAGTGAAACTTGAGGACTGTCATTCATGCGTTGGAGGCGGAGGGTCGGCAGGAAGGACCGTCACAACAGCGATGCCACTGTATCGTTTTTTCAACCGTAACAGAAGATAAGACATGTGTTCCAGGATGCTTCAGGTAGTCCACTATCCTCGATAAATCCAAATGCACCTGCCTGCACGATCTTCAACGAGGTCACCTACAAGCAAAGCACGTATTTTTCTTTCATAGAGCAGCTTGCTGCGTGGGTAAAGTTTCATGTTCAAGGTCACACCTACAGATACAAGAATACCAGTTCATTCCACCTTGACGTCATGTGATCAATGTTGACAGGGGCGCCCTTACTGGAGAAGAGCGTGGTGACGTTTTGATGGGATTGAGGGTTACATGAAATTTATTTAGACGTTGACCTCTTTCCGCATCACTCGTCAGACAGAGAGGATGACAGGGAAGGGACCGGCTGTCAATCCTTGATGGAACGTTTTTTGAGGCCATTGAAGACTCCCTTTCGTCCGGAACCACTACCTTCAAGGCGAAGTGCCAAGCCTGCGGGAAAGTAATTTCGGGATCAAAAACTTCCCCTTCTAACTTCAAGATTTGTCTCAGTAGGCATCTCAAGCAAATTTGAAAAATGTATTGCGGTATCAGTATTTCAGTATTTGTATTTCTGCCCTCCCTAAAATGTATTCCTGTATTTGTATTTCCAAAGACTGTTTGCCTCTATTTAAAATGTATTTCCGATACGTATCGCGATACATTTTTACAGATATATTTTAGTATCAGTATTTTAGCTACTATATTCATGTATCCCAGTACTTGTATTTCCAAATACATTTTTGAGTATTCCTGCCCCACCCTGGTCGTAGCCTCGTATGTTATCTTCTCTAACGGCTGGAACTTTGACTCGTTCGCCAATTAATCAGCAAGAATGCCATTTAGGGCCGGCTTGCTAGAAGAGCGTCTCAGCTGAGGCTGGGTGAAAGAAAGCACTGCAAAGGCTGGAACGCGCGAGCGCCTTGAGACACGGCTTGAGTCCCGATCAGCTCGTGCGGTGGTTTTGGCAGTGCATTCTTCCTCCCAGTCTCAACTAAAACGCTGTTTCTACCAAGCCGGCCCTGCTGCGCTCCCGGCTGTCGCACCGGGACGCCAAACAAGCAACTAAAAGTGACAAAAGTCGAAAAGTATATGTTAAACCGAGTGTGACATTTACACTGAACCCAAAGAAGACGACGACGACAGCAACCGAACAGAAGCACACTGACGTTTCCGATATCTCTTCCAAAATTTCAGCAACCTGGTCTCCAGTCGAAGGACGGTCACTTCCCCCTCCAATCACTTCAAGCGCAGGCACTCAGAGTATGTCTTGGCATTCCACAATGCATATGCACCACATATACAATAGCAGAATCTCACAGTCTTTCCATAATATCTCTTAGCACCCAGGAGACGCTTCGGAATCATTTGCGACATCTGGCACGGCATAAGACCCATCATTTGGCGAGCATCTCCGAAAGATGCTTTTACAGTCATATTGCCCAAGTGATTATTGACCATAAGCACGTTCTCCCAACATCTTTTCAATGTCATAAGTTGCTCTCCATTCCCCCATGGACGCTACCTCAAACCAAAATCTAGAGTGCTATCCCGGGAACTGCCAAGAAATCAACGCTCCCCGCGTATGTAAGATAAAGACAATTGTCTTTATCATGAGCACCGCTCTATGTGTCATATATACACCGACGCGTCCACAATATTTAACCAGTCGTCCATTGGTATAGTGATCCCCGCATTTTCACTTAAAATTGGTTATAAACTTTCAGCAGATGCCCATAACTCCATCAACGAAGTACAAGCCCCATATACAAGATCAGATATAAAAACAACAGTGAGCATCCTGGGGAAAACCCTAAACAAACGCCTGTGGTACGACGCCATTCAGCAAGGGACATGGCTAAGCACTATCGATTCGCACCAAATGTTTCACGTACCTCGAGGTCTCACCCGTCGGCGCCAAGCTGTGCTATATACAATACGCTTAAAAGTTGCATACACAAACAAGTACTTATTCCTCATAGGAAGACTTAATTCGCCAGGCTGTGTGAAGTCCCGGGCATGAACGTGTTTTTCCAATGGAGCCTTCGCGGAGGGCGCCGACGGAAATGTGAATTATGGCCCGTGTCGGGCTGAGTGACAGCTACCGCCTGAGGGCCGCCGAGCAGGGAAGTCTCTGACAAAGGCGTCGGCGGGGACCCGGCCGCGCCAAAGGAGCCCGACACTGTAAACCCGAAAAGTGCCTGAAGCGGGACTCGCGTCTGTGGGGGTGTTTTCGACTTTGACAGCCAGTGACCCCAGATTCCAGAAGCGCCACGCAAAGACGAACGTCTCTGGGATCTTCGCGGCTGTCGCTTTTGGGGACTAGGGAGCCCTAAGTAGGGACGTAAAGGACAGAGAGTGGGATAAGAGGGCGGCCGTGGAGGTGAAAAAGTCGTACTTGGACGAGACAGGGAGATCGGGAGGACTCTGAGACGGGACGAGCTCGGACGGTGCCTGCCTGCCCGGGGAGGGGACGACTGCGAGACACCAAGTATCCGGGTCTGGGCAAGACGATACCGCGCCGTTGCAGTAGGGACGTGCTTCCTCCGGGGCAAGACGCCGGACGACCCCTACTCTCCGAGACTCCTCATCGACACTGCCGATCCCTCCCAGACACACTTCGTCGACTTGGCCATCATCGTGGAGTGCCAGCCTGCTGCGGCCTCGAGGGGCCGAGACACAGCGTGTCCCAAGCCGATGTACCTGCCCAAGAGGGTGAGCGCCCGCACCGAGCTCCCAGTCGGACAATAAAAGTCCATATCGGAATTTCAGTCTCGCGGTGCTTCAGCTCCTCTCCACCCCAGAAGGGACCCCAAGAGTGGTTGAACCGCTGCTCCCCTGTAGCGGTCATCACAACTGCGCTAACTGCATGAACGCCGGAAGATTTGACACACATTATGCTGGATTGTCCCGACTATGAAACTGAACAGACACAACTAAGAATGGATATTAAGTTATTTCCCCAAGAAGACCTCACCCTGGGCAAAATACTGGGACCGTGGAGAAACGAAGCCACCGCCACACTTACGACAAAGTCCCTCTGCGATTCCTGACCACGACAGGTCTCATCAAAAAACACTAATGAAAAATAAGTTGTTTTTTTTTTTTGTGTGTGTGTGTGTGTGTGCCTTTAACTCTTTTCCACATCTTTTTATCCTTCTTCCCCACCCTTACCACGGTAGCCAGTCAGGAGATACCGCCCGGCTAATTTCTCTCGATTCTCTTTTATTCCATCAATAAAAAAATAATGCGACATGTGTGTAAAGTGCTGCTAGATCCTCGGTGACTGGCGGTGGACGTTAATTCTTAGTATGAATTCTGAGAATCACTAGAAAAAACTGAAAGACGTTTACAATTTTTTGTAATGCGAAATTAGAGCGCAGCACTTCAGGAGGAAGAGGGGGGAGAGTACGTAGGGGAGGGTATGCCCCTCCTCCTCCTCTGTATTCTCCCCTCCTCCTTTCTTCCTCCCATTTAGCGAGAAATTTTGGCTAAAGTTCCCAATAAATTTAGCTGGAAATTTAGTGGACTCATCCACGCTAAATTTAGCGAGTTAAGTTCCCCACTAAATTTAGCGGGTTAAGTTTCCCCGCTAAATTTAGCGGGGAACATGGCGTCTCGTGACCTCAGCAGCAATTTAGTTTCCCCGCTAAATTTATCGGGGAAACTGTAACGTCGCATAATGCAACGCGCGCGGTTACGCCGACGACGACGACGGCGGCGCTCAAACCAGAAACGGGCGTCTACCCGTGCCACACGGGCAACTCGAATGCCATTGACAACGAATGACATTTGAGCGGACGGTCAATCAGCGCGCGACACTCCGGGCTTGGCACATTCCACGCGCGAGAGGTTCCGAGCTGATTCGCCGATCACACAAATGCCATTCGTTGTAAATGGCATCCGAGCTGCCCGTGTGGCCGTGGCACGAGCATAAGAGCTGCGCTCTGAAAGCCTAATTACAGTGCTGGTCGGAACCCAAATGCTGACTCTCCCCGAGGAAATGCCACGTCACGAAAATCACAGGGTAATAGCATTATCTTGTTTATTCCTTTAACTGACCATCACAGCAACGATCTGCTAAATGCTTCACTAAGATAATAGAGGACCTTACGCACACACCGTAGATCGGCAGTTGTTGATAACAAGGTTCCTTCTTGCTATCTTCTTTTTTCAAGTGGTGTTTAGGGATTCATCGCTGGGCAGCTGGTGGAAAAACACGCCAGATGTCTTCCCTGATATTGACATGCAATTCGGGACACGAAAATACACCACTGGGCCACAGGAAACGGTCTCCTTCGAGCAACAGGGTATGCAGGGTGAAACAGCGAGAAAATTAGGGTGTCAGCACCCCCCTGCAAGAAGATACACATGCTTTCTCTTGTGACAGAAAACGTTGTTTGGAAAAGAAGCGCTCGAATCCAGACGGCCGTGGTGCACAGTCCTTGGATAGTACTACTAAGCGAGATTGTCACGCGTTAATGCCACCAAGCGGCAAGGCTCGCATCTTCAGTACCCTTGGCCGTGCATGAACTAGTACGGAGGTTTCGTAGACCGCGTTTCCCCCTCGTTAAAGGGATCGTCCGGTCGAAACCGTTTCTTGCTCTCGTTACGTCGAGGGCGCCTTCATATAGACAAACGTCATTTTTATTTTGATATATGATCTTCCCTTTCAAGAGCGTATGTACGGAACTGCACCCCCAATTTTGCCGGTGTCAATGGCTGACATCTGTAGCTGCTGCGTGACGTCACAAAACTCAAAGGATTGTCGAGTGGTCGGGATGACAAGCGTTGGTCGATGGATGTCTTGTATTTTGTTTCGAATTATATAGTCTCCTAGGCTGTACCCTACTGAAACACTTCTCTTTTAATGTAGTTTCCAAGCGTGTGCAAAAGAAGTCACGCCTTTTAGCAGGATATAACTCGAAAACAGCCATAAGCTTCGAGAAAACGTATGCCGTTTCGCGCAAACACAACTGCGACGGCCACCGATCGAACTGGGAGCTCTTGCAAAGCAAAGGATACAATTTTTATTTTTTTTTGCCTCTGAACCGGCATTTAGGTACACGAAGCGGCATCTGGGTACATATATCGGTGGATCCAGTGGATCGGTGATGGGGCTGCGGGTCTTTCCCTCGGAGGCGATTTCCGCGGGTCGAAGGCAAACGGCGAATCGTTCAAGTGCATGTCGTCACTTGACTTGGACGAGCTTGGTGAATCGTCGCCACGTTCCATTTTCACTCGCCGGTCAAACAGAATCGGGCTGCACGCGTGCTAAAAACAACTTTTGGCATCATTTCCAAATGGCCTGTTGGTTTCGGTTTCGCCGCATAATCAATCCGATTGATCCGATTTGGGCGAGGAGTGGGTGGACGTAGTTGAATATTGTTGGCACAGCATCACACCTCAGCTTACGAGCCTTTTGTCCGCTTAGAGCTCAGCTCGTAGCTCTCTTTTGTGAGATGATTGCTGCATAAGCGGGATCTCGATCTTCACGGGAACCCAGTCCCTACGCACGATGACGATCCAGTTTTACTCGTCACTGCACGTCTCGCGGAAAAGTGTGGAACGTCACGTCTGGGCTCGCATGTGCTGCCCGGTGGTTGTGGCACCCAACCGCGCAACAAAAACCTCACCCATCCACGAAGCAAGTCGTGCGCAGCAACAGAAACGAAGCAGCTATGACGTTCATTCGCAGGCAAACGACGAGACGGGAATGCTCGCTTTGCGTTGTGTGACGTCAGAGCTTCAGTCTTGCCAACAAAAACAGCGTTTACGCTAGGATGCAATTGGAGCAGTATAAATTCAATTACTCATTCTTAGGGGCATATAAAATTCAGATATTGCACATACGATGCTTCTCGAGGCAATAGCAATGATATTCAATTGTTTTCTCGAACGCAAAATTTGACCGGACAATCTCTTTAAGTTCGCAACGAACGAGCCGCTACTGCGCCTGCGCGCCGATGGCCTTGACTGTAGAGTTCCGGGTATCGTAACAGGTTGCGGAGAGCGTTGCGGGACGGCGAAAACGATCTACGAAAACTCCCAAATGACGTCATGAGCCCGATACCATCGCGCTTTTCGCTGGCCGACTTTGAACGAAGTGGTAGAAAACTCACGCTCTTGTCATTTCGTTTCCGTAGCCCCTTAAATAACCGCCCTCCCCTTCCCCTCCCCCCCCCCCCCGGATGCGCTGCGAACAACGCGCTCAAATATGGCACCACCCTTCCGGTGTCTCCATTACTGTGTAACTCACGATTATTTCTACTTACTGGTTCCCTCGAGCTGCTACTCCTGATGTGTAGAGCTAGCACGGTGAACCGAACGCTCGTGGCACATAAAATACCGGCATGGCCGCGAATAGAGACTTTTATCAAACCCTTATCATGTTCCGCGTACCGCACTACTGTAGCCTTTAGGGAGTTTTCGTAGATCGTTTTCCCTAAAAGCTGCGCTCTCCGAAAAGAAGACGCCGCTAGTGCGCATGCGTGCCGCTGGTCTTGACTGCAGAGTTCCGGATATCGAAGCGGATTGCGGAGAGCGTTGCGGGACAGAAGGAATGATCTACGAAAACTCCCTATTGAAGCATGATTTTTAAGCGCGGACCCAGGTGATACCGTGACCGCGGGCTCGCGGTCACGTCGTTACGTTTCCGTACCCCTTTAAGGCCGGTTCCCGGATGCAGTGCAGCTCTGACACAGCTCTGTTCACGTGTCTTCAGCTACGTATCGCCTGCCATGAGCAAGAGTTTCGATTGTGCGATACAGTTCGGCAGCAGTGCGCGTCACGGAAACACCGTACTAATCATCTGTATCTCTGCAGTTTGCCGGCTACTCGCGGATTCAAATCATCGAAGATCACCACGTCATCATTCGTCACTCACACTGCCACGGGCCAAGGGACGCAGCGACAACAGCGCAACTCACGGCAGGGTCATCTATAAAAGAAGCCAACACACCAGCCTAGTCTTCAGTTCGGCAGCAGTGCGCGTCAAGGAAAAACCGTACTAATCATCTGTATCTCTGCAGTTTGCCGGCTACTCGCGGATTCAAATCATCGAAGATCGCCCCGTCATCATTCGTCACTCACGCTGCCACGGGCCAAGGGACGCAGCGACAACAGCGCAACTCACGGCAGGATCATCTATAAAAGAAGCCAACACACCAGCCTGGTCTTCAGTTCGGCAGCAGTGCGCGTCAAGGAAACACCGTACTAATCATTGTATCTCTGCAGTTTGCCGGCTACTCGCGGATTCAAATCATCGAAGATCACCACGTCATCATTCGTCACTCACGCTGCACGGGCCAAGGGACGCAGCGACAACAGCGCAACTCACGGCAGGATAATCTATAAAAGAAGCCAACACACAGCCTGGGTCTTCAGTTCGGCAGCAGTGCGCGTCAAGGAAACACCGTACTACTACATCTGTATCTCTGCGTGCGGCACTTTTCAACATCTAAACCCACTTTCACTCTCAACACGCTGCAGGTCGGGACGCAGCGACAACGCGCTCTAACGCAGGATTCTAAAAAACCCTCACACTTAGAGCCCTAAAAGAGAGTGTTAAATACTGTAATGACACCTGCGACGGAGTGACCGAGATTAAAAACGAAATAAAGGAACTTCGGAAAGAGGTCCAGAACGTATCCCAAAAAAATGAAGAATTGACCGCTGAAAACCGTAAGCTAAATGTTAAATCGAAGAGCTAGAACAGTATCAGCGGTCCAACAACCTCGAGATAAAGGGCGTACCAGGGGAAGGTAATGCATAGGACATAGTACAAAGAATAGGGACGCTTGTGAACGAATCAATCTCGGACTCTGAGATTGATGTGTGCCGTCGCGTACCCACATTCAGAACAGCAGAAAAAAACATAATCGTCCGCTTGTGCGACGGTTCAAACGCGCTGCGGTCTTGCAGAAAAGCAAAAAACAAAGACTGACAACAAGAGACCTTGACTATGGCGGAAGCCCCAGCCCCATATATGTAAATGAGCATTTAACCGTTGCAAATAAAAAGCTACTGGGAGCTGCGATCGCCCAAAAGAAAGTTGTTGGGTGGAAATTTGTGTGGTCATCTGGGGGAAAAGTCTTTGCGTGAAAGGATGAACATGCCAACGCAATCCGAATTGCTGGCATGTTTGATGTGGGAAAAATTGTGAATTAAACTATAAGCTAGTACCTGGAGTGCACACGACACTTCAATAATGGAAACTGTCCTACCTGATTGTTATTATTATGACTACAATGCGTTCAATAAAAAGTACAAAGAAGGTAAACGCCAAATTTCAGCAATGAATTTAAATGTAAGAAGCATAAAGAATAAAGTTGATAACCTAGAAATATTTTTACATTCGTTGAATGTGCACTTTAATGTAATGTCACTTACGGAAACCTGGCTGACAAAAGAGGACATGGCGCCAATCATGGAGGGTTATAAGTGCGAAATCATGAGCAGAGATAAGAAAAGGGGTGGCGGTATCGCTATTTATGTTAAAGATAAACTACACCAGCCTGGTCTTCAGTTCGGCAGCAGTGCGCGTCAAGGAAACACCGTACTAATCATCTGTATCTCTGCAGTTTGCCGGCTACTCGCGGATTCAAATCATCGAAGATCACCACGTCATCATTCGTCACTCACGCTGCCACGGGCCAAGGGACGCAGCGACAACAGCGCAACTCACGGCAGGATCATCTATAAAAGAAGCCAACACACCAGCCTGGTCTTCAGTTCGGCAGCAGTGCGCGTCAAGGAAACACCGTACTAATCATCTGTATCTCTGCAGTTTGCCGGCTACTCGCGGATTCAAATCATCGAAGATCACCACGTCATCATTCGTCACTCACGCTGCCACGGGCCAAGGGACGCAGCGACAACAGCGCAACTCACGGCAGGATCATATATAAAAGAAGCCAACACACCAGCCTAGTCTTCAGTTCGGCAGCAGTGCGCGTCAAGGAAACACCGTACTAATCATCTGTATCTCTGCAGGTGAGAAGCACTTATTTTTATATCAATCTAAAACCTATCTTTGCACTGCTGCCGAACACAGCACCGATTGTCATTTTTGTCTGTTTTGAGTGTGTAAAGTACGGTGACGTCGGGTCGCTGACACGACTAAAGAAGTAAAAGACATTGTGAAAACTCTCGATGAGCTAAGACGAGAGATGAGAGCGGACTTTAGAGCCCTAAAAGAGAGTGTTAAATACTGTAATGACACCTGCGACGGAGTGACCGAGATTAAAAACGAAATAAAGGAACTTCGGAAAGAGGTCCAGAACGTATCCCAAAAAAATGAAGAATTGACCGCTGAAAACCGTAAGCTAAATGTTAAATCGAAGAGCTAGAACAGTATCAGCGGTCCAACAACCTCGAGATAAAGGGCGTACCAGGGGAAGGTGATGCATAGGACATAGTACAAAGAATAGGGACGCTTCTGAACGAATCAATCTCGGACTCTGAGATTGATGTGTGCCATCGCGTACCCACATTCAGAACATCAGAAAAAAACATAATCGTCCGCTTGTGCGACGGTTCAAACGCGATGCGGTCTTGCAGAAAAGCAAAAAACAAAGACTGACAACAAGAGACCTTGACTATGGCGGAAGCCCCAGCCCCATATATGCAAATGAGCATTTAACCGTTGCAAATAAAAAGCTACTGGGAGCTGCGATCGCCCAAAAGAAAGTTGTTGGGTGGAAATTTGTGTGGCCATCTGGGGGAAAAGTCTTTGCGTGAAAGGATGAACATGCCAACGCAATCCGAATTGCTGGCATGTTTGATGTGGGAAAAATTGTGAATTAAACTATAAGCTAGTACCTGGAGTGCACACGACACTTCAATAATGGAAACTGTCCTACCTGATTGTTATTATTATGACTACAATGCGTTCAATAAAAAGTACAAAGAAGGTAAACGCCAAATTTCAGCAATGCATTTAAATGTAAGAAGCATAAAGAATAAAGTTGATAACCTAGAAATATTTTTACATTCGTTGAATGTGCACTTTAATGTAATATCACTTACGGAAACCTGGCTGACAAAAGAGGACATGGCGCCAATCATGGAGGGTTATAAGTGCGAAATCATGAGCAGAGATAAGAAAAGGGGTGGCGGTATCGCTATTTATGTTAAAGATAAACTACAGCATGAGGTTGTAGATGACTTATCTAAAATTGATGCAAACATTGAAAGCTTGTGCCTTGGCTTGTGTGTTAACTATCAAATACTGTTGTTCTGGCTTTATTCATGACCTTTCTTGATAATGCACTGTCTTTCCTTGGATCACTATCTGTGCCATTTTTTATTCTTGGCGACATAAATGTAGACACAATTTCAGATGATCTTCACGCTCAAAATTTTCGCGATATTGTCAACCAGTATGCTTGCAGCAATTTGATAACATTGCCCACTAGAATAACTGCAGACACTGCCACGTACAGAGCGCGACACTGTTAGCGCGAACAAGCGATCGCCGGTTTTTCCAGTTTTTTTCTTTGAAACCAAGGGATGTCATCCAAGTTATTATAGCTACGGAAAGAGCTCATTTGGTTCTATAATGTAAGCGATAAAATTTCGTGCTCGCTAATACTATTTACAAGGAAAATGCGGAAATGCGCCGATGTCGTGTTCGCGCTAACAGTGTCGCGATGTGTACCTTGACGTATGCATAACAAATACCGACACTCGTCATATTACAGCAGGTGCCCTCATGTGTGATATTAGTGACCATCTTCCAATCTTCTGCCTAGAGTCCTCCTCTGCTAGAGAAAATAACAAAGACATAGAGACGTTTTGGCATCGCACTATTAATGAGGAAACACCGTACTAATCATCTGTATCTCTGCAGTTTGCCGGCTACTCGCGGATTCAAATCATCGAAGATCACCACGTCATCATTCGTCACTCACGCTGCCACGGGCCAAGGGACGCAGCGACAACAGCGCAACTCACGGCAGGATCATATATAAAAGAAGCCAACACACCAGCCTGGTCTTCAGTTCGGCAGCAGTGCGCGTCAAGGAAACACCGTACTAATCATCTGTATCTCTGCAGGTGAGAAGCACTTATTTTTATATCAATCTAAAACCTATCTTTGCACTGCTGCCGAACACAGCACCGATTGTCATTTTTGTCTGTTTTGAGTGTGTAAAGTACGGTGACGTCGGGTCGCTGACACGACTAAAGAAGTAAAAGACATTGTGAAAACTCTCGATGAGCTAAGACGAGAGATGAGAGCGGACTTTAGAGCCCTAAAAGAGAGTGTTAAATACTGTAATGACACCTGCGACGGAGTGACCGAGATTAAAAACGAAATAAAGGAACTTCGGAAAGAGGTCCAGAACGTATCCCAAAAAAAATGAAGAATTGACCGCTGAAAACCGTAAGCTAAATGTTAAAATCGAAGAGCTAGAACAGTATCAGCGGTCCAACAACCTCGAGATAAAGGGCGTACCAGGGGAAGGTGATGCATAGGACATAGTACAAAGAATAGGGACGCTTCTGAACGAATCAATCTCGGACTCTGAGATTGATGTGTGCCATCGCGTACCCACATTCAGAACATCAGAAAAAAACATAATCGTCCGCTTGTGCGACGGTTCAAACGCGATGCGGTCTTGCAGAAAAGCAAAAAACAAAGACTGACAACAAGAGACCTTGACTATGGCGGAAGCCCCAGCCCCATATATGCAAATGAGCATTTAACCGTTGCAAATAAAAAGCTACTGGGAGCTGCGATCGCCCAAAAGAAAGTTGTTGGGTGGAAATTTGTGTGGTCATCTGGGGGAAAAGTCTTTGCGTGAAAGGATGAACATGCCAACGCAATCCGAATTGCTGGCATGTTTGATGTGGGAAAAATTGTGAATTAAACTATAAGCTAGTACCTGGAGTGCACACGACACTTCAATAATGGAAACTGTCCTACCTGATTGTTATTATTATGACTACAATGCGTTCAATAAAAAGTACAAAGAAGGTAAACGCCAAATTTCAGCAATGCATTTAAATGTAAGAAGCATAAAGAATAAAGTTGATAACCTAGAAATATTTTTACATTCGTTGAATGTGCACTTTAATGTAATGTCACTTACGGAAACCTGGCTGACAAAAGAGGACATGGCGCCAATCATGGAGGGTTATAAGTGCGAAATCATGAGCAGAGATAAGAAAAGGGGTGGCGGTATCGCTATTTATGTTAAAGATAAACTACAGCATGAGGTTGTAGATGACTTATCTAAAATTGATGCAAACATTGAAAGCTTGTGTGTTAAACTATCAAATACTGTTGTTCTGGCTTTATTCATGACCTTTCTTGATAATGCACTGTCTTTCCTTGGATCACTATCTGTGCCATTTTTTATTCTTGGCGACATAAATGTAGACACAATTTCAGATGATCTTCACGCTCAAAATTTTCGCGATATTGTCAACCAGTATGCTTGCAGCAATTTGATAACATTGCCCACTAGAATAACTGCAGACACTGCCACGTACAGAGCGCGACACTGTTAGCGCGAACAAGCGATCGCCGGTTTTTCCAGTTTTTTTCTTTGAAACCAAGGGATGTCATCCAAGTTATTATAGCTACGGAAAGAGCTCATTTGGTTCTATAATGTAAGCGATAAAATTTCGTGCTCGCTAATACTATTTACAAGGAAAATGCGGAAATGCGCCGATGTCGTGTTCGCGCTAACAGTGTCGCGATGTGTACCTTGACGTATGCATAACAAATACCGACACTCGTCATATTACAGCAGGTGCCCTCATGTGTGATATTAGTGACCATCTTCCAATCTTCTGCCTAGAGTCCTCCTCTGCTAGAGAAAATAACAAAGACATAGAGACGTTTTGGCATCGCACTATTAATGAGGAAACGCTAAGAACTTTCGGCTGCCTTACGGAAGAAGAAACATGACGTTTACGCTGAGTGCAACCCTAGAAATGCCTATAAAATATTCCTGATGAAAGTCAGACAGTACTATAATGCAGCTTTTCCTCTTCAGGAAAGTAGAGTGAAATGTAAAAAAATGAGAAAGCCTTGGATGACTAGCGACCTGTATGGAAGAATAAGGCAAAAAAATGCCAAGTATCATGCTTTTATTCAGCATCGTGATCCGCGGCTGCTTATCGAGTTCAAGAAATGCAGAAACAAACTAAATGCCAACCTAAAAAAAGCAAAATGCGAATACTATCAAAAAGAACTACTACGTATACACAATAACCAGAGAAAAATCTGGGACATAGTAAACAAACTCACGAACAGAGAGCAGGCACGGTGTAATTTGAAAGAAATACTAATAGATAATAAACGTGTCACTGGAAAAGAACTTGGCGATGAAATGAATAGACATTTTATTAGCATGAGTACGTACACTGGGAGGGCTTCCAACATAGATGGCTGTATTGACGCAGGAACCAAATTGGGTCGATTATGCTTACTTCAACGACACCATTTGAAATTGATAAAATAATCAGAAACCTAAAAAATGACGTCGCCGCTGGAATAGATGAAATAAATTTCTACCTATTAAAGGGGTCATGAAATGATTTTCCTACTTCTCCCTCCTTAGTTTTAATCCTCAACTCAAATGCGAATTGTGAAAACACGTCGTCGTGACATTCTTCGGCACCGGTGCCATGACTCCTAGCTTCCACCGTGCTTTTTATGCGCACCATAGAACTTGTCATTCCCCAGTGACAATAAGTTCCGTCAGGGCACTCATTGGCCACGAACGTGAATCCGAATATTCGTCGACGGATTTATTGTTGACGAGCGCATACGTTCGAGTGACGCAGTTCTCGTGTCCAATGGGTGAGCTGGGCTCGGCTGACGTCAGGTTGGCACCGCTGACGCGCTTTGGGAACCGCAGATGTATCATAGTGAAAAGGCGGAGAGCTTTCGAAAGAAAGAAGGTACAAAATAGTCCGCTATATTTTCAAATGTTCGTACCGAAAAGCTGGCTGTTGACTTTCTACCCTCTTTCTTTTGGCCAACTAAATGATATGCGATTAGTAAAGTCCCAATTCAAAATTATTTATCCCAGCCCAAATTTCGTTTCATGGCCCCTTTAAGTACACTGTGGCCATAGTTAGTCCAGTTCTATCGAATATAGTAAATAAGATGCTTCAGTCTGGTGATTTCCCTGACGAGCTAAAAATAGCCAGGGTCACTTCAGTGTATAAAGGAGGTGGTGAGACACACATTAATAACTACAGACCTATTTCAGTTCTCCCAGTTTTTTCTAAAATATTTGAGCGTGTGATTGCTGATAGATTAACATGTTTTTTTGAGAAGTATAATATAATAACGCAGTCCCAATACGGCTTTCAAAAGCAAAAATCGGCGGAGCTAGCGCTTCTTAACATAAAGGATAAAATAGTTGAAAATATTGAAAACAAAAATATTTACTCTTGGTCTCTTCTTAGATTTAAGTAAAGCTTTTGATACTGTGCAGCACAATATTTTACTTAGAAAGCTTGAAATTTACGGTGTGCGCGGAGTAGCTCTAAAATTAATTGAAACGTATCTTGCAGATCGTTACCAATATGTGCTAATAAACGGCGAATCGTCAAATAGACTTAAAATACAGCATGGTGTTCCTCAGGGGTCAATTTTAGGTCCACTTCTTTTTCTTATATATGTTAATGATATAACGACTATATCCGGTTCCCCCGACCTTATAATGTATGCAGACGATACCAACGTATTCTTTTTCGGAGTGACGAAAAAATGCCTAGAAAATGCTGCGAATGTCTACCTATTGAAGCTATCCAATTGGTTACAAACAAATTGTTTAAAACTAAATACAAGCAAAACTAAGTATATTATTTTTAAGCCAGTAAATAAACTCGACTGCAGCCCCATACGCTTAAAATTTGAAGACACTGTGCTTGAGCAAGTGTCGGAACACAAATTTCTCGGTGTATGGTTTACTGAGGACCTTTCATGGAACACTCACGTAAATAAACTCAAAGGTGAATTATCTTGTGTTACGGGAAGTATATATAAAATACGAAACTTCCTGCCCACTTGGCTAAAACAGACGTTGTACTATTCTTTGTTCTACTCTAAAATCAGTTACGGCATCTTAGTTTGGGGGACGACGATCAATTCGAACTATGTCAAACTTATCACCTTGCAGAAGAGGATTCTTCGCATGTGCAAAAGTTATAAAGGAGATATTAGAAACATAAGAACCCAACCACTATTCATCAAATATAATATGCTTCAGGCTGACCAAATGTACTATTTTAAGCTCTTACAATGGATTCAAAAACACAGAATATACTCCACACCAAAATCGAGTTTAGGTCCGTACAAACTACGAGACCCAAAGCGAAGGATGCCTTCAATAAAACTCAATTATGACCGCACTGCCTTGTCATATCGGATAACTAAGACGCTAAACAGAACAGACATGACTATAGATTATAATAAAACATTTTATGCCTTCAAGAAACAGTGCCGAAGCTTTCTCGTGGGCAGTGGTATTAGCTTCTCAGTTCTGTAATATGTAGGCTAAGTTATTATTTTTAGTATGTATTTATATTTGACTACAAATGTGGCTCTTGGCATATATTCGATCATTCTTCATTGCTAAACTAAATGGCGGCCATCAGCCCTATTTTATGCTGTGACCTTCTTCTCACTTTTTTTTTATATATTAGCGATATGATGTTTTTGTGTCATACGACGTTACGTTTGTTATATGCTTCGAATCATGCTTGTTGTGTAACATGTGTTTTTGCTGGTTGTTTGATTGTGCCGTTTTATTTTATTTTACAATTCACAATGTTGCATGTTAAATTAGCTGTTTCATTGTGCTTGTTTTTAATTTTTACTGAGTATACCTATTGCTGAATATATTTATTGCACTGTTTACTGTTGAACTGTTGGGGGGCAGAGACTCTGTCAGGCTTCACGCCTTTATCTCTGCCCCCTGGGCGGAAAAACCCGCCAAACAAATAAAGAAAACAAATCTGGTGAACGCTCCCGTCAACACGCAATTAGCGCAAAGTTAGCGCTGTGCTTGTAGCGCTTTACACACGCGCCTGATTGCAGCCGCCATTGCTGACCCCCTGTCTTACCGAGACGCTGAGCCACCGAAGCGGGCCTTGACCAGCCTCCACAAAGGCCTATGCTGGAGAGAAGGACGTGTGCAGTATACTGTAAACGACTTAATTTTCGCGGGCTCAAATTTTCGCGAATCGGGCCAAAGATGAAAATTTGAAATTATTCGCGGGTCCTAATTTTCGAGAATCCACGTGTAGCTTCCGTAGCGTTCACATATTGCCCGAATTGTTCGCGGGACGTATTTTTCGCGAATCGTAGGCGATTCGCGAAATACGCAAAAATTAGGTCCTCGCGAAAATTTTGTCGTTTACAGTAATCTAAAATGGCAACAACCTGCCCTGCTGTTGTAATGATGAACTGGAGTAAACAGAATAACATGAAACAAAAACTGAATGTCGATTATGGCGGCGCCCAATCACAGGCCTTTACACGGTCGCGAAAAGCAGAGCCAACACGAAACACACACACACAAAAAAAAAGAAATCCGAAAAGTTTCGAGAACTTTTATGCCAGCTTGTCGCAACAACGTTGTGATCTCGTTTGGGGCTCTACTCGTTCAAGTTAGCGGCGACGCGTTAAAGTCGACGCGACGACGCCCGCTGTCGAAACAACGCGACATCGACGGTCCTCAGTAGCACGCCCCCCGTCGCGTCACCAGACACCCCATTGATTACGGGGTAATCGAAAAATAGTCCCAACAGCAGGAAACAACCACCACCCACCCATCCTTCTCTTTCCCCTCCCCTCCCGCTTTCTCTGTCTATTGAAAAAAAGCACCGTTAAAGCGAAGCCAAAAACAAAAAAACGGCAAGTCTCGGTAATGGTTAACAAAGGAACAACGCAATCGCCGGCTGAACTTAAGATGGACCGCGAGAAAAGGCGCCCAAACACAGGCCCGCTCAATACAAAACATGCGCTCTCATCACTCGTGACCGGGCCTTCTCTCGAATGGTTCAAAAAAGAAAGCTCGAATAAAATGGCATATTTGCTGCCATCGATTGATCATGCGACCGACAAACGCACGCACGGAAACGCAGCATATTAGGGAGCCCATGATGCATTCGACTTGGGCTTTGCATCTTTCGTCCCAGTTCGTCTTGTGGAGAAACAGAGCGTACCAGTCCAATGAGAAATGATGCCTTCCTGTCACCGAAAGGGTCAGGCTAGCGAGAGAAGCGCTAAAGACGACTCCCATTAAAGGTGATCCGATCAGCGAGAGTCTTCGGCGTCGGTGCAGTGTCTACACGGTGCCTGACTGTTCGTCAGTCAGTGCGTTGGTTCACATTTAAAAAAAAAATAATTTTTAAACTATAGAAAGAAGTATAACTGATGAGAAGTTGTCTCTTGCTTTTGGCGAGAGTTGGAGGGACTCTGCCGTATGTTTCGTCGTTTGTACGTCGCTTGAACATCCCGTGATGTGCTGCTTTTAAATTTCATTCTGTATGTGCTGCATGTGATATATCTATAATGCGTGGGTTGTTTGAGATATTTTGTATGTTTCGTGTCAATAAACTGCTTCAAAGAAGCCATGCTACAATATTGAGTATGAAGGTTTCTCACTTCACACAAGTTGCGTAATTTCAACGATAAAAGCGGGCGTTTTTTTTTTTTTTCGGTCTCTCCTTCGCAAAACTTGATGACGACGTCGTGGGGATCGCGTGGTTGGCGTCGTCAACAATCCAAGCCCCAGGATTTCGTCAGCAAGCTTTGCAATCCCCGTGGTGACAATAGGGACATTTTGGCAAGCCGTTACCTTGTTCCCCGTACAGCACTACCGGAACCTTTGAAGTGGGGCGCGCGTTTAAAAGCATGCTTCAGGGCTCCAGTAGTGCGGTGCGCGGAACACAATAACGGTTTGCTAAAAGTCCCTAATATTTCGATTTCGGCTCATACAGTGGACACGAGCACTGTGTGAGCTTTCGATTTTGGGCTCGTGTCAATCAATGCCTCGACATGCATGCGGGTAATGGAACGCGCCCACTCACTGCGATAACGGAAATAGCCGAATCTTAATGTTTGGGAGTAAGCGCGTGCCCTGTGCATTGCCAACCCCAGCACGTGGCCATGATCAAAATTGACCTTTCGCTAAATTACCCAAGCATCAAACAATACTTGGAATGTGGGTACACGCGCTACACGAGCTCGCCACAGTATAGGAAGTATTCACTGGCGGCCATAGCTGTGTGCGTGACTGCTGAGCGCGTGCTGATGGCGAGCTTCCACAGTTCTTTTGTAACGTGCATTCCGCACCCTCAAGATTGCCGGTCTTAGCAGCCTATTAATGTGGGCTCGTTCTGAGCATGCGCTATTAATGCGAGCTCGTTCTGAGCATGCGCTCTAAACAGTGACCTCAAATATGGCGGCCAGTGAATACCTCGAGGTATTCACTGGCCGCCATATTTGAGGTCACTGTTTAGAGCGCATGCTCAGAACGAGCTCGCATTAATAGGCTGCCAAGACAGGCAATCTTGGTGGTGAGGAATGCACGTGGCGAAAGAACTGTGGAAGCTCGCGTTCAGCACGCGCTCCGCAGCCGAGCACACAGCTATGACCGCCAATGAATACTCCCTATTCACCAATATTTGTTTGCAAACAAGCTCGCTGCCGCCCACTATCGGCGGACCCCTGCGCGCTTCCGGTTTTCCTCTTCTTTTCCTCTTGTCACACATCCTTTTGTTATTTGTACTACGTTCTACAAAGCGCGCAGGTTCTTACAAACCTATTACAGGTACCTCTCCGAAGGAAAATCTTCTTTTCCTATCGCTGTGTGTTACTGAAGAAGAAATAAATACACTACCGGAAGTCTACTGGGGCACCAAATACTGTGGCGCCCTCGTGGTACCAACTCCCACCGAATGCGGTGAATAGGAAAGATTTGAAGTAAATAACCCGAAATAAAGCGTCCGTGGAACGCCCGTGCGAAGTGCCATTTGTTTTAGATTTTTTGCTTTCGAACAGTTAGGTTTGACGATCCCAGCACGCGCAGCGCGTGTACCTAAGTTCCCGTCTTTTTTTTTTTTTTTTTTTTTGGTGCTTGGGTAATTCGGCACAAGGTCTATTGGCGGGATCTAGAGCCACTAAATAAGCTACGCTTCAGACTAATGACACTAACCCATTTTGTGGCTTAACATCATGGTGGCCAGTTATCTTAAGCTTTATCTGATATCGCAGGAAACGCTTTTTTGTCCTCCAGACATTTAAAAAAAAGTTCGCGACGGAGCAAAACGATACCACATACGCTTGCTAACACCGCATCTAAAGCTGCAGAGGAAGTCGCATTTCTGAATCGTGGCGATCGACAGTTCCGTCTGCTCTGCAATAAGTACCAAGATGGCGGCGACCACAACAGTACCGGGGAACAGTGCCGATACTCCATAGAGTTCTTACAATAAACGCTAAAGGTTCATTTGGCGCTAGTCTACTGTTGCATTTCGAAGCAGACAGCAAACAGTCTAATTTTGACTTCCGGTAATGCATTCCTGTGGGAAAACGCAAATGCGTTTTCTCTTCGCGCTCGATTATAAGAGCAAAATTTGCTTAGTGCTGTGACATAATAAAAAGTTTGGAACGCTTCACAATCGGATGTACAAAAAATATGTGTCAGAGCGTTTTTCTTTAGAATTCATGGCGTCGAACACTGCGATAAAATAGCCTAATACACATGTATAACACGTGTTGACGTCGCAGACTGCTATTATAGGGCACGTATTTACGCATATAGTCAATGCTACGAAGCACACAAAGTGAATAAGCTTGGCAAAACACCAAAAGGAAGCTAATATATGCCAAATCAAGCAATCAAAACAGACAACAAGAACGAAGCGTGGAGTTATGGAACGAAGAACACGTACTGGATTAGTAACAAACTGTGAATTAGTAACAAACTGCGTTTCCGTCCTCTCAATGCTATTACAGCTTGAATAAACCCTACGCACTTTTTGCCTGTTCTTTTAGAGCGCAGCTCTTAAGCGCCTGTTTGTGAGTTGAGCGATGTCGCCGTCGGCGCAACCGTGCGTTGCATTATGCGACGTGCAACGTCACACGTAACGTCAAGTGACGTCAAACGCATTTAACTATATGCCAATATTCCCGCTAAATTTAGCGGGGAAGGAGGAGGCGCATGCCCTTCCCTCCGTTCCCTTTTCTCCTCCTCCTCAAGAGCTGCGCTCCAATTCGGCGTAGCGCATTCTACGCGCGACAGATTGCGAGCTGATTCGCCGATCACACAAATGTCATTCGTTGTAAATGGCATTCGGGTTGCCCGTGTGGCACGGGTATAAGCGTAGTTCATCAAATGGCTCTAGCGGCATCTAATCGGCTTTAGATCACGTGGCTATTTGTTCTGGCTGCGAGTTGAGGCGGTGAAATACGCTGCTCGATTTTCTCGAATTTTTCCTGCGACTGGCATTGCGTTGAACTATCTAACGCGTGTGTTTTGTGCGTTAGGAACGTCAAGGAGCAGAACAGAGCGCTATTTATAAATAAGTACAAAAATTGTTGCATCGCCCATTTAAACACAAACAAGAAATCATCTGTGGCCAAGCGTGTTCGCAGCGCAGCTCGGAGCCCGTGGAGCGAAAGTTCGCGCTGAAAGAACTCAGGGATCCCGATTTCAGTCCCGACTCCTGCCAGCTTTAATTTCGATGAGCCTCATATACCTGCGTGCGATCGTGTATCACTACTGCGTGGTACATGTTAAAGATCCCGGGTGAATAGTGATATAGCACTGGCTAAATTTCTCGTCTACAGCATAAGCCAGTGCTGCCATCTAAGGCAGACCGATGACCTTACGCTGTCTAAACACGAACGTCTAATTTGCTTTATTATTGGGTTCGTTGTATGTGGGTCTGCCCGGGGCACCGAAAAAGAAGGCTTTGGGTAGAACTAAAGTCACCGCATCCTGAAAAAGTAGCACCACTGCCTTCTTTGGCTGCTGGAACGAGAGAGCAGATAGTAACGTATACGGAAGACCAAAATATCGCTGGCGATTGACTAATCGGTCTCTGTTGCATTTAAAATCACCACATCGGTTCTTTTTCAAATCTTGGAAGCTCCGAAAGGGTCGTTTTGGATCAGTCGCGAACCAAAATCGGTAGGGAGGAGCACTGTCTCACTGGAGGTGGTCCTCGCCAATATAAACGTATTTGGCACTGCGAACGCAATCAACTTAACGAGCACGCTTATCTTCACAAATTTCTTACAATGATAGTATTCTTGCTGCTCATTTCAAGACAGGGAAATTATTTTTCAATGACGGCAAGCACCAACGCCACATGGGGTGACAGCGCGAAAATGTGCGTTTCGTTAAAGGTGCACTGAGGAGGTTTCTGAGATCGCCTATATGGCGATAACTAAAGGTCCGTTCACACTCTTGCAACCGAGCACGACCGAGAGAGACCAGACCGGTTTTTAAGCCTCTTGCAACCTCTTAGGACCGAATGCGCTGCAGCGGAGCTGGTCCTAAGAGGTCGCAAGAGGCTTAAAAACCGGTCTGGCCTCTCTCGGTCGTACTCGGTTGCAAGAGAGGGAACGGACCTTAAAGGCCCATTCACACTCTTGCGACCGAGAGAGACCGAGAGAGACCAGACCGGTTTTGAAGCCTCTTGCGATCTCTTAGGACCAGCAGCGGAGCTGGTCGCAAGAGGCTTAAAAACCGGTCTGGTCTCTCTCGGTCGAACTCGGTCGCAAGAGTGTGAACGGGCCTTAACTCTGCTGGCTCTAAGCATCCCAGAAATACCAAATCATGACGATACGTGGCCAATTTTTCTATTAAAAAGCAATCAAAGATCGAAAAACGCCAAGGTCATCTCCGGCGATGAAAGGAGCATGCAGGGGTTTCCCCAGGAATTGAAATCAGGGGGGGTGTCTAAACTTTTTTGGGGGGGTTAAAGGGGGGGGGGGCATTGCGAATATAGGAGTCGTTGTGAATTAAGGGGGTGCCTTCGGAAAAACAAGGGGGGGGTCTAAACACCCCCTAGGGGGGGTCTGGGGAAATCCCTGGGAGCATGTCCCAAAACCAGGACCACTGTCAGCCAATAGCAAGCGAAGGATCCTCGCCTGTCCGACCGGTGGAACCGCGGAGTGATATCTCGAATGTGCGCGGCTCGCTGCCCATACAGCCCGGACTACGATTCAACCCAGCGAACGCTCGCTGGAGAGCTGACAACCGGACACATCACTCCCGCGAAAAACAAAAAACAAAAAAAAATATAGTGCGTTGTTTCTGGGACGATTATTGCAGTATTAGGTTCCCTTTCCGCGAAGAATTAACATTTTTAAACTACTCTCTTTTTGCTTTTATCGTCTGGATATGCATACACATTTTGTAATAAAAGACAGCGTTTGCAATCTCAACGAAATGTCGCATTTTCATTGGCCACATGTCGTCCTAGCTGCCGAAACAATGCTCCTCCCATCGTAGGTAATGACCACGGTGTGTTCGATCTTAGATTGCATTTTGACAAGAGACATGGACGCCCATCGCAATGATCTATGAATTTCTAGGGTGCTTAGAGCCCGCAGAGTTAGTTATCACCATATTTAGGCGATCTCAGAAACGTCCCCGACCCCAGGGGACCTTTATGTACAAAATGGGCGCGTTTGTAGCAGTATTAAGCATGAGGAAGGTACACAAAGGAGGGAACGAACGACAACAGAACTGTCATGTTCGACGTTGCACATCCGACATTCCTAGCTTTTCCCACCTTCCTAAACGACCGCGTGTGTTCAAACATCAGAAACCGACATTTTAAAAGCTAAAAACGAGAGGTGGTGAATATGGGACGCACACTATCATGCAAAGCCCAAATGACTCAAATCGAAAAACAGGCATATTTACAATAATATTATTATTTCTTCTGGTGAAGGCTCAGCAGCCGTTGCATTCATTTTCGCGCACACAAAACGGTGACTCGCAGAGAAAGTAAGAGCACAGTATCACCTGCTTTATTTCAACAATGTCCACAATTGCAGGCATGCTCGGATGAGGCCTCTAAACCAAAACTAGCGTATCGTGACTGCGCTCGCTACTATCCAACCTCGGTGTCAAACCTTTTTCTGCAAATATTCACTGTAAAATTGCAAGTAAACAAATAAAAATAACACCGATACAATTATCTTGCAGAATGTCACCTTGTTTAGTACCAACTGTGTCAATATGCATTAAAAAAACCAAAAAAAAAAACCTAAGAACTTTGTACCCCTGAAAAACGAAATATAAACTTTCAAGTCTGGCAATAAAGTATTGTTGCCGAATCTTCGCCGATTCCATAGAAGAGTTCGGCAAAAATTCGGCTTTGCCGAATCCTAAGATTCGGCACCGAATTTTCGATTCGACAAAAGTTCAACCTATGAGTAGTTTTCATCTTCTTTTGCGACGCAGACAAAACGAGCAAAGCCCAAACAAAAACCAAAAAAGTTTAGAGTCACGTGTACCACTCATATTCAACAATAGCTCGAAAGAATTTTAGAATACAGGCACGTGGCTCTTATTTTCTTAACATCGCGCGAGTAAAATATCAGGTGTCCTCTTCTGAGGTTGGCTCCAGTGCATAATAAAAGAACACGCGTATAAAAATGATAATACTTCCAAAAGGGCCAACGTCAAGAAGCAGAAAGCAACGAAATATTGCGTATCTTGTTTCTTAGTTTCCTCTTCAATTTTTAGATTATTTTTTTTATCTATGAGGACGGCATAGCCACTTTTGCCCACGTTATTTGATATCTTACAACAACAACAACGAAGAATACACAATAATGTTTGGATGTCAGGGACTCTTTGAGCAGAACAGATGTGCGTGTTTGTTGTATAATTTTAAAAAAAACGTAATATCACTTTCCCAGTGTGGGGGCGAGACTCGTGTAGGTTTAGAAAATGGTGGGAAAAGAAGGGACACAAGGTGGGTGGTCTGATATTTTGATCCCATGATGTTATACATACTAAGGGCAAATTGGTATGCTATTGTTTCAACTCGAAGGTGCATTGAAGGCGAGCGATATTTGAGCACGCATCTTAAATTTACACCAATACCCACAGGCTCACTATAAAGTAAATAAATTATCTCTCCTGGAGATTTCAGCGGTCTAATCAGGCCGCTTTTAAAGGGGCGATGCAACAATTTTTGTACTTTGCGCAAATACCGCTTAAAACGGATCCCTGACGTTAATGTCCTATGAAACACGCGTTCGTTTTTCACCCCACGCAATAGAAGTCCCCCCAAAAATTAAAGAAAAACGAGCAGCGTTTACCCCCTCAACTCGCAGCCAGAACAAGCGGCCACGTGATCTGGAGCCGATTATATGCCGCCAATGTTGATCATGTCCACGCGCTGGGGTTGGCAAAGCACAGGACACGCGCTGAGATCCAGACATTGTTATGGCTCGGCTATTGTCGTCGTTGCAGCGATTGGACACGGGCCACTACCCGAATGCTTCTCGAGCTAATAATTATCACGAGCCCAAATCGAGTGCCCACGCAATGCTCGGGTCCAATCTATGAACAGCATTCAAATATCGTCATATGGGCGTACTGCGATCCCCACTTTACGTCATCAAATTTTGCGAAGGAGAGATTGAATGGAAATGATCGCTTTTGTCCTTGAAATTACACCGCAACAAAGAAGTTTCTTGGCCAGTGGCGTTGCGTGCGAGTAACCTTGAGTCCTACTAGTGCCAGTATGCTCGTTTAAAGTGAAAAACATTCTAATTGAATATCGTTGCACCGCTCCTTTAAGCGGCCTTCTTGACCGCTTGAGGTGTAATTGTGCGAACACCCGATCCACTCTTTACGAGCTCCAAAGGGTCGACGATCCCAACTGCCGATAGTGCGAGGAAAGAGAAGTAATTAGACACCTGCTTCTTCCCTGCTCGGAATATGCAGACGAGCGGAAGGGTATCTGTACCATTGATACGCAGTTAGCGGTCTTCCCTACTCGACCGCCAAAGATCTCCTTTTTTCAACTGCACCACGCGGAACTGCGGACAAAGGCTTCAAAAACCATCCTAAAGTTTCTGCAGAAGACGGGTCAGATGGAACATCTGTGAAGGGACTACCCGGACAAGAAGCAGAATCAATGGTATCCATTTGAAGACTATCGCCGGGAACGTTACACCATACCAAAAATTCGAATCTCCCGCTAAATTTTCACCCTACTATCCTCAGTTTCCCCATTCCCTAGCCGGGTAACGACTTGTCACGTAAAGGTTCGCACCTCATCCGGCCTTTCTCTGGACAACAACAAACAAACAACTCAAGAGTTCAGCACAGCGGCGTGAAAGCCAACAGGCCGAAAGAGAAAATGCTTTCCCCGCTTTGTTTAATACTTGGCTGTCGCGAGCTTTTCCCCATTTACACTGATCAGTCAAAAGATTATGACCACGCCTACACTATGTGAATGAGCGCTCCTAAATAGCGCGCCATTCGCTGTAGTTGGTACCTATCAAAAGCGCTAGAAAGACGGTGAAACTGTTAAAGCCCGTTCACACATTTGCGTTCGGAGCGACCACTATGCTTACGAACGAATGCAACGGCTGCGACTTCAACGACAACTGTACGCGACGTGTACACACACATGTAACTGCATGTAAACACACGAATCAACAGCCAATGAGAAACGAGCTTCAGCTCTTGCTCCTAGCCAATAGTAAGCAACCCAGCTACGCTTACAAACATGGCGGACGGTTTCCTGCCCGACGCGAGGTCCACCGTCCAATCGGAGCAGCCGGAGGTTTCGGCTACGGCGTACAGTCACGAATATCTGCTGTGCGCCTATAGTAGCGGTGTAAAGGCTGGTTCAGACATCTGAAACGAACCCGTTATCTACGACTGCGTCCGTTGTGACCGGAACGACCGCTCTGCGCCGCGCGTACACTCCTGCAACCACTGCAACAAGCGCAGTCCGTCGGCAGCACGGCGACCGTCTCTCCGCCGCCGTCAGCTGTTTCAGCGGTGCCTCTGAAAAGAATGGGACGCGCTGCCACTCACTTGCGTAACAGAAAATAGACAGACCGTCTTCTATGACCACAAACTTTATTTTTCTTATTTTTCAGGATACGCTTGCAGGCTAGTGCGTTAAAAAAAAAAAAGAAAAAAGATGCAGTACGCCGTCTTGCACGATCACGACTTTAATACACGACTTTGCCAACAGTACAAATCTCGCCACACGCCTTTTCTACGATTATAAAAGACGATGTAATATTAGCAGCGATATAGCAACGTAGAAATATAATTATGTAATCAGATAGACGTTGCGAGCGTTCAGGATTGCTAACACTAATCACCTTTCTCGGGTGATGAAAACGCGTGAAAATTCGCATCCTTTATACAGTACGCACCAGTAATACCTTGAACTTGAGCACACGCATGAAATGTGCCAAAAAAGAAATCCGGGCGATGTTCGAGGACACAAATGCTAAGAAAGCACCACTATAGTCGAGGTAAACAAACACGACGGCACGGGCGTTTCTGCTGTCTTGAGACTGCCGCCACGAGATCGCCGCACGAATAGGTGGATTTTCCCGTCTAGTACGTGCTGGGTTATCATAACGACACATGACGAAAATTCAGAGTCCAGGATAGCACTTTTACGCGGAACGAAGCGCTTCCACCACGCCGTCCACATCGACGATCACCACCGACGCCATGTTTGCAGATAGAAGGAGCCCGGTACGACCGGCATGCAACGCGCGCGACCGAGCTCTCCTCGAATTGGTCTGTCGTTGCGGTCGTTCCTGAACGTAACGAAAAAGTTCAGCCCGGCTCAACTCCTTGCGTTGCGAACGAACACGAACGAAACGACCGTATGGCGCTTCGTTGCTATGGTAACTTGTCATTTCAACCGGTTGCATTCGTTCGTAAGCGTAGTGGTCGCTCCGAACGCAACTGTGTGAACGGGTCTTTAGTAGACGCCGAGGCGTCGCACGTCCCCGCCTAGAACGGAGACGTCGAAGGTTTTCCCCGCTTGGTGAAGCAAAATAGACAGCTACCTGTGGCTCAACTGAAATCTATAGATACAGTGTAGGTCAAGGTATCGGTGTTTCTTAGCACACAAATAGTCCGACTGTGTTTGACATGGCACTCCACAGCAGACGACAACTGTTGTGCTTGCCAAAGGTGAATCAACACGGTATTAGGCACGCGGTGATAATGTTTTGGCTGATCAGTGAAGAGTGTGATTTACTCGTGTTCTAGTGCAAACGACACGTATCTTTGACAGCATTGCATGCTGCGCGACATTTTCAGAACGAACGCGACATCCGCACTTTTCTCGCAATTTACTTCCAAAAGTTTTTTTTTTTTTTTTTGCTGCAGCTTTAAATTTGACAAGTTCAGTTTTTGCCAAAATAAGCATTTTTCATCACAGCAGTAGTCTGAGGACAAGCTTTTGATTCTGCCATCAGCATAAAAAGTCAACCGGCGATTACTTGCTCCTGCTAACAGTGTTGCGCATTGTAGGATAAGTACGAAACATGGTATATCCGATTACTCGTGTGAACAAAGTAATTTGCATACGGCAATGCAAATTGCGGAACAACGCAAAAATTACAAAGGACAAGAAACAAGAAGTGCACAGACACAGCGCTGTCCTATAATTACAAGTGCACAGACAGCGCTGTGTCTGTGCCCTCCTTGTTTCTTGCCCTTTGTCATGTTGCGCTGTTCTACCCTGTAAGGTGATCAACCAACTCACCCAACTTTCTGCCAGTCGTTCAATGTAAATTTATTTGTTTTCACCAGTAATTTTTATACGAATTACATTGTTTGCGTGAGTATAGTCGCCTATATGAATTCTTGTGTTGCAATGAGTAGTCGCATATCAAAGGCGCATATGCAGGTGCCTTTGGTTTGGACAATATGACGCGACATGGAGTATATGGGCAATTTCCAACACGTGATTTATTTTCGGCTTCTATAAACTGTTCTGTTACATTCGATGCGCTTGTGGGTGCGACCGAGAACACGTTCAACAGCTTTGTACTTCAGTCACGGTTCGCCCTTTCTTGTTTGGCAACAAACTCAGTGGCGCCATCTATTGGGTAACCCCGGCATACATCCGGTTCACGTATATTTTCTCATTTTTTACTCAGCATTATTTTACCTTAAGAGTGAATTAAGTCTGATAGTGCTATAAGTGGCCACTTGCAGAAGGTAGCGTGCATATACTTGATATCGGCAATACTGCGAAACCAACCGTCTAGTTCTGAACCGGAAGTGGTTGGGGGATATTTGTAAACTGCCGCCGCCACGTTTCAACTCACGCGAGAAAGAGCGAATGTTTTCTTTCACAGTGCGGACACTACGAGCCAATGAGACCAAGCAAAGAGCGTCAAAGGCGCAACGGCATGCATGTACGTGTTCATCGTGTCCCTGTGCGTATTATAACATCGCTAATCCAATCATCTACAGGTCAGGTCGAGTGACTTGCGCCTTTAGTATGTGTGCTCCTGGTTGTGCACGTTCGTACCTTCGACTGCGATCGGACATGAACAATCAAACGAAGTGCGGGGCATCCCCGAGAAAAGAAAACAGTGTTTTTCGGTACGGGTAAATAAACTATGCGTAGCAGAAAACTCAAACTCCGTGAGAATGCGACGTTATAGCGTTCGAGATATAGAACGCGAAAGTTTGGAAACATGACGTTACCTGGATCAAAAAATATTCGAGAAGTATGAAACTTTCTCTATGAACCGATGTCCATCTTAACCTCATATCGTCAAAACAACAATTGTCGTTATGGACGCGTTTATATCGGTGAAAAACAATTGTCATCAATAGAGAGAATGTTGTTTTCTTTCTTGTCAACAAGTTTTTTTTTTTCTTTTTTTCACTGAATAGATGTTACATGAGCCCACAATGGCATTTCTTGTTTTGACGATATTAGGCTTAGGTGGACGACCGCTCATGGGAAATTTTCGTCCTTCTCAGTTATTTTTCGGTCCAGGTAACGTTATGTCCTCAAACCTTCGCGTTCTATTCCAACCGGTAGCGTCCCATTATCACGTAGTTTCTGCTTTCTGCGATGCATAGCTTATCGACCCGGGCTGAAAAACACAGTTTTCTTTTCTCGGGGACGCCCTAAGATAGAGCAATCGGGGGCAAGCTCACAATCACATGTAAGTTTCAGTCATTTTTTTTTTTTTAAATAGGGTTTTGCGTATATAGTATACCCAGCACATACTATTCCACGAATTATCTTCTGCGGCTTTGTATGCATACACCGCGGCGCTAATATTAGAGTGAATTCATTCACCGTGAGTGCATTTACGGTTCCGTTTTTTTCCTTTGAGCCGCACACTCCTTAGATTACTTAGGTTTGTTTTATTTTAAGCAATTGTTGACGAGTGCTGCCTACAGGCAACAAACCATATAATTTTTCTGTTTAATAGTTTCGGTTTTATGATGGTTATTTTTTAATCTTGTTGTCTGGCAACAGTCTTGCAGATCGAAAACAAGGCACACAAATAGTTGAGAAAAAACAGGTTTGGCGCTCAAGTACGCGGCGGCCAAGAACAGCGAAACGGCGAAATATATGGGTAAGTGTTTTTCTCTTGCCGCTATTGTTTTACGATATGTGACCGTTTTACTTGAGGCTATTGTATGTGCAGATATTATTGACATTTTATAGTGACCCATAAAGGTTACGCAAGGGAGCCATTTTTGAACGTTTGCCCGGTGTTGCCCAGAGGCAACAATGCTATACCTTGCAAGTTTACCTTACGATTTTTTTTTTAATTTAAGCTATTTTCTTTTGTTTTATCTTGTTAATCAATATTATTTTTAAAAATAAATGTTTTGAACAACTTTTGTATATCTCGTCAATATTAAGCTTGTTAGAGTTTTAGAGAATCTCCATTTCATTATTTTTCGTTTACCTTCTAAATTCAGTAGCTGGCTTTGGTGAAAGATATTTTATTGAGAAACGTTTCTGTCTGGTATGAACAAAAGATATGTACCGTTAACTATCGATATATAGGAGATTAATTAAATTGTATCCTCCTAATATCGTTCGTATTCTTTTCCTTTTTTTTTTTTTAGTGCGTTCTTTTGCGGATTACGGTCAAATGATATATCAAAAGGATATCTTCAGAATTGCAGTAGGGTGACCCAATCTTGACCGATGACAACATCGTCATGTTATCAGCTCAAAGTCCGGCGTCCCAAGTAACAGCTACAGGGCAGTCTCCTCTTATTGGGCTATTGACATATGTATCGACGAAAGAAGGCGAGAAAACGATGGCGATAGCGAGAGAGGCTTCAAATTGATTTTGCTGCGAAACTTCAGTGATGGCGACATATTGCTCGAGAACTTTCGTCATACGTGACACCCGCGTAATTCCCGAGACAAACAACCTAATAACATTTTTTTTTTTTATTACTATTGAAACGAACCATTCGGGAAAATACTAAGACAACTTGGAGCGATGATCACAAACAAACTAAATAAAATTTCGAGGAATCGGCCTTGTCGGATTGAGGGCGCTGTGTAACCCAAAGCCCCCTGCCTTTCGTGGCGTCCCTTTTCACCCACTCTTGGTGAGTGCCGACAGTTGTCCCCACAATGTGGATCTCAACTTTCCTTACAGGCGGGGAAGAATCCCATCTATAATCTAATGACTCGTCCGAGGACGATAAATCGACGACGCGGGATAGGAGAACGCGAGAACCGCGGTTAAGTGGGACACCCTTGTCTCCAATGTCTGTAATCATGCCCTTGCAATCAACACGACGCGCAGGAGCAACAACAAGTGTACGCCGACCCGCGACTCTGACGCGTCGCACCACCAATGCAGTGGCGCTGCCGTCCGGTCGGCGCGCGCGCAGACGTTCCACTTTACGCGAATCTCAATTCTGCGCACAAACAGTGTCCCTCACCTGGCGTGGGCAAGTGCGAACGTGTTTCTGAACAGCGTATTGAGCTTATGCGGAAAGCAAGTCGTCCGCTTCTTGCGCATTAGTAGCGGTGACGTCAAAACGACGCCGAGCTCTGATTGGCTTTTGATTGAAAGGATAGAGGGTAGACCTCAATGCTAAAGATGCCTTGAGGTTTACCCACTATTTTGTTTTTAATGCGAAAGCATTACCTGTTTCATGGAGCGAAGCCGGCGTTGTCTGTAACCGTCTGTAGCAGCGAAATGGCAGTTAAATTGCCAATGTCCAAAAGCAAAGCAACGCAGATGCTTCGTCACGGAAGTCGGAGGGGCGCTCAAGGTCAAAGCGTACGCGCCTCAGATATAAAACACAAAGAAAAAGCACAGCAACGCAGATGTATCGTCACGGAAGCCGTGGAGCCGGCGGGGTACGCCGCGCCTGCGCAGTGGGGGAGCGTGATGTCACCGCCGGAGCGCCGTTGGCGATAGGAAGACGTGGCGTGCTGCCTGTAGGAATGCTTTCGCATTCCTACACGTAAGCAGTCTTCTTTATTTTCAATCAGCCAATAAGAACACGGCGTTCTGGCATTATAGCATTCGCAAACCCCTGTGCCAGAAGCGGACAAACCTGCGCTCCGCATGTACACGAAACGCACGCGTATACCTGTATAGAAAAAAATTAATGGAGATAGGCATTGGTACAGACTTACGGCAATTTGCGTGCGACCTCAAGCGTGAAGTTGTGTGTCAAAATAGATCAGGGTGCACCCGTGTGTTTTGTCCTCCAATTTATAGCGCAAGTCGTTATATCTACGTGAGCATACGAGTGTTGAGGTGTCGGCTGACTGATGATTTATGCAAACTCGATGAACGCAGGTCGTGACGAATTCGAGCCGTCTTATCATCGCTCTGCATCCGACAAGTGCTGCGGCATCAACAGATAAGAACGTCGAAGGACGAATCACGAGCGTAAAAGCGTGAACATAATGAACACGGACCTGCTTTTCTTGAAAGGGAAACTGAAGCGATCCTGTATTTGGGGGAAAAACACTTAAATCGCCCTCATTTGGCCTACAGGATCACCAATACGAAGTTTAATTTTTTAGGCTGGTGCACGGGGGCTGCAGAAAATAACATTCAAAGTAGCGCTGAAGCCCCTCCTTCCCGGAACGTGACGTCATATTAGGAGTTTTCGGCATTTCCGCTCTCCCGCGTCTTCAGCGCCTATCAAAGCTATGCACGAGAACTCTCGCTGTTTTTTTTAAAAAAAAGGTCAGAAAAAGAAGTCAGGACTGGTGTCACTGCGGGGGAATATACCTGGCAAGCTTGCAATTGCACGCGCTGCCCACACGAGCTACATGTGACGACTTATGACGTGACGACTGGCCAGAGGTGATTCGTGTTTTCTCGCGTTTAGTTACATCTTCGGGGAAAACGAACGTGATATTCGGATCCACGGGATAAAAATACTCAAGCATTCACCTCTAACCCGTTTCCATCTTTTTAAGAACTTTTTTAGCGTTTTTTTTAAGCTATCTGCTAATATTTTTAGGAAGGGGTAGGAGGATATTTTTTTACATCTTTTATAGAAACGTCCGATTCCTGAAAACCTATTTCTTGATATAAATCACCTTCAACTAGAAACAAAGCCAATTTAAACTGAAATGCTGCATCTAAAGATTGAATAACTAAGCTAATATATGTAGACTTTGAAATAAAGGGGAAATACAGGGGGAAAAAAGAGGTGTAGTTTTTGTTTAATTGATTCCTTTTAACATAACGAAATTCCGTTCTTCGGTTGTCCATCTTGTATTTCATAACTCCCTGAGTCTTCACAAAAGAGCTCTTCTAACCGTCGCGAAAGCCATAAAGAATTTTTTGTTTTCTGGGAAGCAAGTTTTTGCTGATAAATAAATGGTCCATAATGTCTAGAAAGACTTCTTTTAAACACGCAAACAAAGAACTAAGAATTTGTTTTTGATGACCTCAAAAGCTTTTGGTTTCATGTTTCGGGTTCTGCAGGCACCAACGAACCTTTCGGATAAAATAATGATATCAATTCGCAGAGACCTTTATATCCAAAGTCCTAAATGCATGAAATGCAGTATTTCAGTAGCGATAGGTTAAAATTATTTAGAAGACATTAAACTGTCGTTTCGGCGAGTGAAGAACCTTTATTTTATTCAGTTTCCCCGGCCCATTGAGAAAGGGGTGCGTAGGTCACGTACGTCAATTTCCCTGCTAAATTTATCGGGAAAACTAAATTGGTTTATAGATAACGTGACGTCAATTTGCCTGCTATATTTAGTGCAAAAATTGTATCGATGTGCCACGTGTAGTCAAGTCACGTAACGTCAATTTCCCCGCTAAATTTAGCGGGGAAACTGAAGGTGTTTAGGTCACGTGACATTGATTTCCACGTGACCTATACACAAACTGAGTCGGTGTGTAGGTCACATCACATCAATTGTCCGCTAACTTCAGCGGAGAAAGTGAATTGGTGCACAGGTCGCGTGACGTCAGGCAACGTTACGTCAATTTTCCGCTACATTTAGCGAGGAATCTAAATTGGTGTAGAGGTCACGTAACGTCAGGTCACGTAAAATCAACTTCCCCACCGACTTTGGCGGGGAAACTTAATTTAGTGTATTCACGTGACCTAAGCAACAACTTAAGGGCAACTCCGCTCCATTCCGAAGATTTCGAGATAATGAGTAATTTCGCATTTCAAAGCCCTAGTAAAAGACACTACGTCATTTGCTTCGCGAAAAATAGGATATATATTTTTAAATCAAATTTTAAACACGAGCAAAAATCGAAACCGAAACTTCGGCTCCGTCCAGGAACAATGGCCTCGGGCCGCCAAGAACATGGCTATCACGTGGTACGAGATTTCACATGATCCACTACACAACGACGGGAATGTGCCAGGCGCAAGTGTCGCCTGCACCGCACTCTTCACCACGTTTGGGTGTCTACGACATTCGACGACGTCTGCGCAACTGTGGCATAAGGCTGCGCATGTAGTGTCCGTAGTGTAAACGAAACTGCGAGATACAATAATCACGAACAGTGGTGAGACGACGACGGTGGTTGTGACGCGGGAGATGGCGGTGACGGTGGTACCACAGAGGGGCGGCCAGACGGCTCCCAAGAAGCGCGCCAATCATGTGGACACTAGGGTCATGGGCACTCTAGTGGAGACCGCTAAGCGCCAAGAGGAAGCGTAGGACCTTGGCGCTATTTGGCCCTCAGTGTTGCCCTTGCGCCCTAAAACATCAAACCATCAAGAGGAAGCGTTGCTGACGTCACCCGCCACGCTTGCCCGGAGAAGTAAAAACAAGCAAAAGGGAGCAATGGTGATGACGTTTAGCTCAATGCTGGCTACACCCACACAGTAGCATTCACAGCGCTGTTGGTTGCGCCTCCATTCGCGCACTCGAGTCAGCCGATTTCGACAACTTGGCGAGTTGCAAAGTTTGCCGGACCGTCTAGGAAACATTTGGACAGAACTAAGCCGTAATATTTGACGTGTGGTCTTCCTATGTGATACTGGAGGGGACAGCATTGTTTTTACAAAAATGAAACGGAGTTGCCCTTTAGTTTCTCCGATAGATTTAGCGGGAAATGCACAGACGGACAAAATTTTGGGTTTGGGGGTTCCGTTAAAACGCATTTCATACTTTAATAAGATTAAATGCTCTACTAAGATGAAACGTCTTATCACTGTTTCTAATAATATTGTTTGTATCAATCTGTTAAAATGCCATGGCATTAAAAACAGGGCAGGATAGTACTTTTTGGCCATCACTTTAAACAATCTCGTTCAGTCTGCGAAATGTACAGAATATAATATTCGCAAAACGAACTGCGTGAACAAACCCGATTTCTGGTAGCAGCATGCAGTCCAGGCTTTTTTTTTTTTTTTTCGGATCCCTTGCAAGAAATGGGAACCTCTAGCCATGCTCCTTCAGAAACATCCGATTGAATTCGTTTTTGCTCTAAACCTCACCAACTAATAATCCAAGTAGCTCATTCTTTTGGGGCCAAAATTTGTTTTTTGAAAGTCAATTCAAAAAGAGCCTAAAGACGCCAAAGTATGAACCTAAACTGATATCCTTTGGTGGAAGTGAGTGTTTTTACCCTAAACTGACAAACTTTGCCAGAGTTAGGCTTCACTGTTAGAAAACACTTTGGGCCTAAGTAACGAAATGAAGCAAAACATTAACTATTATCATACTTGTGCCAAGAGTCGATACTCTAGCGTGTTGCCTGCGATGTCAATAAAACTCCTTTTGTACAGAACTCCACTTTGATTTATGCGATAACATTCAGCATCAATCCAAGACAGCGGCCACACGATGGTTTTGACTAACCTCGAAGCTCTGCAAATTCGAAAAATCACGTGTTTTTTTTTTTTATTGTACTTATCGTTGCACCCGTCTAGTTTCTCGTATGTGAAGACCACTTCATCCCTTCCTCTCCTTTCCTTACGTTGTAAAATATGTTTTATTATTTTTTTACACACTAATATTATTCCAAAGCTTTACTAAAAAGCTAACTATTCCTTGCCCCTCATACATTTCGATTTTGATTTTAAAGTCGGCACACCTCATTGTGAAACGTCTGCATACATCGACTCCTTCACACCAAGAACGTCATCTGATTGGAATCGCCATCCAGCACCTGCGATAAACATACCCTCAAATAATTAATCCAACGTGTTAACAAAGGTGGTTAGTGAATGCCTCTTTATATAGTTCAATTGAGGGCCTCAATTGAACTATATAAAGAGGCATTCACTAACCACCTTTGTTAACACGTTGGATTAATTATTTTCTAACAGAATTGCTTACTTTGTTTATATTCTTATTGAGTTGATTTTTTGTGTTCATTTATAAGCCCTCCCCCTCTGTAGTACCGTATCGTCTCTGAGGGTATTCAAAAATATAAATAAATAAATAAATAAATAATCAAGAATTAGTCACACAGCGCCGGACGTGGTTATGATTCGCCAGGATGCCATGACTATTATACTGCCAAATAACTATAAGTGCGAGTGGCTCTGCGATTTTGGAATGCAGATACGCTTACAAGAAAGTAAAACAAAACCTGACCTGTTGCGTTTATCTAAAAAAAATTTAAAAAAAAGTGCACTGCAGCTGAAACCATTTTTTCCGCTCATAACGTTCCAAAGTGAACAAAAAGTAACAAATCGAACAACCCGTTTCCATCGCTTCCGCACTGGCTCAAAAACATTCCAGTTTTTTTTTTTGTTTTTTTTTTAGTTTAAAGCAGCTTAGAATATTCATGTGCTTTTTGTCTTTCTTTTTTCCCTTGCTTTGCTTTCGTCGCTTCGTTTGAGCCCTGCAGTTTTACCCCATGGCGCCGACCTCGCGTTCTGCTTTTCACCTCGCTGTCGCCCAAAATATACGTGAACCACTTTCCCGAAGCTTCGTCCTTCGGAACTTAAGTTGACGACGTCGAGAACAAGCTGAGCGAGCAGCGAGGTCCTGGCTCCAAGGGCGTTTTTTTGCTCCAAGAAAGCCCAGGGTGGCATAAACAAACTCGTGCCAGCCATGTATAAGAAATATAAAAGGTACTGTGATGATACATAAAAAATAAACACTCTTGCTAGCATATATTTGTCCCATTTTTATATATGCTCCTAAGTTTAATATATTTATCGTTGTAAAGTGTACCTTAGCCAGCGTGACACTAAATAACGACTTTGAAACGCACATCTTTTGCATCTGACTAAAGGTATTTAAAGCTACACGGTGCTCCTTCGAGGGCGTGTTTTCGTAGATGACCAAGGCAGGGGAACTTCATAACTCCATACTTCGTACTTCGTAAGAGATAGCTAAAAAAAAAACTACACAATCTAGCTGGTGACTTCTGTCTGTTTGTGCCCTTTCTATGTATCCGTTAGTTTCCAATTTTCGGCGTTTTAAAAGGAACCCAAGTCCCAGCGTAACTAAAATGGCGACTTTGAAGCCGCGTTAGAGATAGCGATGTAGGTATACATAAATTAGGTTGCGCCTGACTGGATACTTTTTAGGCTACACGGCTTCCCTTCGTGGGCATGTTTTTGTAGAACACCGAAGCACACTTTTTTTTATAGATAAATTATTTTAAATTTGTTTAAAACAGTTTTTTTTTTTTCTCGTACAATGAGAATTTAGAATATCGCTCCCCGGTGATGTACGCTTACCACGATTGCGAGAATGTTTGTCCACCCTTGATATTTATCATGCTTTTTCTAATTTGTCACTTGTTTTACGTATTCTTGTATATTGTCTGATTTTCTTTGATGTTTTGTACAATTCCTCCGCCCCCCCCCCCTTCCCTGCAATAATGCCAGAGGGGCTGCAGTATTTGAAAATAAATAAATAAAATAAGTAGCATAGGGAACCAAGGCGACGAAAATATCTTTTATATTCAAGAACACACGAAACCCGTGTTTTCGCTCCTCTTTACATTACCCAAAGATGCGAATATTTTTATAACAAAATCGCGGCTCAAATGCAGCTGAACAGCCTACCTGCCTTCCAACTCCTCCTTTGCAATTGCGAGGAGGAATTAACTGCCGAGAGACGTCACCAAAATCAGATACGGCACCTCGCTCTGGAGATTACTAACGAACCAGCCTCCTAATGTCCTTGTCCCACTAGAGCGACAGACAGAAACAAAAGACAGCGACAAGCCTCAAACCGATGCAGCAGGCTCGCGATGGTACCTTTGGCAGGCGTTTAGTCGTTCGGTGCTCGTGAAGTAAGCACGAGCGATTGCAAGTCTGCCAAAGATACCCTCGCGTGCATGATGCTCGTGTTTGAGCATAGCCTCTTTTTTACTACAAAGCCTCTCAAATCACGAAAGACTCTGGTTTGAGGCTTGTCGCTGTCGTTTGTTTCTGTCTGTCGCTCTAGTGGGACACGGGCATAACACGCACTCCCATCCGCAATGGATTATTACGGCTTTTCAATACTTCCAAGGAATACATGAAGTGGCGGAGCACTATTCTTTGCACAGGTGGTGAAAGGAATCGAGGGCATCTGTCCGCCATCTTATACCCTTTAGCGAAGCACCATGAAAATCTGTCTACTTCCTTGTCCTTGTATTTTTTGCGCTTCTTTAGGTGATCATGAACCAACTGGCCCAAATTGCTAACCTTAATCCATGAAAGTTCTCGAAACTGAAATAGAGGAACATGAACGAAGCGATTACACGCATGGACGGGGAAGATATCCGGACATTCCACCTTTTTTGATGTTTTTACCTCTCCGTGTCAGGTTCTAGCCGTTGTAAATCAAAACTCACTCGTCTCATAACAACGTTAAAGCGGTAACGTACGATTTCACAACTCCATGTCATGGTGTATTTTCGATGACTTCCGGCGGGCCAGCGCTGCGGGACCTGCCGAACTTTTTTTTTTTTTTTTTTTTGCAAGATCTCGGGACATTGCAATATCGTCATCAAAACTTTATTGCAGCGACTTTGATAGTTACAAAGTTTTGATAGTTACTGATTTGCTCGAAATTGGTTCAACATTTTTATAGACACATATGAACTAGTCACCAAAATTAAAAGGCGCAATTATTTGTTTTTAGCTAAGTTAATAAATTTTAAATTTGGTTTGAGAGGTTATACTGACAGCACTGAAAGGTAACAAGAAGTATGATCTTGCAAAATTAGTGCTGGGGACGCTCACGCTAGCAAAATAAAAACAAATGCGCAAAATAGTGTTTTTTTTTTTGTTTTGTTTTTTAGCCTATCTGCTCGACTTACAAGTTGGACAACGTGGGACGTCACAGCAGTGGGAGCGCGAAACAATTTGAATGTGGTTTCGTCACAACATTAATTTGCCACTTTCTCAATAGCTATTTTTAATTTAGACATAATAACTATACTCTGTTTCACCTTATGATGTACCGGAGGAAAGGCTACAAGCGCGAGCTCCTTGCTCTGGGGCACATCCCGGCGGCACAAGGTCTCGTGACTTAAGAGCAGCTGCCAACGCTATGAGCTCGGGCTTCTAGCCTTCGCTACGGTACAACATAAGGTGAAACGAAGTATAGTATGCCGCAAAGAGCAAAGCGAGGGTATTCCGAAAATGTGGTTCGTTTGGATAGCTAAAAAAAAAAAACCTTTAAGATAGAATAGATGCATCTGTGTTTTGGTTCCATAAAGAAACGCGGGGGACCGTTACCACAAGTGGAGGCAAGATATCAATCTCGCCTCCACTTGTGATCGAATCAATGTCAGGAAGAAAAACAAAAAAAGCAAAACTAATTAGAACGTGAGATGTTCCGACAGCGTGGGGTCGGTCTGTCATATGCGTGACGACACAGGCTCATTCCGTGGATAAGAAATTTAGCCAGTGATTGTACGACCGCTAACCTGGTTTTATTAACGAGCATCACGCAGTAGCGATACACGATCACAGGACGGTACGATGCTCATTCCGATCGAACCAAGCAGGGGTGGAGACTGAAGTGAAGCCAGGAGCTCTCAGTGATAAGGGCAGCACTTCGAGTGCCTGGAAGGCGTCTTCGACTGTTGTGCTTCGCGTTCTGACCCGCCCATACATCAAACGTGGTCCCGAAGAGGCAACAAATAATGTCACAGAAGCCGGTGCGTCATGTTGTCGGATGTCGCAATCCTGGCGGTTGGCGCAAGAAGTCCCGGCAAAAAAAAAAAAAAAAAAGAAAAAAGAGCGAACGTGCCGTTACAATACCCCAACTGTTGGCTGCCGAAGCTTCCATGAACTGCCAAGCCGAAGAGTTTCCTGTAGCGGAACAGGCGTCTGCCACATCCACCACCACCGCTTCGACACCGCTGCAGGATCGTGGTCGGCGACAACATGACACCTGCATGACGTCATCAGGCGAAAATCGGGGGAACGCTTTTTAGGACGCCGTAAACGCACCAGTTGGAGACACGTTCGCCACATGGAATTCTGGCGTAGCTGAGTTGAGTCAAAATAGCAAATCACTTTAACTGCCGATTGGAAGGCGCTAGAACTCGAGGGATTCGTGCAAACAGTTCTACTTTTTTTTTTTTTTTTTTTGGCTGACATACTACTTTATTGTAGTTACATCTAAACTATTTACTTTAGTTTTTGTTACCCAACCCAACTACGTCATAGTTCAACCGTCACGCGAAAACGGTCTTTCTATTCGCTAGTCCAGCCCGCCGCGCGCCCTCTCGCGGGCGAACGAAGAACCAGAGAAGCGGGGACGGCGGCGGAGACTGTCGGCCTTGGTGCTGCTGTTGCCGCATGGTTCGTGTCGGCGTGTTCGTGCCGCTTGAACAAAAAAAAAAAAAAGCGATTGCGTTAAAATAGGAATTGTAGTGTCCCAAAACGGTAAAAAACGGTTTCGTTGGAGCCGACGCAGCTGTTGCCATAGCAACCGATACATCACAAGCCGTTGTAGTGGCATTCGGTCGGACTCGACGCAAGTGTGTCAGCGTCGTACCAAGAAAGAAATGAAAAGAAAGAGCGACGAGGCGGTGTTTTATAAAGACGCGGCGCGGTCTGTGCGAAGAAAGACGGAGGTTAAAGCGGCCATGAAATGAATTTTGGACTGGGATAAATGATTTTAAATTGGAATTTTACTAATGGCGAATTCGGGTGGTCAATCGCCGGCGAGACCGAGCCGGCGGAACTGGCAACCAGAAACGCCCGGCGGCACACCACGTGACCCTCAGCACCAGAACACGAAACCCCAGACGGTGGCAGTTTACTTCGCCTCTTGCCCGCGCGACACCGCTAGCGAGAGGCTGTCGCCGCTGTCATCCATGTCCCAGCGGCTTGGATTGACGCGAGTAGTGACTGGTGTAGGGACCTCAGATCAGTTTTGTTCTTTCGTTCATTTTTTCTCACTAGCCTTCCCTCCCATTTAGGAAGTGACGACACCGGATACAGTCTGGCGCCTGCTCGGCCGGCCGTTTAGAGCTCGGGCGGAAAAAGCGCCGGAAAGTTGCCGGTGCTTGCCGGAGAACCACCACTCGAACGGTGCGCGCCGCCCGGAAACTGACCACGCGAACACTATTGCCGGTTTTTCGACAAAACAAGTTGCCGACGACTGACCACCCGAATTCGACATAATGGAATATCATTTTTCGGCCCAAAAGAAAGAGGGTAGAGAGTCAAAGCCTGCATTCCGGTAAGAGAATCTGAAAATATAGTGGACTATTTCGTACCTCCGTTCCTTCGAAAGCTCTCGCCGCCTTTTCACTGCGAAACATCCGCGGTACCCAAAGCCCCACATTACGTCAACCTACCCCGGCTCACGCATTGGACACGAGCACTGCGTCACTCGGACGTATGCGCTCGTCAATAGTCAATCCGTCGACGAACATTCGGATTCGCGTTCGTGGCCAATGAGTGCCGTGACGGCACTTACCATCCCTTGCGAATTAGAAGCCTGTGCCTCACAAGCACGTCACGATCGACCACATGATTTCTCATTTCGCTCATGAGTAGAGCATTAAAGTTAGGGAGGGAGAAGTTGAAAAAGCATGTCATGGCCCCTTTAAGCGTTGGCTGTGTTTCCAATCAAATGAAATTCCTGATACGACGGTTTGATCAATAGATAAAAATCTTTACGGGTTCTGATTGAGCGAGTTGGTGCAAAATAAAGCTGAAATTTTTCTTCCCTGAAACTGTCACGCTTAACAGAACTCAAACATCAGCCTAAACCTGAGTTGGATCCCCATCGTGTCCGTTTTGATCTGGATGAGCATCGTACGGGCGTGCGTTCGTCGATCCCTTCTGCGTGATGCGCGTTAAAGACTTCAGGATAGCAGCGGTACTGCACTGGCTAAATCTCACTTCTACAGTAGAGACACCAGGCGCTCAATGGGGATGATTTACTTTTTTCTGACAAAAAAACACACACACACACACACAACGCAATTACTATTAAACATCAGCATGTTCGAACAGGGTAACAAGCATCAACAATAACACGCAACATGTTTGACCCGGGAGTGTGAAAAAAAAAACTGCAAAGACAGGTACGAAGAAAAGAACGTGGCCAGCGGGCAATTCCTTGACGATATACTATAGTGTATCTGACTTCCATTGGAAACACTCCCATAAACGTCGGTTGTTGCCCACCGAAGTAACGTGACCTTGGCCATGAATTTTCGCCGTGGAATCCCAAAGTCGTCAGTTCCGACCGTCGTCGTCGTTCCTCGGAAATCCGCCGTCCGTCATAATGGTCCGAATGGGGCTGCCGCGAAACTCGTCGCCCCGCGCGTAGCGACGGTTCAAAAGAAAAGCCTGGGCGGCTTAGCTAGACAAACGACCGGACCTTTATGGGGCCGATTTCCGACATCCCGCCCACTCCGGTGACATTTTCAAGAAAAAAAAGCGACAACGCGAAGGAAGACGACGCGTAAACATCGTTAGCCAACTTCATCGCGGGACCCGGGGCATCCCGCCGTACGGTTGACCATGCCCAATGCCAGCTTTGCTTTGAAGAATGAACCTTGTCCTCTCAAGTTTCCCCTCTATCGTCCGATGGTAAAAATGAGCGCTACGTAGCTGCTGTGGCGGGTGTGGTGTCCCTGTCGGCCACTCCGACGCCACGCCAGCGAATATGTTTAGCGCAAGGCGCGATCGTAAACTCGCTGCTACGGGTAAACGTAGACAGAACTTTTTTTCCTTTGTCTCTGCAGTTGAAACAATAATCTGGAAGTGTTGTTGGACTGTTCTCGGCTCCAAAGTTTATTCCCAGCTGGAAATTTTGGGCTGCAACAACTATCCTTTTGCTGAAGTTAAAATCATTTTGATTTCGATTTCTAAAACTAAATATGTTGTCTTTGTAGCAGCAGTGAGTTTAATTTTACTTTCTTTTCTCCTTTTTCACTTCCACCTTGTCGTTCTCTAGATGCTCTATTAAATTTGACAGTTGTAAGTAAGCGCTCTGTCCGATGTGCCCTCCTTCTCTTCTAAGTCCTTCGCGCTTTTTAAACCACCGTCTAGATGCAACAACTATCACATCGTTTTGAAAAAAAAAAAAAAAAAAAACGTGAAATGCAAAATGAGTATATTGCTTTTTTTAAGCGTGGATCGCCTTGTAATAGTTAAGTTGGTTGCCGCTCCTGGCCAATGCAATGCACTTCGTATAGAGTCAGCCTTGCAACCGCAATCTCGGTAGAGAATGCGGTTGCCTATAGATGACCGGAGACTGCTTTGTGCGCATAATGATGTATATACTATTATTGCTTGCCAGAAAGGAGACTAATGCGCGAAACAAAACAAGTTTGGTGCTTCTTTGTGCAGCCTAGTCTAGGACTGACTGTCCAGTTGATTGTCCTTTTTACACAAACTAAAAACGTGGGTTTTATTTTGTTGTTTTTATGTGTGTGTGTGTGTGTGTGTGTGCCGAGGAACCATATTATTTACGTTTACGTGTCGCGGGAAGCGCGTTCCTGTCTTCCCGCTACCGCATTCGTCGTTTTGAAGCCGGAGCGAAGGTTTCGTATACCTCGATCTTCGAAAACCTACCATGCGTTCCGTGTCCCTGTGCTCTTGTTCTCATGTGTTACGACCCGCAGGGACGGCTCGAGGCTCGGATTAAAAGTGTGTCTTTGCGGTGTAGCCGGAAACGGCGGACTCCGCGTGTTTCGTGTATCTGTGCGCTCACGATGCTTGTGTGTTTGACAATGGTGAGGGAACGAACGACACACATCAGTGTCAGTGCTTGATATAAATACGCACGAGAAGTATTTTTTGCCCCTGACTTTTATCAGATTGCTCTTCTCTCGCTGGAGGATCAAGCTCGGCCTAGAGAACGAGATTATAGCGACTATTTTCGCCAGTTTATGTTAGGTAAGAAGGGGGGGGGGGGGGGGCGAGGGGGGGAGGGGGGAGTCTTTTTGTTTTTAGTTTTTGCTTCAAGTGTAAAAGAATTGAGCGCCGACTGTGACCTTGAACGCTTGTGTAGAGCGATGCTCAGGTAAGCATAGAGCGATTAGAAACGACTGTTTGCTCTCCGTTGGCTGCTCATAACATCATGTGCATATACGTAAAGTAGCTCTGTTAGGGTTCGCACGTACCGCGGGGTCACTGTCTTGTCGCACGTTTCCAGTAATAGCTTCTCGACGGACCCCGTAGGGACTCCGTGCAGACCCTGTATGGCTTCTCTGCAGACCCCATAAGGATCTTGTGTAGGCCCAGTATGGCTTCCCTGTGGACCCCGTGGGTACTCCCTGTAGACCTTGTATGGCGTCTTTGCAGACACCTAAAGACCCTACACTCTTAAAAAGCTTTTACAAAGCACGTTTTGGCGTAAAAACGAACGGAAAAAGCTCTTTTTGTAGGAACATTTATTGCAGATTAGCACAAAATTACTGGAGCGTGATGTTTGCATAAAATGTTAGCTAATAGGTTTTTTTGGCACAATTAATAATGTTTTTATGCAGTCTCAGCGATGACTTCAGGTAGGGCGTCCCGACCTGGGTGCGTCCTAACTTCGGTGGATTTGCGGCGCGTCCGCCTGGGAGGCGGGGGTTGGCATCACCTTCTATCGTATATATTTCGGCGCTAAAAGGGCCGATTAAAGCCAAAATAGACGTCACACGCTCTCGAAAAACGATACTCCCAAGCCAATACACGCGGTCGTGCAGTTCTCCGAGTGGCCGCTGCGGGAGAAATGGCAGCATTGCGATCGGAATTAGTTCGGTTCTCGAGTATGAATCGGTGCCACTTTTTCAGAGCAGGCTCAGCAGTTTCCCAACTGACTTGTTTTAGTAACGTTGGTCTCTGCGGACGCCGTAGCTATGCCCCTGCAGACTGAATGGCTTCTCTGCGGACCCCGTAGGCACTCCGTGCAGATCCTGTATGGCTTTTCTGCAGACCCCATAAGGAACTTGTGCGGACCCTGTATGGCTGCCCTGCGGACCCCCTATGTACTCCCTGAGGACCTTGTCTGGGTTCTTTTCAGACCCCATAAAGACCCTGTTAGACCCCATATGGCTTCCCTGCGGGCCCCGTAGGGACTCCCTGTAGACCTTGTACGGGTTCTCCACGGGCACCCTATAGACACCATATGGATGCTGTGTAGACACCCTATAGAGTCCGTATGGACTCCAGAGGGTGTCTTACTATAGACCACTCCATTTAGCGCTCTCTGGGCGGCACCATTTTGTTCGACAGCAGCGCCCTCTCCGTACATCCGGGAAATTAAGCGGGTTCGGCGGGGTAAAACGAGAGAGAGGGCACGCGCCCGACTCGACGACAAACCGGGTGGTTGCCATTCTCCATCTTTGAGCTGTACCGGCGGGCTGTACGGAACATCGAACTCCCGCTCGTGGCTGCCGTCGTGAAGTGGTTCGCGTACTTAGAATAGTTATGGCTACTCCAAAATCAGCCTTCTATTTCGGTAAATGATCAACAAGCATATCTTTTTTCCGTTACCTAAATAGCAGTTGAGTCAGCCGGCAGTACTACCCTCAACTACTGCGTGTATTGCGGCAGGAGAGCACGTTTCTTTTTATCATTTCAGACTTCAACTCATGGTCGCTAAAGGCCTACACCAGTGCGAACTTTGTGTAGTAAAAAAATGTACAGCAACCGGATTTACTTTTCGCCGGAGAGACCGGCCAATCTGACGCAGTTTTCCCTATATTTTTGTTATTTGCACGCAGGTGACAGCGCAATTGGACCCTGTTAGTCTTTTTATCTAGCATATTATTACACGATAACTGGCATACCAAAATCTGCGCATCTGCGCTTGAAATTTCCAAAATGACGCGATTTTAAACAGAGTTTGCACGCCAGCCGGATGCTGCAGGTACTGCCCACTCGGCGGAGCAGACGACATGCGGGGTGAGAGGGAGAGGGTATTTTTTCTCTCTATTACTCTCTCTGCTATGACCCTAATGGAACGGTCTATAGAGAAGGTATAGGATGACCTTACCGTCAATAGAATAGGACGTCCATAGAACATCCGTTGGTCAATATTCTGTAGGGCAGCCATAGGACGACTTCACGAAGGCAACAACAGTCATGGTCTGTCTATAGATGCCTTATGTTCTGTCTATGGACGCTGCTCTATACAACGTCCTAGGAGCGCTCATATATATTTTTTGTAAGGGACATTATATTATTCTCAATTTCAATTAATAACAAGACTAAACTCCGACGAAATTTAGATAGTCACTGATGCGCCTCGAAATTGGTTCGACACATCTGAACTGGTACCAAGATTACAAGTCAAATATATCTATTTGTTTTTCGAGAAGTTACTATATTTTAAGAATTGATCTGAATGGTTGAGAGGCCCTACTGTAAACGCTGAAAATATACGGGTAGAAACTGAGGGAGAGTGCGACAAGAGAGCGCGGGGACGTCAGAACACCGAACTGACCGAACTCTCTTTGGAATGATGAGTGGGGAGATGCAAAAACTAGCTGCCTTTGTGTCTATACACACTTTGAACGGCGGACGCCGGCATCCAGCGTTCGGCGCTCGAACAGCCTGTTCGAACCCTTTAGAACGCCGAATGCTGGATGCCGGCATCCGGCGTCCGAAGAGTGAGATATGTATAGAAACAAAGGCAGCTAGTTTTGCGTCCATCCCACTCATCATTCCAACCAGAGTTCGGTGTTCTGACATCCCCGCGCGTTCTCATGTCCCCCTTTCACCCACTGTCTACTCGTATAGCTTTGTGTACTTTGAATTTAGAAGTAATTAATAGTATGCCGGAAAGAATAAAGCCAGGGCATTCCGAAAGCGTGTTTTAGTTGGTGCGCTTTTCCGGACACCGAATGTTGACCGAACAGAAACGTGGTCTCGCAATACGGGATACATTGCCCATCTTGCGCCGGTGCAATGAGGTTTCGCGTTAATTGCCGGGACAAACAACCTATAGCGTAGGAGCACGCTCTTTACAGGCACGACCGAGTTTTCCCACATATATATAGTAGAGTAACTATGTGTGTGTTCTCCGCTTGGTGGTGTGGGAACGACGCGTGCGTGGTTGCAAATGAGTTGTGCTCTCATTTCGATGTTTACAAAGAAACCTAAACACCCCAAGCGGAACGCAACCTGCGCAGCGCATGCGCGATGGGGTGTGGGAAAGAAGCGGCACGTCTCGCCGTCAACAAACCGTTGGAATGTTATGTTATCGGCGTCGGTGTGAGTGCGCGTGCTGTTGTTCGCGTTGAAATTGTTGGTGGTATACGTCTTCCTAGCAATGTCTTACTACTTCAGTGGCTTGAGCGAAATTAACGAGGCTCGTTACAACGCAAAAGCTTCGTATAAACTATTTGACGCGCGGTAATTCCTTCCGCGTGAACGCCGCAGAATGGGCCGGATTCCCATGATAAAATTCTGCTCGTTATTTTCAGTCGCGACGTCGCTCGGGCTGCAAAAGCCTGAACGATAGCTGGGATGCTCGACGTCGATCGAGTCGGACCAAGTGAATCCATCGGTGATATGGCGACTGGTAACAATAATCATCTTTTTGTATCTACTGTTTGCACCGAACCTACTGACCCCGAACAACCTTTAAACTTAAAAGTACTTTGAGGCCTGCACTTACCGTGTTTTCCGGGCTATAGTCCGCGGACTATACATGTTGAAACGTTGAAATTTTACCCGGTGCTAACTATCTACGGCTGCGGACTATGGAAGGTTTTGTATTTTTCTAGATCGTTCTCTTTGACAAAACATGAAGAATTTTATGAACGACGGAATATATTAATGTTAATGTATGTATGATACAAGCTTCTTTGTGAACTAATACAGCAGGCATTTCTCAAGGTGTGCTGTATAGGATACGTTTTACGTTCGCACATAGGCACTCAGTGCGGACGCGATGCGTGCGGACTATATGCACCGGGTGCGGATTATCTAAGCAAAAACATACTTTTTACCGCAAATTTTCCCCTGCGGACTATAAACCGCGGGTGCGGACTATAGTCCGGAAAATAGATACTTCTTATAGTAATTCGTTTGATCTACTGGCCGCCGTCGTTTGAACCAGTTTGAAAAACCAGACGGCAGTTTACGACAGTTTGAACGATCAGATGACCATTTGAACGTGAAGGCAAGCTGAACGTGGCCCGCGGCTGATCCGAACAACTTGACGGTTTTTACGCCTTCGTGCTCAAACGAAACAAATAAGTCTGACGGCCAGTAGTATTCGTGAATTCAAACCAAAAGCGCTTCCCGCACAGGCAATTATGGTTCGACGGTGACTGGTTTTCCCTTTCACCTATCCACGTTTTCGGACGAACCGAGTGGGCAGAAAACACATGAAAACAGATCTTCAGACGTTTCCCGACGGTAAAGCCCCAATCGCGACGTTTTTGACAAGAAGGCAGGTTTTAGTCAGAGGAATTCTTCCAAAACAACGCAGGAATGCCCGTCCCGTATGGCGACTTCCGCCCACACACCCAGACCGGAACTGCGCCCGAGGCGCCACCCCCGCGGTCGAAATGTCCTGCTAAAATCGCAGCCAGCCACCGCTTCGGTCTGTCTTTCGGATAAGCCACTTACAAAGGGAGAACGGCAGGGCCGCGGGTGCGTCTCTCAAACGCCCGCGGTCTCCACAGCACGCCCTCCGTGCCTTCCGTCGTGCTTTAACTGCGCGCGCGCGCTCGAGGTGCACGAGACCTCGAAGTGTTGTCGAAGCTAGGATGCTCGCGCTGGAGGCGACGATCTCACCTTGTCAGTAGCTATGTGGAACGCAAGTTCGTCTGCTTCCTTCGCAGGGGTTGCCCTGACTTCAGAACGCCGAGCTCTAGATTGGCTCCGATTGGAAGGATAGTGGGTAGACCTCAATGCTAGCTGCCTTCAGGTCTACCCACCATCCTTCCGATCGGAGCCAATCAAAGCGCGGCGTTCTGACGTCACCGCAACATCTGCTAGCTGAAGAAGCAGACGAACTCGCTCTCTGCATAGTCTTAAAGTGCCCATGAAACGATTTTTCTACTTTCATTAAATACTACTCAGAATCACTCCCTGACGCTAATAACCGAATGCACTTGCATTAGTTTTTCTTTCTAAGCAATGGCAGTCGGCAAGTAAATTCGAGAAATATGAGCATCGTTCATCCCCTCAACTCGAAGCCAGAACAAGTGACCACATGGCTTCGGTGCCTTTCCTACGCCACCAACGTTACTCATACCCTCGCGCTGGGGATGGCAAAGTAGAAAACGTGTGATGAGCTCCAGGCATTGATAGAGTTCGGCTATTCTCATCGCCGCGGTGGTTGAAAGCGAGCCACTACCCGAGTGTTCCGGCGAGGCATTGATTCTTACGAGCCGAAGTCGAGAGCTCACGCAGTTCTCGTGTCCAAACCATGAGCCGAGCTCGACTGTCGTCAGGCGGTTTGTTTCGATCCCACAATTGCGTGATCAAGCTTTGCGAAGGCAAGACTGAAAGAAATAGTCCCTTTTGTTGCGTGAGCTACACTGGCCGAGGTTGAGCAGTTTCGTGTGGCTCTCATAATGAGCCGTGCTCATTATGCGAGCCACGCGAAGCCGCCGCCGCGCGCTCCGCCGCCGCCGCGCCCGCCTCGCCCGCCTCGCCGGTCTGCGCATTCCAGAAGAGTGACGTCATAGCCGCGGCAGACGCACTGGCGCCGCCGCGTGCCCAGCTGTGCGCCTCCGTTGCGCAGTAGCCAAGTCTGACGCTGCACCGGAGCCGCTTGATAGCGCCTCTCATTTTGTGCGCAATAAGCTCACGCTACGTATATCCTGGCATAGCCGAGCTAAGCCACCGCAATTTTTTTATACTCGCAATTTCACCACGACCAAGAATCTTCTGAATCAGTAGCGGTCAGTGCGAGTATATTTGGGCTAGACTAGGACCCGTACACCTCCATAAAGTCGTGAGCATTACAACCCGATATCGTTTTATGACCCCTTTAAAAAAACGGATTGTCTGGTGATATCCGGAAGTTACTAAGTTTTTGCGCTGGTCACGTAAAGAGGGTCTAAATATAGTGGTGTGGGATATGTATTTCATTAAAAGACGCCCTAATATTCCTTAAATCAATTATGAACATGAATACGAAACTTCACGCCACATTTCGCAAGTGCATGGCTGGCCGTGTCGTGACATCACATCAGGCATGGTAACGTCAGAGTCGCGGGCGTTGTCTTATTCACGGTTTTGACCGACATGGTTAATGGTGCGTACAAGATCATTGTGGAAGAATTGAGCTTCCCTCAATACCGTAACTCTTGTCTTCCTTAAGGTGCAACCCCACCCTTGGTTAGTGTGATTATGAACCAACAGATGGCGGTGGGATCGCCTTCCAGGCCTGTGCATCAAGGCGAGAAATCGTGCGTGGTGGCGCTTCGATACTGTGGGGTATTTTTCTATATCCTAAATTTGACATCCCTGGTCCTTCGCTTGTTTTTCTCTGCACGAGCTTTCTTTGGAACGCGCACGGCTGCGCCAGTTCTCGTGCAACGGGCCCAGTTGCCTACGCTCCGAGCTCACGTCTCCAGCAAATGTGGTCAGAACAAAACGCGAAAATCGTCCTCAGCCAAATGGCGAGACACGCGCGAGACAAAACGAACTCAGCCAAATGGCGAGACAAAACAATCGACGCTTTGAAAAATATAAAATTACCCGTGCGCCGTTATCGGAGATTTCAGAGGTCAGTTACACATATTTCAATGGGGTTAGATTTATATTGACACGAATGAAGGTGACGAGAGGACGAACAGTGAACTGAAAAATAAAGGTTTAATCGGCGAACTTGTGCCAAACAAAAAAAGTAAAGAAAGAGCGTCGAGGCAGCAGAAAAGCAGGCGGCGATTCGGCAACGTAACAGAGAGCGAAGAGCGAGACATGACTCGACAAGGTCGCTGGCAGGTGCTTATCTACTGCAGTGCGTTACCATCTCGATAGTTTGGCAAAGAAGGTTCGAGCGTCGCGCGCTCGGGGCGAGGATGAACTGGCACTTTCGAGAACAAGAAAGCAGGGCGAAAGTTACGTCTGGTGCAAGAATGAACGCGAATCTTCTAGAAGTCCGTGACCGAGCGTTGCTTTTTCGGCTCTTCGGGCGGCAATATGACGGGCCGTCCCTTTTGTCGTGCATGTGTTTGGCTCTTTGTGGATTTCCAGAAAAACGTGATGACGTGACAGACTTGAATTTCCAAAATTCTAGCTTGAAAAATTAACTACCTAAAAAATAAAGAAATATTTTTTTTTTTGGGGGGGGGGGGGGCGGTCAGGTGTTTTATTTAGGTGGCTGGGTGTTTATTTTGACCAAAACCACGAAACTGGAAAACACAAAGAATGACACTCGGGTTTAGATGTTGAGTTTGGTAAATCCGAAGTAGGACTGGCGCGGAGTCATAATAAAAAAAAATTCCGAGGTTAAAAATTAACTCACAGCAATAAATGATACGAATTAATTTTAATACGAATTCAGTGATAAATGCAACGACTGGCCAGGCAAAGAGTCTGGGTCCTGTGGCTAGCTTTTGCACATAGTTTAAGCAATGTACAGGGTGTCACAAAAAAATTACAAGGTTTTTTTTTTTTTACCGCAAGAATGAACTAGGTATCGCCTAACGCTCATTCTCCGCCCACTGTAGTGCTAAAGGTCACAACCAGATGTCAAAGTTTCAGCCCGATCCGATACCTTATTCAAAAGTTATGAGGGATTTTCTGAAAAGTTCAATGGGAAAATGGCGGCCGACGGAGTTTTCGAATACATGGAACTCTATGGCGCCAGAAACCGAAAACGGGCAAAAATTGGCTCCATTTTCCCATTGAAATTTTCAGAAAATCACTTATAACTTTTGAATAAGGTGTCCGTTCGGGATGAAACTTTGGCATCTGGTTGTGACCTAGTGCTACCTTTGGGCGGAGAATGAGCGTTAGGCGATGCGTAGTTTATTTTTGCGGTAAAAAAAATGTAATTTTTTTTTTGCGACACCCTGTACCAGTTTTAATTTGGTGATTTATGCGCGCAAGTAGTGGTGTGCAAAAATGAAAAGGATGCAAATGGGTAGAGTTTGACGTTGTATAAAATATAGTGTAAGCACGCACATGGGACGCTGATTAAGACTGAAACAACTCTACATTTTACACTAGCGGTGAGCGTATCCAAAGTTAAGAGTGCATCAAAAGCAGTATATGTGCATGTACACATATACTGCTCAGGCCATTATGTTCGAATGCTCATAGTACTTTATTACCCTCAGATTCGGTGTAAGTTGTCTCCTGATTGCTTACAAGAGAAAGAAGGAAACATTCTAACTCTGGGCTGATAGAAAATCTCCACCTGCTGACAGCTACCAATCATCTCGGCGCCGATGATTAGTATTCACTGCATGCCAACGGTCGCGTGCTTAGAACGAGTTTTTCCCTACGTGATTTCATACAATCGCAATTGTTCTTGACAAACAACAATGTTTACTGAGGCAAGCGGTCAGTGTGAAGCTTAGAATATTTTGTATTGTGGCACACATGGCAAGTTGCATTGGTTTTTTTTTTTTTACAATCCGCGAAATAGAATGCTCCTGAATCAATTAATTGATCAACGAACTGAATCACAGTGGGAAACGAAAATAATGATAAACAAGCATTTAATGACGCGAAAACTGAGGGCACTGCACATATACAGAAGGTAAGCTTTGTTTCACTAAATACATTACCACTAAAGCATTCGGTTTTATCCTGAGAGCGAAGCGGAACATACAAGTACGAGTATACTGCCCTGAACTATACTTCCAGTGAACAAGCGCACCATCCAAAGCATCGAGCTCGCTTTTATAGTTTTTGGTGCGCTCAAACCTTACAATTATAATCAATTCTATTCTTTCAATTATTTTTACTAGGTGCGCCTGTGTGTGTGTGTGTGTGTGTGTGTGTGTGTTTTGTGTTTTGTGTTCACGTGCCGTGCGTGTGTGTGTTTGTGTGTGTGTGTGTGTGTGTTTTGTCTTTTGCGTTCAGGTGCCATTTTATTAGTTATATGATATTTTTCCAGAAGCCCGACAACTATAGTCTGTATTCTCATAAGTAAGAACCGCATAATCAAAGATGTAGACAAAACAAAAACACGAACACGCGAACACACATTAAAAATGCAATGTAACTTCGCATTCAAAATTAGTCGTTAGTTTCTTAGAGAGAAGCAGTTTCGTAGGGCGACATTGTTACCCGTTGAAGGTTATAAAAAGTGCAGTACAACTGTTAGCTCGGGGTCTTTAACGTGCATTACGCAGTATATGTGGTACACGATCGCATGACGGTATGATGCAGATGGCCGACTGAACCCAGTGTCCTTGCTACAGCCCCTTGATAAAGGCGTTTTTACAAGTACCGCCAACCATTGTTGTGGAAACGCGCAAGACACGTGCCACGAGCGGGTGCTCCGCCGCCATTGGCTTTCAAGGACCGGTCATTTTAGTGCTGCGCCGCCATTTGCCTCCAAGGGCCGCTCGAGATACGGGCCTCGTGCACTGGCACCTTTGAGGTTATTTGAAAAACCAACGCAAACACATTGAGGAGATTTATACCCGTGCCACACGGACAACTCGAATGCCATTTACAACGAAGGGCATTTGAGCGGACGGCCAATCAGCGCGCGACACTCCGGGCGCATTCCACGCGCGACAGATTGCGAGCTGATTCGCCGATCACAAAAATGTCATTCCTTGTAAATGGCATTCGAGTTGCCCGTGTGGCACGGGTCCCTACAGGCTGTGCAGCGTGAGCTCCGTGCTTTGAACGGAGCTCGCGCTCGAGCATTTTTCCACGTGCTCTGATCGGTGGTGCCACAACACACTCGGCCAACGATCCCTCACCGTACTTGGTTAAGCCTGCGAGCTAAACCAAATGAGCTACGCTTAGAGTATAAGCGCTTTTTCTCCCGTTATTGTTGTGGGCGCCGCCATCTTGATGGTTAGTAACAAATCAAACGCAACTGCCGATCGTCATGATTGAAAGGTGCGACTTCCCCAGTATTAGTTTCGGTGTCAGGAAGCTCACGTAATATTGCTTTGCTTTGTCGCTTACTGTTTAAACAATTGTGGAGGACGGAAAAGCGTTTCCTGTGATTTCAGATAAAGCTTCAGATAACTGACAGCCATCATTTTAAGATAACTGACAGCCATCATTCAGTGGTTTCATCAGCCCGTAGCGTTGGCTGTGCTCCGAACTAAGTAAAGCAAAGCAAATACTCAGATCTTAGGGTTTCACAAGCCAACCCAACAAAAATCACTTAACACGCCCCAATAAAAAAAAAAATTGCGGGTTAATTTTTGACTAACTGGAGATCTTTTGACGTTCAACCGAAATCTCAGATTGGCCTCCGGCGGATTGCGGGCACCTCGGCCGATATTTAGACCCGACAAATATGGACACATGAGCCAGCGCGTTGGCTCCGAGACACTGAGACGATTTAATGTTTTGTGTTTTGTTTTAATATTATTGCCACTTAAAAGCCATCGAGGTGGTTTTTAAACAAAATATAGTCAAACCATTCCGACAAGCATAGTTGGATTGCGAAAACGATTTTTGCAAGTGATAAAAAAATTAAAATGTTTTCGCATACGTGGCGGAATCTGAAATAGCAGAATGCATTTCATGGCGCCCATTTCATTTGGATTGCGTCGGACGTGTGTACCGACGCACAGTAGAACGCGCGCAAAAGTAGCTGTGGTGCACCCGCAGCCTCGCGCTTGTTGTTCTGACATCTCTGGCTCGCTCACTGCGGGCATCCAGGCATCTGACACCCCGACATCTGGCGCTTTTTCTGTCTTTCACGTGGCGTTCCAAGCGGCACACGACGGAAAATGCACATCAAGCTGTTCTTGAACACGTGTCGCCATCTGTACTTTATATTAAGAAACTACAATTTGTCGTAACTGAATGGGAAAAGTTTGAGGTCTTATAACATTCTTAACGCTGTAATATATCAATATGGAAGTTCTGGCAAATGTAATATCGAAGCATGTTTCATAATTTATTGTCTCGTTATTTTGATTAGTTGACGTGATTCCGTTTTTATAGCGCCATAAAATATTACCATTTTAAACTTTATTTTTTATTTTAAAATATATATTATCTGTACAGTTCGTTGCTTACTTTTTTAATTTATTACATCCAGCCGAACGCTCACGTAAAATATCATGGACGATGGGATGTTATAACTCGAGAAATAATTTTTTAATATTAGAAACTGTGGTCTATTAAAAGGTGAATAATTGACTAACAACTAAAAATAACCGTAATATCAAGACATTAAAGTATTGTTGAAAAACAGCTCTTTAAGTTGACATTAAATTAGTAATTGTAAGATATATAGAAATAAAGTTATAACCCGTCAAAAAAGCACCAAAACATCATGCACGGTGGGGTTGCACCTTTTTCAAAAACCAGGAAGATCGTCTAGTTATTTAACAGTCGGCAAATGTGCCCCGTAGCAAAAAAAAATAAAAAACGAATTTGAGGTTGGCAAGTTTACTCCCCGCCAAAAGCGGGCAAAATTCAGCGCGAGGTTTTGCTTCGAGACGTGCACCCCGGTTGGTACAGACTACTTTACCAGGGTAAGCTTTAATTTTATTGTATGCTTTATTAGCTCTATGCGGACCAAAGGTGGGCGATCCGGGTTTTTTTGTTTTTTTTTAAAGAAAAATTTATTTACGTAACAGGATACGTGTGGGGCCAAACGCGACAATCTGGCATTCCATGACGCGCATGTCAATAACGCACGAGTCCCCTGGTTGTTCCTGAGCCATATTCTTTTTTCCCGGTGTCTATGGTGGTCCAAACATATAAATACAAAAACAACAAGGTCTTCATAGTGCGAAAGTGACATGAATAAAGCTCTTGAAAGCGTCAAGCAACAGTCTCACTTCCTTCGCAATGCTGTAACACTTTCTGGCGCACCAAAGAATGCGCTTAAAAGGCGAGTCAAGCAACACGGAAAACGTAAAAAACAACAACATAATATAAAAAAAAAAACCGGCTGGGTTACAGAAGGCGCGTTTCTCCGCCGTTTCAAGTCTCAAGAACTTTCCTTCTGCACCTAATGTAGGATAGGAAAAGAGAACAAGCAGATCGGAGAGCAGCACTGTTCTAAGTTCTAACGTCCCCCTCCCCCCAACACACACACACAAGGCGGGCAAAGATGATGTTGGCAAAAGCAACCAAAAAGCAGCGTTCCACTGCCCTCCTGCCCTCCCCCCCCCCCTCCCACACACACACAAAAAAAAAAAAAGACGTGAATTTGAGGAGAAAGAATATTAGTCTTCCCCTGAAGAAGAGAGCAGTGCGTTCTGCAGATCGTGCGATGCACACCACAAGAGGCTCGCAGTACCTGGTATGCAAAGAACCAAAGAACTTTGGAGCCAAGCAGCCCCGCATTCAGTGTGCATCGAGTGCATGGAATGCAAGAAGTGGCCTCATGAAGAGTGCGTTGGAGCTCCCACAGTGCGTTTCAAGTGTTATCTTGCAAAAACTGAACTTATATCAACATTGTAAAACCCGAGATGTAGGACAAAAAAAAAAAGAAGAAACAAAGGGGACAACACAGACATAGGCCCCTTTTTTTCTTCTTTTTTGTCCTACATCTCGGGTTTTACAATGTTGAAACTTCACCAGCTTGCTTGCATATTCTTTGTAATTTCTGAACTTATATAATGTTTTCTAAATGTGTCTCATTGTACGTCACTACGTTGTCTCATTTTGCCCACCTTTCCCTATATTCCGTTCACCCTTACGCTGAGACTAAAAGCTCCGCCTTCAGCGCGAGCTTTCTGCCCTAGCTAACATAAATGTGAACGATAGGCACGCGCAACCTAAGCTCTGCGGAAGCCAGCAAGCTCGCACTGAAGGCGGAGCTTCGAACGGAGTATAGGTGATAATGCAATTAATGCAAAGGTGAAAGCGAGCTGGACAAGAATACGATCATAATTTCTGAAAATGGGAACAAGGGGGACAGTTAGGACAAACAGAAACCTCCAAACACAGCTAGGTGACTGCAGTGGGCGACCGAAAAAGTTCGCCTTCAAACAAAGAGCCTCTCAATTTCCAGTTGAGCGCTCTACCAACTAAGTTAACCATGAGTTAAACGTCAGTAGAGCAAACAGGTTTTATCAGCCGCCAACGGGTTTTATCAGCCGCCACCAGTCTAACACCAACAAGGGTGAACGGATATGGCGCTTTACATTTCGCATATCAGGCGCATATCTAAAGCCCCTCGATGTGTTTGCGTTTGTCTTGCACGTATAGCGTCAAATGAGCCAGTGCACGAGGCCCGTGTCGAGCGGCCCTTTGAAGCAAATGGCGGCGGAGCACCCGCTAGTGGCACCTGTCTTGCGCGTTTCCACAACACTGGTTGGCGGTACTTGTAAAAAACGCCTTTATCAAGAGGCTTTACGAGGGGGATCGGTGGCCGAGTAGGCTTGCGCGCAAAAAGCCCTTCTATCCTGGGAAAAGTGGCGCATTCATTGTTGTGAAAATGCGCGAGACACGTGCCGAGCGCCACTTCTGGGAAGAACATGGCGTCTGAAATCGAGCTCAGTTCTAGTCACTGTTACTAAAACACTCAGTTGGGAAACTCGCCGTCGAAACCTGGGCCGCTGGCGTCCACCGAGACCGAGCTAAATGCGACAACAGCGCCACTCTTTGTCATTTGTCTGTACTGTGGTCACCTTGAGCTTTTAGAAAGCCTTTTTTTTGCGAAAAAACAAACGGAAAAGACTCTTTTTGTAGTAACTTTTATTGGAGTTCAGTACAAAATGAGGGGCGCGTGATGTTTTTAAAATCTTTAGTTTGCAAGGTTTTGTGGCACAATTAATATTGTTTTTATACAACCATGCCTCAGCGGTGCTTTCAGGTGGCGCGTCCCGACCTAGGTGCATTTTAACTTCGGGAGCAAGACGCGGCGCGTCCGCCGGGAAGACGGGGGTGACGCTCTTGTAACCTCTTCCATAGTATCTGTTCTGGCCGAAATGGCCGATTAAAGCCAAAATAAAAAGTGACGTGCGGTTCCTCGAATGGCCGCTGCGGGAAAAATGGTGGCGTTGTGTTCGTCATTAGCTCGGTGCTGGAGGACAGATCGGAGACACTTTTTGAAGGCAGTCTCTATGGCAGTTTCCCAACTGAGTGTTTTAGTAACGTTGGTTCTAGTACAGTGTAGCTCTAGCTCAGTGCTGCTACAGTGGCTTAAAGGGGGTAGTGTAACGAACGAAACCGGAGAAGCGGCACAGCGTTGGAAGACGGCCGCGGGTGGCGCTGGCGCTTGCAGCACCGTCGTTCCGGCTATGGCTCCGGCTTGGCCGCTTGGTCAGCTTGGCTCCGGCCAGCTCCGGCCGATTCGCAGCACTGTCGTCTGCTAGTTTCACATTTTATTCACCTACGAACACAAATCATGCCGTGGGAAGTTCACTGGAAACAGATAATTGTTTCTGAGGTATTATATTAGTTATGAAGCGTGTTAGGGTGCCTCTATCTGCCGGCCGATTGAGGCACCCTAACGGAGCTGCGGATCGAAGCGCCACCTACACCGTCTTCCAAGGAGCGGCCATTCCCGATGCATGGTGGAGGCTACGCGGTAACTACACTACCCCCTTTAAGGCACTGTAGTGCTGCGCTAGCTGCGCTGTGCCGCCATGATCTTCCCAGGGGCACGTTGCACGTGCTACGTGCATCGACGCACCTTGCGCTACTTTTTAAACATTAAAAAACCTCTGACACGCCAAAACAAAAAAAAAATTTTTTCATGCTAGGCGTTAAAATGGTGAATCAGGTCATCACCAAAATATTGTTTCACTTCAGAGTTGCGTAATTTTTTTATATAAAAATAAAAATACGAAGTCCAATTCAAAGTGCCCGCCAGTGCCATGTGACGTAACAATGTACCGCAAGGTGCCGGGGCGGTCAGAAGGGAGGCATCGACCTACGTCACTAAAAGTGAATTAGCCGGAAGTCACATGAGTTTCACTCCTCGTGCTCTCCGCGACCGTGCCTAAGACTTCTTTTTTTTATTCCGGTTTTTTCTACGAGCGATCGTAGAAAACGAAGTTTCAGTTCCATTAGCTTTTTATCGCTGCACCGTTGATTGCCTACGGTGCTGCACCGTTGGCAATCACACCGTTGGTTAGTTTGCGTGCTGTAAAAGTTGAGGACGAAGAGTCAGTGGATCGACGTGATGGAGGTCAATGATGAAAGCGTTGTGAGTACAAGCCAGTGTACGAGTGCATGCCATCAGTCCGATGGTACAGAGCCACACTGGGCATAAAACAAGCTATCGAGTTTTGAAAAAAAAAAAAAAAATAGAACGCTCGCAGAAATTAGGATTGCTAGCATACGACACGGCCTATCGTATTGCTAAAGGTTCAGACACCGAGGTCGTCGAATCATCGGATACTCTCCAGGCTGAAGAAGCCTGCCGTCTAGAGAATACGAACAAGTGAGTGTAACAAGTATAAAGGGGCACTGACACATCAAAATCATATATTTTTTTTTTATTATCCGAAACGATTGAAAACGATGCCGGGACATTACCCTCAAAAATTTGAAACTTGGGAATTCAGTATTTGTGAAGTAAATAAACAATTTCCAAATGCCGAATTCGAAGTTCCCGCGCGAGCCGCGCCGGTGCGTTGACGTCAAATATTGCGGAGTCCTGCGAGTCGACTTTCTTTCACCACTCCGTGCTGCTGCCACCGCGACCCGAAGCGAGGAGGAAAGGAGCGAGAGCTAACGCCTCTACTCGCCTGATTCAGTCACGTGAGGAGCAGTCTCTGAGAGTAGTGCAGAAAAGCCAGCGCTACGGGGCTGAACGCGCAACTCTGGCTCCAGTAAGGGCGCCGGCGGACCGAGAAAAATCGGTTTTATTCCATGCGAGCGGTGCCGCTTGCCCAGGCGGCATGTTTTCTGAGGGAGGATACAATTCCAGAAGGCGACATCACACCGGACTCCGAAAAACATGTTTTACGATTGCCGTTATTAAATGTTATAGAAATATCGCCTACAAAGCTTCTAAATTTCATAATTTTTGACGTCGCGAATGAAAAGAAACGAGGAGGCGAGGAGCGGAAGAGGAAAAAGCCAAAAATAAAAAGGCGCGCGCGCGCGCGAAAATGTTTTTTTTTTTTTTTCGCTATGCGTTTTTTTTTTTTTGCGTGTCTATGACTAGAACTTCCATCGTTTTAGACAATAAAAAAAAAACGACCCTTGGGTTGTCAGTGCCCCTGTAAGTAAACGTCGAGCTTAAAGTACGTGTTTTGTTAGAACATGAGTAGAACTTGTTTACTAGGTTCACTGACTCCTCTTCTTCTGCCTTTACAGCAACATTAGGCGATGAAAAGCAAATACGCTTGCGAAAATGTGGAGAATAACAAAAATATTAAAAAAAAATATTACACACGGTCGCGGTAAGCACGAGGAGTGATACAACTCACGTGACTTCCGGAGATGGCTCCCTTCTGACTAGAGTCCCTACTTCTGACAGCCCCAACATCTTGCGGTACATTGTTAGGTCACAGGGCATTGGCGGGCACTTTGAATTGGGCTTCGTATTTGTATTTTTTATAAAAAAATGTACGCAACTCCAAAGTGAAAAACTTTTTTGGTGAGGTCTTGATACACCATTTTAACGCCTAGCATGAAAAAAAAAAATTTGTTTTGGCGTGTCAGGTTCTTTTTTAAAGGAACCGCCCGGAACAATGGAGGCAAAGCAGAATGATTATGAAGTGGCCAAAGTGGCCCTTCAATTATTTAGAAAAAAAACAACAGCAACAACAACATATAGATAAGGAAGAGTGGTCGCCGGACCTGGAGCTAGGCCGTTGAAGGAGCCGGATGGTGCCGATGTTTCCGTCTCGAGCTAGCGCCTCTAGAGGAGTGAGTGTTCACGTGGAGCGTGCTGTTTCATGAGCCACGTTCTTTTTGTTGTCGCCACGGAGCCGCTACAAGGATGACACTGAGCCACCAGCTTCAGCATGTCATGCTTTTGCGGCGGAAGTTTTGCTTGAGATCACCAAGAGAAAGCGAGGCAGGCCCAGAAGACTTATTACGACCGGCACCGGAAACCTGCAACAATACGTCAAGGGGACCTTGTCCTTCTTGATGCCCACACCTTGAGCGATGCGGACAAGACATTACTGTTGGGGTCTTTGAAGTAGACAGCAACGTGCTGGCCCATTATACGCTTTGAGACTACCCTGTAATGACCGAAGCGCCACCGAGACACCATCCTAAACAAACAAACAATTCTATAACTCGTCTGAATGAGGTTAGGTGGGATCGTGACCTCGGTGTTTAACAGTGCACACCAGCAAAGCAGGGTTTTCTGGTATTTAGCGAGATGTCCTGTGTATGTGTCTAGCCGTTTCGTTTTGATAGTGTGATGAGCAAGACAGTATGTTTGCTGTGGCTAGTGTTAGTGTTGACAGAATGCCCAAACGTATTATCCTAAATATCCTCCTCCCTTTCTCGTCTCTCTTTCTGAACCAAGATATTCTCCTCTTTCATTACATTCTCTCAAAACCTATATATCATCATCCCTCCTTCCTTCTTTCCCCTTAAGCCCAAGGAAGGAAAAACTTTGTTCGTAACTTGGGTTCACGATGGATGCAATGCTAGACACTTCGAAGTCTGTTTTCTGCGATGTGAGACTGAATAAGTGGAAAAGACTGCAACAAAGCGGTTTGTCTAAGAAAGTAATCTTTTGTCGCCACTTGACAATGCTCTACTGTACGAAAAGCTACCAAAAATGTGTCCAGCATGTCCGGGTGCTGTTTTTTCTTCGTATAGTGGAATGAAACCTCAACAGATATTATCAAGTTATCTATGACTTGACCTTCACAAGTATCAATTCCCTTTTGGTGGGCTAGACCTGAAACACTGCTCTGAATGTAATTACACGCTAGCCACTAAATTTTTCACATGCTAAATTCAAACATTTATACAACAACACTTAAGCTTAATCATAATACTCGCTCTGGTTGTAAAGCTGTCCCACATCTTCCACGCTGTGACTGGAAAAGACGAGAGAGCCTTTAAATATCTGAAAAAGTATATCTAACTCCATCACTGATCGAAATAAGAACTGACTTTGAGTGCACTAGCCAACTTTGGTCTAGAGTGCTGCTGGGTCCCGCTCCCGGATCTACGTCGAAGGCTGAGAGTACCATGATTATTTCAGGATTTTGTAACAAGCTGAAATATTGTGAACTTATAAGCGGGTGAAAGAAACTCCGAGCCGCGATCAGCGGCCGCAGCTGCTTGGGGTGGTCCCCGAGCGTCTAGAAAGTTGAAAAGCAAATCGGATCGCTCCTAAAACGTCGCAGTTTTCGGTGGCTCCTAATGCCAGCTATGAATGGCAATCGCATAATGAAGCCTACAAGTGGGGGCTCGCTTTCAAAAGGGTGGTAACACAACAAAAAATGAAAGACGTTTACAAATCTCTTTAATGCGAAACTAGAGCGCAGCTCTTGGGGAGGAGGAGGAAAGGGTACGGGGGGGAAGGTATGTCCCTCCTCCTCTTCTCCTCCTCATCCTCCTCCTCTCCTGCCACTGAATTTGTTCATGGGGGACGTGACACGAAGTCGTGACGTCATTTCCCCCGCTATATTTAGCGGTAAAACTGAATGGGTGTTGAGGTCACGTGACGTCAATTTCCTCGCTAAATTTAGCTGGGAAACTTAACCCGTTAAATTTAGCGGAGAAACGTCCCATAATGCAACTCGCGCAGTTACTTCGACGCCGCTCATCCCGGAAACGGGCGCCTAAGAGCTGCGCTTTATTAGTAGGGACTTTTAGCAAACCGCTGCCGCGTTCCGCGTACCGCACTACCGGAGCCTTTGAAGCATGCTTTTATGCGGGCGCCCGGGTGATACCGCCGTGGCCGCGGGGCACGCGTTTAAAAGCATGCTTCAAAGGCTCCGGCAGTGCGGTACGCGGAGCACGGCAGCGGTTTGCTAAAGGTCCCCAATATTAGTCCTTCCCGCAGCCGAGCGCTTGAACGCCAGCACTCCGGGCATTGATGAGCATTTAGCTTTTACCAAACTGGCGTGCTGCGACGACTTGAAGGCGAAAGCCCAAGCGCCGATGCGTTTAAGACATGATATTTACTTTGCTTCGTGTTCTTTTTTTTTTCACATTATTCGCTTTGTACTCTGTCTTAATTCTTATTGATTACTCTTACTTCTCTTTAATTATTCTTAATTTGCTTTAATTCCTCTTAATTCACTTTGATTCCTCTTAAATCGCTTTGTCATCCTTCTTAATTTTATTGCCTCTAGTTCGCCTGAGTGGTCGCGTAAACGTTTTGGTACCTTTCATGTCGCCGACGTGTTTTCGGTTGGCTGAACAATGAGACATATAAGGCTTTCGCCTTAATAAACTGCCGGGCCTGGAAGGCTATCGGCTTCAGCCACGTGACTTTCTTTCTAATAAAAACGATTTTCTACCTACCAACTGCCGGGCCGACATCGTGCAAGCTCGTAGCAGACTGCCTCTGTTTTTGGTCAGACGCACGTGCTTCGCAGCCCGCCGTGAAAACGAACTCTCTGATTGGCTGATCGGGTTGTTGTAGGCGCTGTGGTCATGGCAACAGCCGAATGCAACCAGCGCGTGTACACGATTGGCTCTCACTTTCCCCCAACCCTCCTACAACGCTTACAATAACAACCGCTCTCGCGGTGTTCGAGGATTGGCGAGACACCGGAAGTCGTCGTTTGCCCGCAAGAGAACGCCGCTTTCCTCCTCTTTCCTAATAAAGCGCAAGGTATATGTACATTGTAAAGCGTTTGTGAATGCCGATTTTGCTTCTTCTTGGGATGTTCGTAGCTTACGAACTTGTTAGCCAATATATAAAAAGTTTTTTTTTTTTTTGTGAATACGGCTCCAGAATATTGCCGCGTGCGAATTGCTGAGTCAGCAGCGTGCCCGACCCCTACACCGCTCGCTGAAGTGTGATCCCCGCCAGCGCTTGTGCTTTTAGAGCGCAGCTCTTAGGCGCCCGTTTCCGGCTTGAGCGGCGTCGGCGTCGCCGTCGGCGTCGGCGTAACCGCGTGGTGCATTATGGGAAATGTCCCATAATGCACCACGCGAGCCCCCCCCCCTCCGGGGTCACGTGACCTTGGGGGGGGGGGTCACGTGACCCTGGGGGGGGGGGGGGGGCTCGCGCGGTGCATTACGGGAAATGTCCCATAAGGCACCGCGCGAGTCCTCCCCCCCCAGGGTCACGTGACCCCCCCCCCCCCCCCGGCGGACATTGAAGAATGAGGGGAGGAGGAGGAGGAGGAGGGGTATACCCTCCCCTGAGTACCCTTCCCTCCTCCTCCTCAAGAGCTGCGCTTCAATTCGGCGTTACAGGGAGTTGTAAACGACTTTCATTTTTTAGAGCGCAGCTCTTAAGGCTGATCTCCATGGGACGAATTATGTGACGAATAACTGGCGAACGCCGCCCGACGGCACGCTCGTTTTGCGCGCGACGTAGCAGCCACTGTGTTGATTCCACGCGCAGAGCAAAAGCCGCCGGCCAAAATTCGTCGGTTATTCGCAGCTTATTCGTCCCATGGAGTTCAGCCTTTAGGCGCCCGTTTCCGGCTTGAGCGGCGTCGCCGTCGGCGTCGGCGTAACCGCGCGGTGCATTATGGGAAATATCCCATAATGCACCGCGCGAGCCCCCCCCCCCCTCGGGGTCACGTGACCTAGGGGGGGGGGTCACGTGACCCCGGGGGGGGGGGGGTGCTCGCGCGGTGCATTATGGTATGGGACATTTCCCATAATGCACCGCGCGACCCCCCCCCCCTCCCCGGGGTCACGTGACCCCCCCCCCCCGGAGGAATTGAAGAATGAGGGGAGGGGGAGGAGGAGGAGGGGTATACCCTCCTCTGAGTACCCTTCCCTCCTCCTCCTCCTCAAGAGCTGCGCTCCAATTCGGCGTTACAGGGAGTTGTAAACGGCTTTCACTTTTTACCAAAATGTTTAAGAAATATTCGCCGGCTATTTAAAGGGGTCATGAAACGATTTTCCTACTTCTTCCTCTTTAGCTTTAATCCTCAACTCAAATGCGAATTGTGAAATCACGTCGTCGTGACATCCTTCGCCACCGGTGCGATGACTCCTAGCTTCCACCGTGCTTTTTATGCACACCATAGAACTTGTCATTCGCCAGTGATGATGAGTTCCGTCAGGGCACTCATTGGTCACGAACGCGAATCCAGATATTCGTCGACGGTTTGATTGTTGACGAGCGCATACGTCCGAGTGACGCGGTTCTCGTGTCCAATGCGTGAGCTGGGCTCGGTTGACGTCAGGTTGGCACCGCTGACGCGCTTTGGGAACCGCGAATGTATCACAGTGAAAAGGCGGAGAGCTTTCGAAGGAAAGAAGGTACAAAATAGTCCGCTATATTTTCAAATGTTCGTACCGAAAAGCTGGCTTTTGACTTTCTACCCTCTTCCTTTTGGCCAACTAAACGATATGCGATTAGTAAAGTCCCAATTTAAAATCATTTATCCTAGCCTAAAATTCGTTTCATGGCCCCTTTAATGTTTATGATGGCGGTGCTTGTTTGGTAAGATCTTACTCACTATAGGTGACGTGGATTTGGGTGGCGTGCTTTAGCACCACGGATGCACCGCAGTGAAAAGGCAGAGAGCTTTCCAAAGAAAGAAGATGTAAAAGTGTCCGCTTTTCTTTTAAAAGCTCTATAGAGAAAAACATTTTTTGTCCTATTTTTTGTTTGCGTTACTGGAATGTTCCACATGACTCCAGAATGTTGTACCTTGTTCGAGCTCGGAAGCTTCTAGATACCAACGTGCTTACAAAAGGTTTATCGTGCTCTACTTAAGATTCTAAATAAAGGAGCAAACGCGCAAGGAAGAAGTTTACACTAAAACATCGTTGGTAGTCAGCTGTGTGTCCTATCCTGTCGTTTCTTCCTTCATGTTCTAGTTTAATTCTAAAGTTCAAGCTGATAATTTACAAGTATGTACCAACAAGCTCAACTCTTAACCGTTACAAAAGGAGCTTTGCATGGCTGCTTGAGTCAGGCGTCCTTCCTTCGCCGTCAAGGTAGGTCTTTTTTACTCGGCACAAGTTCGCCGTATTGGCCACATTTTGATTCAAGCCGCACAACTTGCTGACGATGGCCGGTATACAATCTTTGTCGCCACGACGCGCAATTCCAGTCGGCTACCAAGAGTGGATCTGAACACCAATTCATCGTCGCAGCGAAGAACTGTTAAAGTGGTACTTCGGCCTCAAGGTTATTCGCTACTTGAGGGACATCAACGGCAAGCCGTTTCCCGACGGAACATGAGCACTGTCACGAGCAATGTTCATGTTTCCGTTCAATGTTCATGTTCTGCAAGCCGTTGCCCTCTGCGACCCGAAGGGGATTCATATCGTTCTACTCGAATTACGGTAAAATACCGGAGAAGCGCCTACCCCACTTTCAGTGAAAACTGGGTTAATCTGGACATGGGCGCTTGTCCGGTCAAATCGGGCGTTTAACGTTTAATTTGCAGAATTTCCACGTATGTGAAATGTCAATAGTGCGCGCTTGGACGAAGTGGGTGCTTCCGCGGTATTTTACGGTATGCTCGAGAGGACTGTAAAAATCTGTGTTTAGGTGTCTCTGTAGTTTGGCATTCTCTTTTTTTGAGTTGTCAATTTCATTTTGTGCTGCATCGGAACGATGCGTTTGTTCAAGAGGGGAGTAATGCCGCGTGTGATCAGTTGAGTCAGGAGCGTGCTCCGCTGGCTGGGGTTTGATCCCTGCCAGCGCTTTTCCTTTCTACAGGAGTGTTCCAGAGCACTTGAGAATCTTGTTGCTTTTTCGAGCTCGGAAACTTCTAGATACCCACTTGCTTGCAAAAGGTGCTTTGCATGGCTGCTTGAGTCAGTCGCCCTTCCGTCGCCGTCGAAGTACGATCTTTGCTACTCGGCACAAGTTCGCCGCATTAAACGTTTATTTTAAGTTTTATTAATCAAGTTTATGAGCTTAAAATAGTAGTAAATAATGCTATCGTATTAAAATAAGCTTGCTCGGGTTGACATGGCGGTGGGACACATGCACATGACATTTTTAGCATCGGACGCCATAATCACACCCCCAATAAATATGATATCTGACTTTTGTGTTGATTTTGTTTTGAGTGGTTTCTGTTGTCCCAAACTCAAAAGTAAGACCCCGTAGCGTAAGCTCCGGTCGCGTAAGCGCCGATTGCTAAGCTCGTAAGCGCCGGTAGCTGAAACTGACGTGAGCAGACATCCTTGACGTCGTCCTTGACGTCGTCCTCGAGGTCGTCCTCTACGTCGTTCTTGACGTCGTCCTAGACACCGTCCTAGAGGTCGTCCTCTAGGACGAAGTCCTCGAAATCGTCCTAGACGTCGTCCTTGAGGTCGCCCTAGATGTCGTTCTTGACGTCCGTCCCCTAGGATGTCGTCCTAGACGTACCATTTACTTTCCTAATTGTTTTCACTCATAATGTTCCTGTAAAGCTACCGCATTTCATCGCGTTTGGTCGAATGAACAAAGCTGGAACATTTTTTTTTCTTCCTGGACGACTTCACATTTCACAATTCACAATTTAAAAGCGGGCTAGTGTTCAATAAAAAGTCCACTAAAAAGCTAGAGAAAGTCAGATGAAAAGCTGTTGATATTTTATATCCTTTGATGACTTTTTTTAAACACCTTTTCAACATAAAAGAACCACAGTTGTTTGTAAAAAAACAATTGGAGACGCGTTTTGGGCACCGCAGTAGCATCCCAATTTTTGGGAGTTTCGATCGCCGAAAACAGCGACAGTTTTGTGGTTAGTCTATAACTCGCTGGGGCACATAAGAGAATTACGAAGGAAGATATCAGTTGCCGTAACCCCGGCCACCCGAGCGAGCAAAGTGTGAACCTGGCGCGCCTCCAACCGACCTACACCAAGGTGACACACGGCGATGCCAAGCATGCAGAAGACAAACGGTATCTATAGCCAAGGGGAGCTAATGATAAAAAAATCGCAATCTTTCTTGTATTGTGTGCCTTTTCAGGATGCATTAAAAGCTTATCTAAGGAGATAGTGCGTCTCTCTAGGCCGGCGAGATATGCGTGCTCACCGTAAAGACTGTGCTTGACTTCTTCCAAGTTTGGAGCGCGCAGAACCTGGTAACCTACCATGTCCCTGTCCGATCGCTTGGCTTTGGTGACTGGAGGGGCGAGTGGCATCGGGAAATGCGTGTGCCACGCCCTTGCCATGGAAGGCGCGACGGTCGTTGTGGCCGATATAAACGAAGATGCTGCGACTGAAGTGGCTGTGTCCTTACCTGGTGAGTGCTACAGTTAGATAATCCTGCATAAAAAGCAAACAGGAAGTTCTTCCGTGAAACGTTCTGTATAAACATTTGCAGGTAATGTCTTCCTGTATGCCTTCTCGCAAAGAAGTATATAGGAAATGCCTTCCTGTAAGACTTCCTGTAAGAGTTTATATGGGATTTTTTAATAGGGTCCTCTTGTCTAACCTCCCCCTTCGTAGAAAAATATCTTGCTTCTGTTTTTTTACAAGATTTATCACCATAGCCCAACATTTCGCCAAGCACTGTTTTCAGTACCATCTCGCATATCATCAAGCACCAATAATCAACGAAACGTTAGGATCCACCATTGCAGCACATCTACTTCTAATGCCTCCTTCTAACGGCTGGTTTAGCAGTTTCATTTTTTTACGTTACGTTACGTTACGAAGCCTTACGCAACATAAGGATAGAGGTGAAAAACAATAAAAAGGCAAAAATACAAAATTAGTACGAAACTTAATTTAACAAATTGGTCGTTGCAATCTTAAAGTCGACGGTGTCTTTAATTAAAACTATGGCTGTGGGAAGGCGATTCCGATCAATTGAAGTTTGGGGTAAAGGCTGGTTCACGCAGAACCGTTTCCTCGCGTTTTCTTACGTCACGCCTAAGTCACCAAAACATCTTACAGAGGTCCCGGTGACTTCAACGTAATATTTCGTAACGTAACTTAGCGTAAGAAAATGGGGCAGTGTGAACCAGCCAAACCAGCCTATTAGCTGAGATTAGAATCTCCGCCTTCAGCGCGAGCTCGCTGGCTTCCGCAGTACTTCGGTAGCGCGTGCCGGCGCGTACCCACTTGTGTGAGCAAGGGCAGAAAGCTCGCGCTGAAGGCGGAACTTCTAGTCTCCGCTTAATCTCCGAATTCAAAAACGGGCCTTTTCTTTCTGCGTTTTCTTACCTTACGTAAGAAAAGAAAATGACTACACTTAAGGAAAGGCGCCATTTCGTTCAAGAAACTCATCTCGTTCTGACGAAGGGCTCCCTCCTTCGTTGAGGAAGGAAAGGATGTAAGTATCTGGGGTAGAGATTATCGTACAATTTGGTCTCAGCACTGCTAAATACCCAACGCAAGTACTTTATCAATTATATTTACATATATATTGCTTTAGGAAACCAAATATCTAAAACTGAGAATGCTGGGTTCAAGGGCATCAATAACGCGCGTGTTCTGGTCTGGTCTGGCAACAACACGCTCTTTGCTTGCATGTTCATTTTTTCTGTCGGCGCTGCCGTTGACTTGAAAAGATGGCGAGTTGTGAACGCGTTACTAAAAGCTACTTTGTTTTACCATAAGTTTGAGCAAAGCCGATGCTACAAGCACAAGCATTTTGTTTTGAATGGCGCACGCGCTCTTGTAGTATATATTTTGCCTGGATCGCGTCTCCGACTGGTGTCTGCATCGCCTCCAAAAAAGTGGTCCCTCAATTTCCTCCTGGTGACGTCATACAAGTGTCACGCTGTCGCCGGTCGCGATCCTGGCGGTGTTCCAGCAGCTGTGCTGCACGTGGCAGACGCCTCTTCGGCTGCAGGTTGCTCTCCAGTGCGGCAGTACACGGACGGAAGCTTCGGCAGTCAGAAGTTGTGACGCCACGGCGGCAGCGACCAACAGTCTCGTTCGCTCGTGCTTTTCGCCGTCATTTCTACGACCAACCACCAGGATCGCGACATCCAGCAGCAACACCACTTCGGGGCCGCTTTTGATGTATGGGAGGGATACGACGCTGAGCACGCCAGTCCGAGTCGCGCTCCAAGCATTAAGTTGTAGCTTCTCTTTCGCTTACAACAAACGAGGTACACATCAAAGGTGTCATCGGGTTCCAGTGAATCGGATCGGGTCAAGCGATCCAACCAGTCAAAAAATTCAACGAGTCAAGAGATCAAACGCGTCAAGAGATTAAATATGAGTCGGTCCGACAAGTCGAGAGTTTCAACGAGTCACAAGAGATACAACGACTCCAAAGATCAACTATTGAAGAGATCTATGGCTAGTTAAAACTGAACTCCACAGTGGATTTGGCTTACCTGAAACAAGCTCACAAACAAGAGAATCCGCTCAACTTTTTGTTTTTGTTTTAGACTTAAAAAAAAGAAAAGAAAAAAAAAAGTTTGCTCTAAGACGTTGTTTCGTGTCCTCGATCGAGGTTTTTGTGCTACAATATAGTAACACTGAACTCTGTCGTCACGAGTCCTGGAATATATTTCTAAGGTCAATATAAGCTGAGTTTTAAAGGCGAAGAAGAGTTGAAATGTAATATTGAATCTCCTGGCTCGTTATACCTCTTGAGTTGTTCAAGATGAGTCAAGAGATCAAATGTGGGCCGAGAGGTCCAATTAAGAGGTTCAACGAGATAAGAGATTCACGATAAGCCAAGATGTCCAACCAGTGAAAAGATTACAAAAGAGCTGAAATGAGGGATTTCTTTTTATAGTTGTTAAATTATTATTACGCGTTTTATTTATTTTTTTTTTTTTGTCGCTTGGGGCGTGATGGTGCAGTGAAAAGTGTTTCCTTCTTTGCTGTCCGTCCTTCGAAGTTCATGCTGAAAGCAGCTCGAGACCTTTAATATTATTTTTTGCCTTGCAAGCTTATTCTGGGGTTGTGTTCATCAGGAGACAACGATGAGTGATGCCGCGCACTGCTGCTATACGTTCTCTGCATCTTTTGTTTGACTGGCCCTGCCACGTTTGACACCAGCTTACCTGGTACGAGCATCTACGGAGTAGCAAACGCAGTCATTCAGTCAAAAACACTGCCTTTTTCACATTCACTTCACCTGTGCTATGAGAGCGGTTGGGAAGCACAGAGTAAAATACACTCCTTCGGCGTCGGGAAGCGTTCAAGGCTTGTTACAACAAGTGATCTCCCTCTACGCGGTGACGCTCGTGACCGCTCATCCACATTCTACATCAGGTTTGTCTGTAGTCAAGAATGTATACCTTCCTTGCTGGAATGAAAGTTTTTTGTTTTTTTTTTATTGACAGGAAAAAAGGAAGTCAGAGAAATTTGCCGGGAAACATCTCCTAACTGGCTACTCTGAGTAGGGAAGGGGAATGAGAGATACGAAAGATAAGAAATAAATAAAGTATCACAAAAACAAAACAAATACTATGAAGATCACAACTTATGCAGTTTTAAGGTCTCTTGTCCAGCCCTGTCCCTGACTGGAACCTGACGAGGGCGTTCGTGGCTCTTGCGGCAAAAACTTCATTTTCACAGGGACCCATTATCATTTTCATGGTGACGGATTCCAGGCGATAACTTGAGCTGTGCGTGAAATTGAAGTCGTTCATCTTCGTAATTAGGGCACTCTGTCGTTCTATGCATTAAATCCTCACCACATGTGGTGCAATTTGGATAGTTGATTTGCCTAATGCAGAATAGGTAACGTTTCGTATTTGCAACTTTCAGGCGTACCCGATGAAGCACAGCCTCACGTCGCCGTTTAAGACCTGGAGGTGTTCGAAATGTTAAGTGTGGGACAATGATTCGTAGCGATGTACTTTTATCAGCGGCAACTTCCCAGAGACGTGCGGTGGTTCTTTTTCCGAGAGTGTTCACCACGCTTCTGGTATCCGTCTTAGTAAATGGGGCTCGCATTAGCTGAGTGGATCTTTGGGCTCGGTTTGCAACAGCGTCAACCATTTCGTTGCCCGGAATTCCACAATGGCTGGGTATACACTGGAAGCATATCGAGTGGCCTTGACACACTCCGTCATAATGGAGTTGAAGTATTTGTAGTCGCAGTTCCTGTTCTTGCTTGGGCAGTCAAGGGACTGGAGCAACGACTTAGTCTGTTATTATCGTCCAGGAACGAGGAGGTGTTGCAATTATAAATCTGTACGCTTCACGAATTGCTACAAGTTCAGCAGCTGTTGAAGACATATGTGAAAGCTTATAACCATTTGTGTGGGCGAGTGCGGGAATTACAAAGCTAATAGAGAAGCTAGCATGAGCCGTGGATGCATCCGTATAGATGTGACAGGAGGAGGATTGTCGTGTGTACAAAACAGACATAGAAAACTGCCGCAAGGCGACTGCAGGAAGCGTTGACTTTTTAGGTATTCCCGGGATAGTTGTATACACCTGTAGTGGGAACAGGGACCATGGGGACGTGACAAGTAGCATATATTCTAGAAACGTAGTCGGTATGCTGTCAGTATTGTCTAGAATCTGCTGTCCAATACGGCTGTAAAAACACCTTTCTAGTAAGTCAGCCAGGTGATGAGCGCGAAGTTTTGTTGAGTGTCGGATATGATTCCGAACAGTCTCCTGGGTACGAATGGCTATTATTGGAAGGCAGTGAGATTCGGCAATGGTGTCAATGGTGGATGTAGGTTTAGGAACTCCGAGACATATGCTGAGTGCTTGTGCATGAAGAGATTGGAGTTTTTTCAGGTTGGTAGGACTAGGACCATGCATGACGGGAAGGCTGTAGCAAAGAACTCCAACAAATAAGGCGTTGTATAAACGAAGGAGGGCCGCTGTTGAAGCACCCCAAGTTGTGCCGCTTATAAAGCGCCACAAGCTGAAAAACGAAGAGAGTCTATTTTAGAGATGTGACAAATGGGAGCTCCACGTTTACCCTTTGTCGATATAAACTTCAAGCAATTTGTGAGCTGGAACCTATGGAATAGTAGTACCATTGATAAGGGGTAACAATCTACTTTCATTCTAGTGAATGCAATGGCAGCAGATTTTGCAGGGCATAACTCGAGGCCTCGCATGGACAAAAACCTTGATATGTTGTGGAGAGCAGCTTGTAGGCGCAAATGTATTCTCTTAGGAGAGACTGCTGACGTCCAAAGACACACGTCTTCGGCGTACAGCGAGATATGTATGAAATTCGGGATGAGTGCATGTAGACCAATGAGGGCGATGTTAAATAGGACTGGACTCCAATTCCCCCCCCCCCCCCCCCTCTTGCGGGACACCTTTGGTGAGAATATGGTGGCTGGTATCTCCATCACTCGTGCGCACAAAGATTGTCCGATTGTGGAGGTGGTCGGCAATCCAGTCATCAAGACGACCTCCGATACATATTGATCTTAGGCCTTGCAGAACTGCTGAGTGCTAAACATTATCAAGGGCTCTCCGAATGCCGAGAAATACAGCCGCTGTGAGCTTGCCACGGAGCTTCTGATCATCGACATGAGCAACTAGGTCCATGACATTGTCGATAGAGCTCCGGCCTTGTTTAAATGCAATCATTGAATCCAGATATAGTGAGATGGATTCCAGAAACCATTTCAGGCGCAAAAGAATCATTCGTTCCATGCATTTTCAGATACAGCTTGTCAGCGCAATAGGTCGGTAGGATTTGACATCTAAAGGAGACTTACCAACTTTTAGGATGGGTACAACGCAAGCGGTTTTCCATTCCTGAGCGACACAGCTGGAGAGCCATGGGTCATTAAATAAGTCTAAAAGATGTTGGTGGGCTTCAGGTCCAAGGTGTGTAAGTGTGCCATACGTAATACCGTCTGGTCCAGGCGATGAAGAGTGATTCAGAGATGCCGGAACTTGATCGAGTTTAAATGCGCTAAGGATGTTATCCATCACTCTTGAAGTGTGATCAGCAACATGTTCAAAGCTCACACTTGTTGGATCGAGTATTCACCGTTGACAGGTCTACAAGTGAAGCACAGAAATTCTCAGCAATCGCAAGAGCTGGCCTTCGTAAGATGATTGAGAGAGCATTAAATGGTGTTCTCTGCTGCGGTGCAAACCGTAACCCTCGTGCGATATGCCATATAAGTGACAAGGGGGCACGAGGGTCAAAAGAAGCGCAAGTGCTTCTCCACAATTTCTTGGGAAGTTTGTTAAGGTGACGGCGCATGTGCCTTTGAGTTCTTCTATCATTACGGATATCAGCAGGTAATTTAGTGCGCCTTGCACGCCTCTCTGCGCGTCGGCGAAATGCCCGCAGTCGCTCATATTCTGCATCCACCGTGTTGCGGGAAGGCGGAAGGTGTACTGTTTTCGTTGCATCCTTTGCTGACAGTTGGATGGCAGATATATGCTCATGATAGGTACTAGTGGTTTGGAGGCGCACTTCTGCGTTACCTTTAAGCTCTTTCCAGTCTGTGTATGATACAGAATGAGGCTTGGTATGAACTTGGAAACCAGGAATTGTGGTGTAGGTTGGTATGTGATCACTGCCATGGCACTCGACATCTACGAACCAAGAGCTCCGTGAGACAATCTGGCGTGAAATAAAGGCAACGTCTAAACATCTACTGACTACGAGTGCCTCGAACAAAAGTCGGTGACCCATCATTCAAAACACAAAGGTCATGATCGTCTGCCAGATCAAGTAGCTCTTTTCCACGACGCGTAGTTTTTGCGCTCCCCCAGGCCGCGTTATGAGCGTTAATGTCCCCTGTCAATAAAGATGGCCCTGGGCACTGTCTAATAATAGCATCCAATCTAGAAACGTCAAACCCACAGAACGGGGCTACATATGAAACAATTATGGTAAATGTAACCTTCCCCCTTCGAACAGTTACACAGACGTATTCATTATACGGGTGTGATGAGACATCATGATGAACATAAATGAGGTCTTTCCGAAGAGCTAGAAATACCCGACTAATGCCAGAATTCCGAGCCGACTGAAACACTTCGTATCCGGATAGGCGGAAATCTGCGGCTACACGCGTTTCACAGATGGCTAGGATCGGGACCGGGTACTTGAATGCAAACTGTCTGAAGTCTGAAAGACGTGAAGGTAACCCTCTTGCATTCTACTGGAACACTGTGGCTCGTTTTACATTCTCTTCAAAAGAAGAGGCATTAGCCATTAGACTGATGGAAGCTGGTGATCATTGTTACAATTGCGGGTTTAGAGACCATAATCCCGTTGAGGATGCTCTTAAAGGTGCAAGATGGCAGCTTGGAAGTAAAACTTTGAAGGACAGAAAAGATTAGACCTATTATGTCGCCAACCGTCATCAATCCAAGCGCTGAGAATAGTGGCTCCCTTGTGGAACCAGCATGGGTATCTGTGTTCTTGTTAGGCTGTTTGTTGCGTTTAGATGGAGGTGGCAGAGCAGGTCTTGATGTCTCTGTAACTCCTTGTGGTTCATTAGTGGGCTCGTTCTGAGCTACCTGCATGTTGTTCGAAGGAGTATGTTTTCGCTTAGTTTTTCTAGCGGTCCTCTGCTGTATCCGCTGCAGAGGGGCCGTCGAGGTTGATGATCCCTGAGGAATATCCAGTGGCGGGAAAGACGACAAAAGTGGAGGGTCATCCTTAATGGGAAGGGTCAGTCGCGGGCCATGCACGAAGTTTTTCGTCTTGTTGAGCGCAGCCAAACGTTCTTTGCAATTTGCATAGTCTGCTGGTTGTTCTCCGCCACAATTAGCGAACTTCGGTGGTATCCTGCCTGCACTTTCTTTGGTAGAATGAGGTTTACCACATTTCTTTAATTTTGGGGTGTTCTTACAATATTTCGCCACATGGTCAAGGGCTTGACAATTGAAGCACCTTGGAGGAGCCTCAATGTACTCGACGACTTCGTGCCGAGTAAATCCTAGGTTCACTTTCGTCGGACGCTCTGTGTTCGGACGAAACGTGAGAATGACGCGATCTGATGGACTTGTGACGTCGCCAGGCTTCCCTCGGCGACGATAAAGGTGGCGAGCCGCGATGGCACCTTCTGGTTGCAAGTATTCTTTTAATTCTGAGTCCGTGTAACACATGGGCACTGCCTTGATCAGTCCAAAGTTCTGAAGGTAGGCGCTGGGTATGGCGACTTGTATGGGCATGTCACCGAGACAGCGAACTTGCAAGAGCTTGTTCACTGGAGTGGCGCCCGCTACTTCCACCAGGAGACCACCCCTGACAGTGAAGCGATGGCGTACGATGGGGCCGCCTGCTGCCGCATTGACTTGCGTGCTCAATATCAGCGGAGTTTGTTGCTGGAGGCGATGCTTCTTGTCTATCGATGTCAGTAGTACCGGGACTCCTGATGTTCTTTGTTGGCGGTGCTCCACAAGGATGAATCCTTCTAGGTCACCCTTTGTGAGTCCTTGATACATTGCGTCGTTTGCTCCAGTCGGCACTTTGGCTGGTTTCAACGACGATTCGGGGGAATTGCCATCAGTGTCATTGGGTCGTTTTCTCAAAACTGAGCTGCCCGACAGATTTCCCTGGATGACATGATAGGTATGGTCGTCTTCAGCAGGAATTTGCTGGGAGAGATCCATCGCTGATGCCGGTATAGGCTTACCGGTTTGGGAGTTCATTTCGTGTCGGTTACCCGACGTAATCCGTGCCGCGATGAGCCGTGGCCGGTTCGCGGTCACGACTGATCCCTTATGAGCAGAACGTAAGGGCGCAAGTGAGCTTGTGTATATCAAACATTTTAGTGAAAAACCCGAGACTGAGGTATTGACAGACGACGACAAAGAAGAAAAGGAGAACATCTCAACTTGCCAGTCAGGGACGCGTAGACGGGCTCAGGTCGACCAAAATAAAGATAAAGATAGAGAGCAAGCAATGGAATGTCCGATCACTTCGGCAGCTTCCTCTTTCCTGAAATGACAGCTTAGTTTTCTTTTTTTTAAGCGCAGCTGTTAGGCGCCCTTTCCGGCTTGAGCGGCGTCGCCGTCGCGTCGGCGTAACCGCGCGGTGCATTATAAGACGTTTCCCATGATGACGTCACACGTGACATCACGTGTGACGTCACTAGGGTCACCAGTGACGTCACAGATGACGTCACTAAAGTCACCAGTGACGCCAAGGATGACGTCACACATGACATCACGTGTGACATCGCGAGGGTCACCAGTGACGTCACGAGTGACGTCACCGCGCGTTGCATTATGGGTGAATATCCCAGCTAAATTTAGCGGAAAAATTTCCCCACTAAATTTAGCGGAACATTTTCCCCTAAGTGGGAGGCGAGCAAAAGAGGAAGAGGGGAGGTTACGGATGACGAGGAGGGGCATACCTTTTTCTCCATACCTTCCCCTCCTCCTCCTCAAGAGCTGCGCTCTAATTCGGCATTACAGGTAATTGTAAACATCTTTCATTTTTTTCTTTTTCTTCAGACAGACACGCGCATAAATGAGCAAGGACGTTCGGTAAATTTGGCGAACAGCGTTCAGTGTAAATTATGGCATTCCTGAAATTACCTTGAATTCGGTGCGCATACCCGTGCGAAAATGTTAGATCGGAGCGGTTCCAGTTCGGAGCCGTGCGGTTCCAAACTTGTGGACAGTTCAGATCAGCGCGGATCCAATCTGGTGCCGCGCGGTATTAGTGGCTTCGCAGAACCACTGGAACCAGCCGGTTCAGCCTTAGTCTGAAATTAGGGCACTAGTTTATATACCGTCTGGAACTGCGCGGTTGCAGGCAGGATACAAACTGGTGCCCCAATTTCAGATCCAGGCGGAACCGGCTGGTTCCAGTGGTTCTGCAGAGCCACTGGTACCACGCGGTACCAACTGGTGCCCCAATTTCAGACCCAGGCGGTGCGCCGCCGGAATTCCCACTGCGCTCACCACTGGACTCTACAAAAGCTTTGCGCGCGATGCCCTTAGCCTTTACAAGTGAAAGATCGTCGCGATTTCAGACCCAGGCGGAACCCATACACTGACTCTAGTTCTGCCCGAACTCGAGGCTCGTTCCAGTCCCGCAGCGGTTTTGCCTCGCGGCAACGTTACTAGAGGGGGTTCAGTTTGGAAGCTCACTTCCCGGCGTGGCACCAATTCCTAGAGCGCGCGAGAGGTGGCGCTGTGGTCACCCTAAGATCGATTCTCGGCAGTGTCTCGTGTTCTTTGTTGTTCCTGGTGTTTTCGCTCGTGTCATCGGTGGCTCGTCATAAGCTCGTAAGTGTTGCTTTCTGGCACCAGAAGCCTTCAGCCGTTCGCCAATCACTAAGCATGCCGACCTGCTGCGTTCCCGGCTGTCAAAGTGGGTACGCCTCACAAGCGTCAAAAAGTGAAGAGAAGCGCCACCTTACCGCTCCGAAAGATGCTGTGCGCCTGAAAGTAAGGCAGAACGCGATCCCTCAGAAAAAATTCACGCTCATATTAGAAAAAAAATGTTGAACGAGGAGAGTGTTGGTGCGGGTCAATATTGAAAAAAAAAAAAAACATGTGAGACACAGACCACAACCACATCTTTAATGGTTGTGTTGTCTTTGTCTCACATGTTTACCCTTTCTTCAATCCTGTCACACAAAAAGACTGTTAAGGCAAAGGTGTCCAGAGCTGGACAACAATAATAATAATAATAATCCCTGGAGAGGGGGAACAAGGGGGATAAAGGTCAAACACAAATCACCAAACACAGCTAGGTGACTGGTGCACGACTGAAAAAATCCGCCTGGTCGTGGAATCGAACCAGGGTCCCAGGGACCTCTCCATTTTAAGTGGAGCGCTCTAACAACTAAGCTTAAGTTGGTAGAGCGCTCCACTGGAAATGGAGAGGTCCCTGGTTGGAAACCAGGACCAGACATTTTTTCTGTCGCGCACTAGTCACCTGTGTCTGGAGATTTGTGTTTGTCCTTTGTCCCCTTTGTTCCCCCTCTTTAAGGATTATTATTGTTAATCTTGTACAGCTCGCGGCTCCTTTGCATTAATTGGATTAACATCATACTTTAAATTCAGGCCGTTCACACTTGTTGGTGTTAGACTGGTGGCAGCTCTTAAAATCCATTTGCGCTACTGACGTCTAACTCCTCGTTGCTCAGCTGCTAAAGCGCTCCATTCGAAATGGAGAGGTCCCTGTTTCGATACCAAAACCGGGCGGGTTTTTTCAGTGGTATACCAGTCACCTAGCTGTGTTTGGAGAATTGTGTTTTTCATTTGTCCCCCTTGTTCCCTCTGTCCAGGAATTATTATTATTATAAAATACTGTGTGCGATTTGCATTTTAACCCCGATGGCATTAGTCGTCATTACTCGCACGTCATTGATGAACAGATGGTTGTGATGGCCAAGTTCCAATGGTTATTAAAGGAAATGCTGTTCCACGTCTGTTTCCGAATGTCCCCGCACATTTACTCATGCTGCAGCCAGTTCTGTTACTCTGATGTGACAATTACAAACCCGAAGCACTCGACGATGACTGCAACCAAACAGACAAGCTCACCGACGTTTTCAAAATCGCCTTCAAAATTTCAGGAACACAGTCGCCAGTCATAAAATGTTAACGTCAAAGGACCCCCGGGGATCACATGATTTTCTGCAAGCTTGTGGAGAACCAAGGCATTGTTTTTGTGATGAGGGCTGCCACATCTAAAAAGGATCTCCCTCTGGTTGTCAACACAGGAGGAAAGTTGGTGCCAGACGCAAGCTATAGGAGTCAAAGTACGACTCAGGAATGGCTATCAAACCCCCAAAGGATTGTGAGTGTTTCTTGGGCTATGCTGACACCCTCAAAGTGTGTGCTGAATGCCCTTGTGAACTTTTTCCAACTGTCACAACCCCAACAACAGCCGTCTCGAATCGACGATTTCTAAAAAAAAAGTGGATTTACAGCTCGCGGTCAGTTGATCATTGTAAAACCGATGCACACTATAGCGGAGGGTTCACAGCGGATCTGGCGGAGCACGCAGCAGACCATGCAAGCGATGCAAGTGTAGAAGAATACGCGAGGAGAACCGATCTCACGGCGACGGCAGTGCCACTGTTTCAAAAGTAGCGCAAGGTGCGTCGATGCGCGAGGCGCGTGCAACGTGCAACCCTGGGAAAGATCATGGCGGCACAGCGCAGCACTGAGCTAAATTTCAGAAGCCATGTTCTTCCCAGAAGTGGCGCGCGGCAAGTGTCTCGAGCATTTCCGCAACAATGAATGGCGCCACCTTTCCCAGTATTAGCGGTGAGATGTTTTGGTGGCGCCCTCCTATGGGTTCCTTTTGTGACGTCATTACCTTGCGAACAACGAGTTCGATGGTGTTTGTAATTAGCATGGTGGATGCCTGAAATCATTGCGCTCTGAAACCAACACTGCCGACACCACCAAAATTGAAGTTCTTCCCTTACTCTTATTTCCGTCGATGACAAATCTTTTGGTGACGTCATAGCTGGCGTTCGGCCAATCGTGGAAGGCCGATCACAGCGACAGTTTCGATCGCGCACGTCGCCAATAGAGGGGCTTTACACTGTTTCGCCCTAAAGCCCCTCTATTCTGGGAAAGGTGTTGCCATTCATTGTTGTGGAAAGGCTCGAGACAGGTGCCGCGCGCTACTTCTGGGAAGAACATGGCGTTTGAAATCTAGCTCAGTGCTGTGCTGTGCCGCCATGATCTTCTCAAAAGCTGCACGTTGCATGTGCCTCGGGCATCGACGCACTTTGCGTTACTTTTAAGACATGAAGGGCTTTATTTCGCCCGCGATCCTCCAGGGAATGCCACTCAAGTTTCTAAACTGACCCCCTCTATTAGCGGCGAGATGTTTCGGTGGCGCCCTCGTTTGGTTACCTTTCGTGACGTCATTACGTTGTGAACAACAAGTTCGATGGTGTTTGTAATGGGCATGGTGGAAGCCTGAAATCATAGCGCTCTCAAAGCAACACTGCCAACACCGTCAAAATTGAAGTTCCTACGATCCTCTTATTTCCGTCGATGACACATCCTTTGCTAATGTCATAGTCAGCATTCGGCCAATTGTGATGGGCCGACGACAGCGACGCTTTCAATCGCTCACGTCGCCAATACTCTGTTTCACCTGTGTTGTACCGCAGGAAAGGCTACATGCGCGAGCTCCTTGCTCTGGGGCACATCTCGGCGGCACAAGCTCTCGTGCACCAAGGGCAGCTGCCAACGCTATGAGCTCGCGCTTCTAGCCTTCGCTGCGGTACAACAGAAGGTGAAACGGAGTATAGTAACGCTGCCTCGCGGCAATGTGTAACGGACACGAGACTATGCTGTCGCACATCCACGTTGCGTATCTATCAAGTTGATTTTTGTTTTTGCGTTGCCAAATATGCTTTTTATCTTCAAGAGAGATGCGCATTTCTAGATATATTTTACATATCATGGCAACTATTGTATTTTTAAAAGGCCGGGTTTTTCCCGAATGCATATACTGCTCGGTCTACTAATAATTTTCTGCATTCTTTATATGGTAATGTTTTTCATACGTAAAATTAGAAAAGAGCTTTAAAATTCAAGTGCCATCTAAATGGGTCCATAAAATGATTTTCAGCTTCTGCCTCCTTAGATTCAATCCTCAACTCAAAAGCAAAAGGAGAAGTCACGTGGTCGTGACGTGCTTGGGCACCGGATTTGACTCCAAGCTTCCACAATGCTTCTTTAGCACACCATGGAACTTGTCATTCTCAAGTGATGATAAGTGCCGTCGCGGTAATCGTTGGCCACGAATAGACCGATCTCACCAAGCGTTCAACGCATGCGTGACGCCGCCATAACTTTAGTTCGCAAGAGACAGGCAGCAGTGCACGACACGGCTTGTGCCACCTCATGCTCTGCATGCGCAGAGCTCCAGCCTGGCTGTTGCACGTGCAGAAAAACTAAAGTTCCCTCGATGCATTGCGGCAGCGGTGGCGTAACGAAACTGGCTGGTGAGATCGGTCTATTCGAATTCAAATTTTCGTCGGCGGATTGATCGTTGACGAGTGCATACGTCCGAGTTACGCAGTGCTCGTGTCCAATGCGTGAGCTGGGTTTGGCTGACGTGCTTTGGGTACCGCGGATGCATCACAGTGAAAAGGCGTAGAGCTTTAGAACGAAAAGGAGGTCAAACACAGTCCGCGATATTTTCAAATGTTCGTACCGAAAAGAAGGCGTTTGACTTCCTACCTTCGTGTATACTTCGTTTCACCTTATCTGCGAGCGAAGCCAAAGCTAGAAGCGCGAGACCAGTGCTTTTTGCGTTTCTCCCCAGCTCGCGCGCTCGAGCAAAGTCTGAACGCACGGAGCTTTCGTGCTCGCGCTTCCAGCTTTGACTTCGCTCGCACATAAGGTGAAACGAAGTATAGTAGTATTTTTTGGCGCACTAAACGATATGTGATTAGAAAAATCCCTATTTATCCCAGCCCAAAAATTCACTTGATGGTCCCTTCAAGTTGATAGTTACGTATACTGGTAGATACGAGCCTATAAGGAGTATTCACTGGGCGCCATATTTGTGGGTGATGTCTAGAGCGCATGCTCTGAACGAGCCCACAGTAATAGGCTGCTAAGACCGGCAATCTTGAGGGTGCGAAATGCACGTTACAAAAGAACTGTGGAAGCTCGCCCTCAGCACGCGCTCAGCAGTCGTGCACACAGCTATGGCCGCCAGTGAATACTTGGGCGCCATATTTGTGGGTGCTCTCTAGAGCGCATGCTCAGAACGAGCCCCCATTAATAGGCCGCTAAGACCGGCTATTTTGACGGTGTGGAATGCAGGTTGCAAAAGACCCCTGGAAGCTAGCCATCAGCACGCGCTCATCAGTCGCGCACACAGCTATGGCCGCCAGTGAATACTTCCTATACTTCGTTTCACCTTATGTGCGAGCGAAGGCAAAGCTGGAAGCGCGAGCACGAAAGCTCCGTGCGTTCAGGCTTTGCTCGAGCGCGCGAGCTGGGGAGAAACGCAAAAAGCGCTGGTCTCGCGCTTCTAGCTTTGGCTTCGCTCGCAGATAAAGTGAAACGAAGTATATACACATTTTCCACAAGCGTGCAGCCATCTTGAATACCGTCACTTCTGGTATGCGGTAAAACATCTTTTTGATCTCTCCCCGAAGCTAGAAGGTGTTTACGAAAAATGCGTGATTGTCACACATTCCTGATTTGCCTCAGCTATATTTTCTCGCATATTCCAGGTTCAAACGTTTTATTATTTTTTCGCCCCGCATACCAGATATGGAACCCACGTGACTGAGAACGACAGGAAACAGAAAAGGTCTATAGGAAGTATTCACTGGCGGCAATAGCTGTGTGCGCGACTGCTGAGCGCGTGCTGATGGCTAGCTCTTTTGCAACGTGCATTCCACACCGTCAAAATGGCCGGTCTTAGCGGCCTATTAATGGGGGCTCGTTCTGAGCATGCGCTCTAGAGAGCACCCACAAATATGGCGCCCAGTGAATACTCCTTATTAGCTTTAGAAGCTGAATGATATATTTTACTACGGGGTTTAAGTGAAGATATATGCCACCATCTGTAGCACTTCTAAGTGCCTTTGCTTCCTTGTATAGGCTCTTGAATGTTGATACCTACGGGATTGTCGCTCCCAACGCCCCCTTACTTTTGTTCAAATTAATGTATTAATCTTCGGAGGAATCCACTTGACGAGACAAAATTGCCAACTGCAACGGAGGTCATGCGCTAAGACCACCTTTGTTTCAAAATTACCAACAAGCACAATAGGAAACGAGTTGCGCTAAACTTATATTGTTTCATTTTCGCAGGCAACGTGAGTCACATCGCATCACAAGTGGATGTCCGGTACACAGAGTCGGTGGCTGCCCTTTTTGACAGCTTGCTGCAACAATCTCTTCCTTTAAGCATCGTGGTGAACAGCGCCGGCATTTTTTTACCGGCAACTGGAATTGTAGACATCACAGATGAAGACTTTGACAATGTCATCAGTGTAAACCTACGGGTAAGATGACTTTGCCCTTCTAGCTCTGCATCACCAGAGCCGCAAAGACAATGGGGAGATCCCCCTCAGTGTTAAGAGAATAACTCGAATGTGAGCAGAAAGGTACCAGATAATAATTCGAGATACACAAGTGCTTTATCTAATAATGTTTTTTTTTTTTTACCCGTTAAGTTCTCGAAAAAAAAAAAAAGTCAAACCTCGCTGGTTTTTCTAATCTTATCTCGAGATTTAAACATAAATGCATCTGCATAAGTCGTTACCGTTTTGGTTAAATTTAATTCCATGGCACCTCGGGCCTCTAGCCTGAACGCTGGGATGAACGGCATTCCATTTTCTTGGATGAAGAAGAAAAAACCTTCACATACATTTCTTTCACTATTTGCTTCTTGAAAAAAAAAAAAATGTCTCGAATTTTACTCTCCTGCATTCGCTCGCTTAATTGGAAAGAGTGGACGGTTGTGCAGGGAGGAGTTTTTCTGGATTTTCTTATCCAGCAACTGTGTATGGTTACCTCTCGGCGCATTGTCCCGGAGACTTGTTTCTTTAAACATTCCTTTAATAAAGTACAATAAAGCAAGACTCGCTTTAGCATACAAAATATATCACAATTTGTCAGAGTTATATGTTTTACTTGGCACGCAATTCAATTTTATTTTTGAAGACTCCTTGACTTATCTTTGTCTTAGAGTTCAATAATTTACTGTAAAATATGCAGGGGGGGTCGGGAAACGCTGGCCAATTTGCTGCCATTGCGAAACGTACGCATACCACAAAAAAAAAAAAAACACACACACAAAAAAAACGGTTGATGTGATACAGTTATGTCCCGTTAATATGGGTACCCGCTACATGAACTCACTTTTCAAGGACAACTCACATTATGGACGATTGTTTCGGGGAACGGAAGTGTCCGACATTCTTTGCCAAACAGGCCTATTAAAAAAAAAGGAAAAAAAGAGTAACGTTCGGAATTATTAATCACGAGTGGTTATCTTTCTAATGTACAGTAGCTCTCATTAGAATTCGGACGAGTAATTCCCACTCCGCGCTACTCATTGGAAAATTTAAACCTTGAGCAGAGTGATATACCGAAACTCCGAGCAGGTGGGCAAATCCCATCCTGGAGGGACGACGACGTCCGTCTCCCCGGAGGAACCGATCTCACAGCGACGCGTTATTAAAGTCGCGGTCACACTGGTCTTATACATAATGCATGCAAAAGACTCGGTTTTCGCTGCAGACATCTTGACAGAATCATCATATGTTTGTTTCTTTAGACTTAGGCTGGGTGGCGCAAGCTACCGCCCGTTACAAAGGGTATAGCCGATCATCCATCCGTCCATCCATCCATCCATCTGCGGACACGCCTCAGCACGATCATACTATGTGCGCTCCGAATATGTCTGCAGATTGTGTTCGCGTGACCAATGAGAAAGAATCGTCACACACGAAAGAGACATGCCTCAGACAGTGTATGCGGACTGTTTTATTTGTATAATGTATAAGCGATGTGGGCGCGCGACTCAAGAGTCAAGTGGTCGTCGAAAATACGCGCCGCAGTTGGTTGTCTCCTCGGGCGCTCAGGTTTCGGCGCCTTTTTTCTTACTTAGTTTCAGCATAGCTGACTTGCCTAACCTTGTCGGAGTATATCGCGGAGCAACATAAGGTAGTTTAATTTGTAATAAGTGTTTATAACATATTCTGAGGACGGGTAATCCAATTAGAATTAGAATGTAGCAGTTAAGTCGACCATATCGACGGAAAATTCTTGGAGTTTAGGTAATTCACTCGCTCATGATCGCTTTACACTCTCTACTTGAGGTCCGTCGCGGTTGACAACGTTATCCCGAACGAGTCGTTTTTTTTTATTTCGGGAGCCAATTTTTTTCTATCGAAGTATTGGCAATTTGATACTTTAAACCCATGTTACGTATACAAAAAAAAAAAAGAAAAAGCCCGGGGCGGCTAAAAAACAAACACGCTTTTCGTGTAAGGCTCGTCAAATTATGAGGACTGGGAGAAAATTTGGAACTCTTTTTGTTCGCGTTCCGCCCATTGAAAAGCATGCGGGAAGTAACTCAGCACGCACCTCGTATCGCTGCGCCCGAGTGTTCTTCACCAGCAAAAATGCCGTCTGCTTTCATCGCCAACACTATGGCACGAACGCCCAATGACCTTTTCGGTCGTCGCGTGTATCAGTGGGGTGCGTGTTCACCCCCCGTGTTCAACTTTGGCTATCAGACGGCGTTCGGAAAATCGGCGTTCGTTGCCATGGTGACGGCGATGAAAGCAGACGGCCTTTATGCTGCGGAAGAACACTGCGGCGCAGCCATACGAGGTGCGTGCTGAGGCCTTTCCCGCATGCTTTTCGAGAGCTAAAATAAGGATTTCACGCAGAAGGCTGGTTTTCTCCAGCGCCTCATCATCTGGCAAGCCTTACACGAAAAGCACGTTTTTAGACCGGAATTTCGAGATAGTTTGTTTCACAACAACATGGATCTAAGGTATCAATGTGCCGAAGTATCTTTAGTAATTGAAGAAAACCCCTCTATGTCGATCGTTTTCCTGTGCCTCTCACGAAGACACTGATGCTGACGCGGGGAATTCGAACCTATTTCAGGGTACGTTTCTGGTGACGCGGGCCGCAGCGCACTCCATGACCGCCCAAGGTGTCAGCGACGGTGTTATTGTGAACGTCTCCAGCATCCTCGGACTCGGAGGGTCGCGCGGATGGGCAGCCTACGCAGCCTCCAAGGCGGGAGTGATCGGTCTCACCAAGAGCGTCGCCCTGGAGCTCGCGCCGAAAGGCATTCGATGCAACGCGGTACTTCCGGGCCCCATCGACACACCGATGACGGCGCCTTTCCCCGACGCCGTGAAGACCGAAGTCACTGCCGCAATTCCTACGGGCAGAATGGGAAGGCCCGAGGAGATTGCTGAGGTCATCAAGTCCATGTGCGGCCCAGGGTTCTCGTTCATGACGGGCGCCGCGGTCGAAGTTACCGGAGGCTACGCGCTCTGATACGCCAGGTAGCGGTGCAAAATAAATCTGTCTGTAGTTGAAGGCTGCGTTTTTACTGTGGGGGACGGAACAATTCGCAACTTGCATTTCTGGGTCTATGAGTTAGAACGCCGGAGCGGGAACGCCGGAGTGAGTGGCGCTGTCTCGTCGCTGGTGCCGCAGCAGGTGTACCTCCTCGAAGTGCTGCGCAAGCGCACTCACAGGGCATTTATGCTCGCCAAGGTTTTTACTCGTACATGAAACATGAGAGCCCAACTACCCAGAACACAATTTGCGGCTCGAAATTCGTTTTCTTTCCGCCCGAAAACCGCCGATCGAAAACTGGCCGGTTTCTGTGGCGCTCACTTTCTTGTCCGTGGTCACGTGCCGTTTTTTTTGGTTTAGACACAACCACCAAAGATAATCAAAGTCGCGGGACATCGAAGGCACACACTCAATACTAGAGATAGACAAAAAATATGATACCCATTTTTTGTGGCTTCCAAAAAAACCGCAAATACGTTGATTAAAAAAAAGTTGCACAATCACGTGACTTCCGGTATCTTTCTCCTCTATATTTCATCTTCGTCCCCAGTCCAGTTTCGATTTCGAGCAGTTGCGTTTCTTGACTTTATTAAAATATGCGTTACACTGTAGCAAATTATTGATTGGGTAGTATTCTAACACCATAATAAATCACCTGGTAAAAAATAACAAATTTTTGGGAGGTGTCAGTGTCCCTTTACAGGGGTACGGAAGCGAAATTGTAGCGCCTATTTCTTTGTGTAGGCGTGGTTTCCTATACGAGAGCAGCTTACAAACACCAGTCTTTCGTCCGTAAACTTCAGAAAAGCAATTTTAATACGAATAAAACGATTTCCCAACACCACCTGGTAGTTGGGGGAGCCTAAAGTCACTGGATAGGAGACTTTCGGGGAGCCGAGCTTCGTTGGAATGTCTCACGTCACGGGCCCGGCTGTAGGATAAAATGGTCCCGGTCAGAATGGTCCCGGTCAGAATGGTCCCGGTTAGAATGGTCCCGGTCAGAATGGTCCCGGTCAGAATAGTCCCGGTCAGAATGGTCCCGGACAAAAAGGTCCCAAGTGCCAACCCGGACAAAATGGTCCCAGGTGAATTTATCAATACTTGGAGGCTGGGAGCGCTCTTAATAGGACAAAATGGTTTGGTACTTTTATTTTGACACACGTTCAAAGATAATATCAACATTTTCATTATAATCATTTGAAACAAATTTTAAATCCCTTCTATCTATACCATGTAGCTCTATTCTCAAAGGTTCTTGATTTCTACCGATATATTCCACGTGTGTAATCAATATATTTATATCGCCAGAACCTGTTTTCAAATTAGCGCTATTAAGCTTCAAAACGATATTCGGAATTAAAATCATTATCATACGCGTACTACAGGTTCTTGACGTGGTTTTTTTAAATGAACCTGTCGTACCACCGTGTTATATTTTTCAGAAACAGCATCGCTCTGTCTGAACATTGTATATTAAAGAAATCAAAATCTGATTTTGCAATTATGAGCGTATTTATTACATAGACCACTTAGGAGACAAGAGGTTGACGCTGCTGAAGCGAAGGCCTAATACGAAAATGTATTCATATGACCCACACCCCTCAAAAAGTCGTTCAAGGGACGGAGCCCTTGCAAGTACTGTGTGCACAGAGTTACAAGCCGCTGCTAATATCCATCAACAGTAGAAAATACAAAAAACCTGCAAACAGCAAATAAATAACGCCACGCTGGGACCATTTTGTCCGGAACGGCAGTTGGGACCATTCTGTCCGGGACCATTTTGTCCGGGACCATTTTGTCCGGGACCATTTTGACCGGGACCATTTTGACCGGGACCGTTTTGACCGGGACCATTTCGACCGGATCCCCACGGGCCCATCAGGTGCAGCCTTACGGCGCGGCGTGTGCGATAAAGGCGCCCGGAAACGAGCGGCGCTTGGCACGGTTATCAGTTCTATAGTCAGTGTTGTCGGCGCTACCGAAGAAAAGTAACGAAATACGTTACTCGTTACTTGCAAATAAAAGGAAAGCGTAACCGACCTACGTTACCTCAAAATGATAGGAACGCGTTACCGTTACCGTTAAAAAGTACCGCACGTTACTTTTTTAATTATGAATTAACACGTTTCCCTGTTTTGATGGTAAGGTATGCATAAGCGCCATATTTCAAGAAACATTACGTTCACGCAGAAACTGAACATATTTACTTTGTCTTTTTTACGGTTTCACCTGAATACTCACAAAAAAAAAAAAAGAAAAAAAAAAGAAACGCAACGAAAACGCGAAGAAACATTTAAAAATTCATGAAAAAACAGTTAGAGCGAGGCGAGCTGGTGTAGGTTTACCATTTTTTTAGACCACCTGAGACTGGGTGGAAGAAACCCGACGATCGTCTCAAACACAGCTAACGACTTTATTCAGTGCTCCCTCCTTTTATACATCCTGAACCCAAAATCGTCACCATAAAAAAACACTCCAAACAATGGCACCAAGGGGACACGCCTTGACTTCGCAGCCACGCTTGTCTTAAAGGAAAAAAAAAAAAAGAACCACTTTGAACTAACAAAAGGTACACACACATCAAAACATCGACCGAAGGGAACATTTTTTGACCTCGCAGCCACTCTTATCTTTACAAAAAACGAACAAGTGAACCACACGGAACCGACTGCAGTTCGAACCGATCAACCTGTTACACCTTTCCTTTTTTTTTTTTCTTCTACGTACGCATACAAACGGAGCAAAATCATGACAAAGGAGGTACCTCTCGCGAAAAACACAAGACCTGTTCAATTCATACTCGCAGAAAAGCTTTCGCACTATCACTAAGAAGCAAAGACGCCTGGCTTATGCAATTGCCGATCGACCTAATTTTTACTGTCTCTTTTACAACCCTTTTGACGTCATTGACCTCTTTGCATACTACCGTTGTACCGGACCACTCGGCTAAGCAGTTTCTGCACTCTTGTACATGTGTCGCAATTTCGGAATTAGTCGCTTTTATCTTTACGTTTCTTTTGTGCTCAGTTAGACGATCGTTCAAGCATTTTGAGGTCTGCCTTATATACCTAAAACCGCAAGTCATCGGTATGTAGTAAACGACACAAGTGTCACAAAGCACAGAATTTTTCACCGTGGCCCTTTTGGCACCCTTTTTTCTCTCTTTGGAACGGGGTGAGGTTGCCTAACTTAAAGTCGGAGCTGAAAACCACATTAACGCCAAAGTGTTTTGCACACGCTTTTCCATTGTGTAACACGGTGTGAAAATACAGCATCACTGCGATCCTGTTTCTCGATTTGTCTTTTACCTTTTCCTTTTCCCGGTTCATTAAGGTCACTTGCCTGCCAATGAAATCTCCCTCGTAGCCTTCGTTAATCAACCGTTGCCACTGCCCCCTTGACTGCCTTAGCCATGAAATGAACACAAGAGCTGTTCTGAGCATTGGCGAACAGCGATCTAACGACACTGGCCTTTACCGTTTTAGAGTGGCAGCTCTTCTTTGGGAGTACTGGTTTCGGGGCATCTTTTCCTTACTCCCAGCATAGGGCTTCACCTTTTAGGTCCAAAGACTGTAACATATCATTCGTTGGTTTTTCCACCGTGAACTTCAGTTCAGGAGCTGATGACACTATTAGTGACTCTAGCTTCTCCGCAATTCCACTCTGAAAGGTGCATACCACAATGTCGTCGACATATCTCCTGACTATACAGCTGTCCGACGGAATTTTTCCTAGTCCTTCTACCACGGCAGAATCAAGAGAGTTCAGGTATATCTCCGCCAAAGCTGGTGCCACCGATGAACCTATGCACACTCCATATTTCTGCACAAATTTTTGCCCATCGTATATTCAACCAACGTTGAACGAAGATACAAATCCAACACCGTCAGGAAACAATCTACCGAAATGCCCGAACCTGACTGAAATTTTACGAGATTACGCTCCAGGGCCTCTTTTACTTGCTTCATCAGTCTGCTCTTCTCCAACGATTAATAAAGGTCTTTTATGTCCATGGAAAATATCGAGCACATCCTGCCATGATGGACCTTCAAGATGTCAATTAATTCCTTTGAGTTTCTCAGTGAGAGCGAATCTTCAAGCTTAACATACTCTAACCCTTAATAACTCTTAATAACTCTAACCCAAATGGCTTGGCGACAAAAACACAAAAAAAATGAAGTATAATTTTTTTCAGTTTTGGGAAGTAGTAACGAGTGACGTAACTACGTTACAAGTTACTTGAAATAAGTACCGTAAGCACGTTACCTGTTACTGTTTTGAAAAAGATACGAGCACGTGTTATGTTAAACGTTATGCTGTCAATGAACATACATAAATTGAGGCAATAATAGATTTGTCAGAAATACATGGAAGAAGGGAACGCTGTGCGCCTGTCTCCGGGCCAATCCAAGCTTCAAGTGTCCGGTGGTCTCACGAGCGCCAATCCCCCGAGGAGCACGTTTTCGGTGCCGGAAGCAAGCGGATGAAGCGGATGCTATTCTTGCATCATAAGGCGAAAACAACCTTTGAACGTAACCGAAGCTGCACCAGCTGTGTGCGCGCTCGTCTGTTCTCCGCGTCCTTGGGATGCGCGTGCGTAACCCGAGCCGCACCAGCTCTGTGCGCGCTCGTCCGCTCTCCGCGTTCCTGGGATGCGCGTTGGTGCCCAACACAGACACAACAGTACGTTACTACGTTGCCGGAAAAAAACGCGTTACCGGTAACGCCGTTACTCGCAACGCGTTACCGCCAACACGACCATACCTCGGGTATTCCCACTTGGCGGGATTGTAACGCGTTGACAATAAAGCTGCCCGTACGAAAATGTCAGATCGGACCGGTTCCAGGTCGGATCCGCGCGGAGCCGCGCGGTTCTAAACTTGTGGACAGTTCAGATCCGCGCGGATCCGATCAGGTACCGCGCGGTTCTGGGTGTAACCAGTCGGATCCAGTGAGACCCAACGCACTGCACCGCACGGTGATGGGTGAATCTGATCCGTTCCCCTTGGTTCCAATAGGGTCTGCTCCCAGCCAGCGAACGCGCACATGCGTGACTGGAGGAAGAGGGGGGGAGGTTCGGCGGGGAACTCCCGCTCTCTTCCCCGCGGTCTCTCGCAGGTCACGTGTTAGGGACAGGCGCATCCGCTACGCCAGCGCTGCGAGTGGGCGTTCTCCGCTTCCGCGCCTCGCTTTGTCTGTTGCAGTCGACGGCAGTTTTCCTACAGTTTCGGTTCTTCTCCGCTCTCGTCGCGATTTCAGACCCAGGCTGTTCCGCCTGGGTCTGAAATCGCGACGATCTCTCGCTTGTAACGGCCAAGGGCATCGCGCGAAATACTTTTGTAGAGTCCAGTGGTGAGCGCAGCGGGAATTCCGCGGGGCACCACCTGGGTCTGAAATTGGGGCACCGGTTGGTACCGCGCGGTACCATTAACTCTGCAAAACCACTGGAACCAGCCGGTTCTGCCTGAATCTGAAATTGGGGCACCGGTTTGTATCCCGTCTGGAACTGCGTGGTTCCAGGCGGGATACAAACTGTGCTCCAATTTTAGATCCAGGCGGAACCGGCATTTTTTCATTCGGCCTGTATCTGACATTTTCGTACGGGTGGCGACACCTGGTGATGACGATCGTAATTACGGAACCCTTGGACGTGTATGGGCGCATGACGTTACGAGCGTGACTTCACGGGCAAACATCCCGAGAAGTATCGCGCCGCCTAGATGGCTGATTTTGAAGCGCACACAAGAATCCGTCGGTTCCCGTACGAAAATGTCATATACAGGCCGGAATGAAAAATGCCGGTTCCGCCTGCTACTACCAAACCGCAACCTGTCTTTCGATGTAAAACGCGTTCCATTTCTCTTTTGGGGGAAGTGCTCGTGTGACCGGGAGGGAGGTGGGGGAGTAAAGGGGGGGGGGGGGGAGGGAGCCGCGAGCCGCACTTTAACAAGCGATTCCCATTGTTCTCCTTGTCCTCGCACCGGCTTGCTGTTTGTGTGCCAGCACGTGTATTTGCCACTTACGTCATTTACAAGAAAGTTTTTAGATGAGGCGACAAGTTATCGCCTTTATTCCTACGCCTACGACACAACTGAGGAGGGCGGAAGCGGTCTCAGCAAAACACACACCCCAAACACGCAAAAAAATAAAAAAAAATTATATATTTTATGCCAAATGTTCGTTGAATGTTGTAGAGTAGTTATCGCTTTCCCCAGAGATTAGATGATAGGTGAACACATGGCTCTTAGGTACGTTTATTTACCATAAAGCCCTGAAAGAACGCCTACCCAAAATGAAAAGAAAATGGTGCGTGTGTGTGGGTGGGGGGGGGGGGGGGGGCTACCAGTGACGTGAAACGGGAAGTCTTCGACTTCAAAGTTTCCTATTTTTTTTTCTCACCACAGTCGGGTTTTAAACATCATGATTAACTATCACCAGCTCGTCTGCAAACTCTGTCTTTTCATTAATGATACCACAGATCGCAGACACAGCGAATTCGCGTTCCACGGTGCGATAAGTACGCGAGAATTCGCTACGAAGTCCCCTGTCACGAGTACAGGCAGCAGAACGCGGACGCATGCGTATTCGCGCTTCATGGTGCGATGTGCACGCAAGAACCCGCTACGAGCTCGGAGGGCACGGGAACGAATATCGCGCGCGCGCAAATAAAAAATAAAATAAAAAAGAAAACGCGTGAACGAGTTAGGATATTGCATGTCGCGGGAACGGATAACCCGCAGATTGCGGACGCTGCAAATACGCGTGTCACGGTGCGATAAGCCCGAGGGAACCCGCGGCGAACACGCTTGTCACACGTACCGATATACCGCAGATCGCGCGGTTGATGTGATTAAAGAAACGGGTGGGAGATTTCTTGGGGGCGGGTGTTCGTACGAGACTTTACGGTATACGCGATTTAATGCGAACGGTATTTCGAATACACGCGGCCATGCTCAACGCCACGGTAAAAAAAAAAAAAAAAAAGTAGACGAATTGATGTTTTAGTACTTCTGACAAAGCCACCTATGCGTCCTTTGGAGATCAGACACACGCCGTTGACACGACCACATCGGTATGGTGGTTCCATAACATTGGTTCAGAATCTAAACGAGCATAACACGCGGTAAACCACTACCGCCAGTAAAAAATACATCAATATAGTATAAAAAAAAATTAAAAAGAAATTTTGGGCTAGTTTTAGCGCAACATTTGCGCTTGGGAGCAGGATGGCGCAGCGAAAGTGTATTGGCGCAGCATGGCGCGATTGGCGCAGCGCTTCCACCCCTGCCTGTCCCAATGGGCAATGCCAATGGAGCGAAGCCCGTCGTCTGTAGCAGAAATTGATGGATAGGCTCCCATTGGCTGGCGCACGCCATATATAGTTTCAAGGAAAGAACGGGCGAGGCTCCCACTGGCTCTCGCGTGGCGTAGTTCCAAGGAACGCCACCAGAGAAGCTCTCTCCATGGCGGCGCTGCACACGCAGTGGCCCAGCTGCCGGTAGGAGTTGCGGGCCTGGCTTGGCCTGGCCGCAGTGCCCGCATGAGCAAACTCCGGAGAGGCTGCACGGCCCAGCTCAGCGCGGCGCAACCACTTCATGAGAGCGCGCGCTCGGCCCTCGGCCGCTACCTCGGCAGTAGCGAAACATGGCCGTCCACGGCAGTATGCCGCAGACAAGCTAAGGAAGCGGAAGAACGACATTCATGCTTACGCATTCACAACTCATAAGAAGTCCTCGGAATTTTTTTTTCTCTAAAACATGCATGCTGCGGGCAACTCAGCTGGACCGAGAGGCGTGTTGACAGGTGACGCGGAAGCGTTGCCTCGACCTCCTCTCCCACCCCCTTGTTTCATTTTTTTTTTTCTCCAGAAGATTCGCGCACTGCGGGCGACGCAGCTGGACCACAAGGCGTTTTGACACGCGACGCGGAAGCGTGGCCTCGACATCTCCCACCCCATCTTGTTTTATTTTTTCCAAGATGCACGTTGCGGGCGACTCAGCTGGACCGAGAGGCTTGTTGACACGCGACGCGGGAGCGTGGCCTCGAGATCCTCTCGCATCCCTCTGGTTTCATTCCCCCCCCCCCCCCCCCCCCCCCAAGAGATGCACGCTGTAGGCGACGCAGCTGAACCGAGAGGTTTGTTGGCAGGCGACGCGGAAGAGTGGCCTCGACATCCCTTTCCATCTCCTCTTTTTTTTTTTTCTTCTAAAAGACGCGTGCTGCGGGGGACGCAGCTGTACCAAAAGGCGTATTGACACAGGACGCGGAAGCGTGGCCTCTCCAGCCCCTCTTGTTTTATTTTATTCCAAAATATATGCTCACTGCAGGCGACGCAGCTGGACCAAATGGCGCGTGGCCGCGGAAGCGCAGCCTCGACAATCTTTTCCGCACCCTATCTCGTTTTGTCAGTTCTAATAGATATTCACGCTGCGGGCGACTCAGACTGACAGGAGTGTTGACACACGACGCGGAAATGTGGCATCGACATCCTCTCCAACTCCATCTCGTTATTTTTTTTTTTTTTAAGAGGTGCATGCTGCGGGCGGTTTTGTTAAACCGAGAGGCGTGTTGACACACGCCGCGGAAGCATGGCCTCAGCATCTTCTCCTATCCTATCTCGCTTATTCCCCCCCCCCCCCCCCCAAAAAAAAAAGTTGCATGCTGCGAGCGACTCAGCTGGACCGAGAGGCTTGTTGGCACACGGCGCGGAAGCGTGGCCTCGACATCCTCACTCACCCCATCTTGTTTATATTTTCCGAAAGATGCAGCTACGGGCGGCCATGAATTGAAATTTGAGATAAATTATTTTATATGGGAATTTTAGTAATCGCATATTGTTTAGGGGACCAAAAGAAGAGGGTAGAAAATCAAAAGGCTGATTTTCGGTACGAAAATCTGAAAATATAGTAGACTATTTCGTGCCTCCTTCGAAAGCCTTTTCACTAGTGATATCTCCGCGGTACTCAAAGTGCGTCAGCCGGCTCACGCATTGGACACGAGCACTGCGTCACTCAAACGCATGCGCTCGTCATCAATCAATCCGTCCATGAAAATTTGGGTTCGTGTTCGGGGCCAATGAGTGCCGGACGGCACAATTATCATCGTATGCGAACGACAAGTTCTATGCTGTGCTTAAAAAGCACGATGGAAGCTTGGAATTATCGCACCGGTGCTAGCACGTCACGACGACGTGATTTCTCACTTCGCTTTCGAGTTGAGGAGGAAAGAAGGAGGAAGAGGTTGAAAAATCGTTCCCGAGGTACCCGAGGTACGGCGCCCGAGGCGTGTTGACACTATAGAGTTCCTGTATAGGCTCCCTACGGGAGCCAGAGTTGCGCGTTCATCCCCGTAGCGCCGTCTTTCCTGCATGGCATGTTGATCCAGCTCCTCACGTGACTGAATTCGGCGAATAGCAGCGCGGCGCGTTCGAGGCGCGCGGCGCGCTCAAAAGCAGGGAAACGTTCGGCGGGGCGCGCGCAACGTCTACTTTCCTGCACGGCACTTGATCCGGCTCATCATGTGAACGCGCAACTCTGGCTCCCGTAGGGAGCTTATATAAAAACTCTATACTCTGTTTCATACTTAGTGTGCAACGCTGTCAAAGCTACTGGCGCGAGCACGGTGCTTGATCTCGTTGATCATTTGCACGAGTTCACGCGCAAACAAAACCATAGATGAAGCCACGCGCTCGCGCCAGTAGCTTTGAAAGCGTTGCACGCTAAGTATGAAACAAAGTATAGTTGACACTAAAGTCCCTTCATGTTTTAAAAGTAGCGCAAGGTGCGTCGATGCACGAGGCGCGTGCAACGTGCAGCCCTTGGGAAGATCATGGTGGCACAGCGCAGCCCTGGGCTAGATATCAGACGCCATGTTCTTCCCTGAAGTGGCGCGCGGCACGTGTCTCTAGCATTTCCACAACAATGAATGGCGCCACTTCTCCCAGGATAGAGGGGCTTTAGTTGACACGCGACGTAAAAGCATGGCCTCAATATCCTCTCCCGTTTTTTTTTTTTTTTTTTTTTGTATTTTTGCAAAAAGATGCGCACTGCGGGAGACGCAGCTGGACCAAAAGGCGCGTTGACACGCGACGAGGAAGCATGACCTCGATATTCTCTTCCACAATATCTTGTTTTTTTTTTTTGGTTTTTTTTATGATTTGTTCCTAAATGATGCACGCTGCGGGAGACTCATCTGAAAGCAGAAGCGTGGCCTCGGTATCCTCTCCCACCCTCTGGATTTGATTTTTCCTCTGAAAGACGCGTGCTGCGGGTGGCGCAACTGGACCGAGAGGCGTGTTGACACAAGACTCGAAAGTGTGGCCTCGGCATCCTCTCCCACCTCCTCTGCTTTTGTTATTTTTTCCGAAAGATGCGCGCAGCGGATGATGCAGCTTGACCGAGAGGCGTGTGGACACGCGACATGGAAGCGTGAACTCGCCATTTTCTTTGGCCTTCCTCTGGTTTAGATATGTTTCCCTAAGGGTACGGGATGTGGGCGACGTAGCTGCGGGAAGCCAAAGAGGCTAGAGTATTAGTGGAAATACTGAGGCTAGATGGTGCAGACTAGCGCCCAATACACACAAAAAAAGAAGGTATAGCGAGTTGGTTTCAGACAGGTTTCACCAATGGGTTTCACACACTGGCACCAGAATGCATCGCGCTCGCGGAGTGCCGCAAGGGCGGATAACCGACCCCGAATGAACTTCCCGGGTGCACAAACTGATGTTGTCGCCACCTATGTTGTAGCAAGGGCAGCAAGGGTACCAACCTCAAACCGAAACTAGCGCCCTGCTGTTCGACATTACCGGCGGGAACGCGAGACAGTGCGGTCGGCGGTCGTTGGAATGTTTATATTTACGATCACTTCAACAGCTTGACTGTCGTGCAGATATTTATAAATGGCGTATGTTTCCGCCACAAGCTGACAACAAAATATATTGTAAGAAATGTTGTCTGTTAAAACCAAGACCCAGCTCGGCGACCCTTGCGGGGAAACTCGGCGCGTATCTTCGGCGCCTGGGGGAGGTAAGTGCCCATCGCCGATGCCTTGCTGCTCACGAAATAGTTGAACGCGTTTAAGGACTTGTAATTTTTAAGACATTCTCAGGTGTATGAACCAGGTGACTCGAAAGTAGTCGTAAAAATTCACGACGATACCTTCTGCAGATTTGTCATTTCTTTTGGGGAACAAGTGTTTTCTTTTCACCCAAAGGACCGGGAAGGTGTGTCGATCCCGTATAAGTAAATTTCTGGATGTACCGCTGCTACTCGACGGCTGTGAAACGTTTAAACCTTTTAAAGTACGCGCCACTCGCCCCAGAAGGTTGCTCGTGTTTGTTTTTGTTTTGCCTCCGCACACCCTGTATAAACACTGATAAATGACAAGAATATTTGTATATATATATATATATATATAAAACACAAATTTTAAGACTGAGCTTACGGTACCTCTAGTTTTGTTTTGTTCCCTGATTTGTGGTTTTGTCAGATAGTAGTTCCTCGCTCGAGTCTTACCAACTCAATTACATCAACATCAATAGTTTTCAAAATGGCGACTGCCGTGTATCTGGAGCATTATCTCGACAGTAAGTATTTTCGATCGAAATGAATTTATCCTCACTGAAGGAACATTGCGTGAAGTGTAGCTCGAATGCATTGCTAACGTTCTTGCGCATATCTTAGATTAATACCTTCGTAGACTTTATAATGTCCGTGCTGCGATTTTGGCGGGTACTGCCTTTTACTACCAACAGTTGCCGCAATTCGGTACTTTGAAAGCCAAGTTTGAGAAACAATAAACGATCGACGGCCGAGCACTTTCGAACTAAGTATACCTAAACCTTTGGCGAATATGTATAACCCAAGCCACGCTTCCTTGCGCAAATTTCTCTCCACTTGTTCATACCTCGATCCTGTTTCAGGTTTGGAGACATTGCCGGCAGAGCTGCAACGAAATTTCAATTTGATGCGGGACCTCGACTCCCGGGTGCAGGGGATATCGAAAAACATTGAGAAGCTTTCGCACACGTACCTGAACAATGCCAAGACTTACACAGCATCCGAGCGTTCGGAGCATCTGGAGAACATCCGCAAGATGTTCGAGAAGGCGAAGGAGTACGGCGACGACAAAGTTCAACTTGCCATGCAGACGTACGAAATGGTGCGTTGTCTGTCCTATTTTATTCGAATTTATTTGATTCGTTTTGCATGTGTGTGTGTGTGTGTGCGCGCGCGGTTTTATCGAGTGTATGGGTTCCCACGCTTCGCTTTGGAGGGTGCCGGAGCTTGAATGTATGTTACAACATATTTTTATATAACAGCGGGGTAAAGTGCTGGATGTATAATGGGTAAGAAGGGAGAATGGGTGAGAGACAGAGAAAGAGGGGGGCAGCAAGCGCTACCTAGCGAATGAATATTGCAACGAAGGAATGGATGTATGCCTGTGAGTCTTGATGGATGGGTATTATGCCTGAACCCCTAGGATTGGGTTGCAGCTTACACCACCTAGTGGAAGATTTGCTTTCTTTAAAAATCTTAAGAGTTATTACTTATTTACATATAATACATTAAGTTTAAGCATTTTAATAGTATAATTTCTAAGAATTTCAATCCGTGTGCAGCCAGGTGCCTGCACCTTCCACGCTCTGAATCTTCAGGAAGAAAATAAGAACACGATTCATCCTTCCTTCGACTTATGTCACCAGTCAGATGACTTCTGCTTAGTTGTCTCCACCTTCCTAGAATGTCTTTTCCCCTCATTTTTCTTAATCTCTATCGCCTTTAATAAATCAGTCCTGCCTCAGGCAACTGCAGTGTGATACCCTTTGCGGTAGGATATCAAGTACTTGTCCTCCTCTCCACGTGCTCTACACACTGCATCTATTTCCTGATCTCCCGGGCTGTGCACCTAAGCCTGACCCAGAGGTGTCTGGTTCAGGCTAATACCCCATTCACACTGCAGCATAAAGGTACCTTTAGTAAAGGGCATTTAGTATCACACGGTGAATGAAGGGAGGATGAATATTTGGATAAATGATACTGGCCATATTCTTTGTAGCGGCCTAATCATAACGATTTGCGGCACTTGAACTAGCACAAACAAGGAAGAAAAGCCTTTCTACATGCCAGATGGAGCAGGATGAGATTGAACAAGCAGTGCAACATGCACCTTAAAGGGCAACTCCGCTTCATTTTTGATATTTAGAAAACTATGCAGCCCTCTTCAGTATCATGTAGGAAGACCCCATGTCAAATATTACGATCTAATTCCGTCTATATATTTAATAAACTGGCCAGCAAACTTTCAAATGAGCCAATTCGCCGAAATCTGCCAACTCTAGCATGCGACGCGAGGCGCAATCGTCAGCGCAGTCAATGCGGCGGAGTTGGAGCGGCCAACGTTGACCCACTACGTCAGAGGCATGACTACGTCATTCTCACGCTTTGGTTGTTTTTACTTCTCAGAGCGAAATTGAACGATAGCGTCATGAGTTTCTCCTCCCGGTGTTGGCTGAACGGCGTCCACGTGATCACTGTAACGCGGATGTGCTAGTTTGCGCTGCCCTGCGCGCTTATCGGTCTGTTTCTCCGCTCCCCCTCTCCTTCGTCTTCTCCCCTTCCCCCTCTCCCCCGGGCCATCACCGTCCACGCCATGCGAAGTGACCTGCCCGCGTCGCGTGTCCTGTCCCTCGCCCCCACGCACTTCACAAGACCACGTGGTTCGACGTGACGTGGCCATGACTCTGTCGACACGAGGCCAATGTTGCCTGACGCAACCAAAGTTTCGGTTTCGGTATCAGCAGATGTTTAAATTAAGATTACACAAATAATACTCCACATTTCGCGAATCCGAAGACGTAGAGCTGTTTAGTAGTGCTTTGTGAAATGGAATCACATGTAAACCTAAATTTTTCGGAATTGAGCGGAGTTGCCCTTTAAAGGGGCCCTGCAACAACTTTTTGACTGGTTTTTGATTTGCACCAAACCTGAGTGCACTAAACGTAGTAACTAAGTGAAACTTTTCTTTTCTCGAAATTCGCTTCATTTTAGAAGTTATAGGCAAATTGAAATTACAAAACAAGCAAAAAATAACCCCCCTCATGACGTCCCTGGTCCTGGCTTGGGTGGCCAATGGTAGAAGCGAAGCGACCGGCCGTTTGCGTGCGGCATACGTTGATGGTCACTTCTCCTGTAGCCGCACGCGCGTCAACGGCTCGTTGCTGCTTCAGCCCTCCACCACGCTTGCCGGCATGAATTTACTGGGTCTGTCGGAGTTCAAGCTCCGAATCCTCAATAGAAGTGCGGAGCTGGGAGTAATATTGTATGAGGACATTCCTCGTAAGCGTCCGGAGCATGCTGGCGAAGCCTCTCAGCCCCAACTCGACGACGCTCAAGTTCCGCTCAAGTTCCGGGTGGGTTTCCTGTGGCGCGAGACCACAGGAGACAAATTCATACTTTCGCTTCTTACAAAATGTGCTGCGGGACGTCGTGCATCGTCTGCTAGGATCCGCGGGGCGCCTGCGCCGGCCTGCACCGCTTTTTTTACCGCTTGGTGGCTGGTATGTCGTCTGGTCACCATAGCTTTAGGTCATTGCGTGTTGTTTCTTGTTTCTGTACTTTCTAAACTGCATTTCTTTCTCTTCCTATCTGAAATACTGAACAAAAACTACTCCCATAAATAATTTAAACGGTTTGCGCCATTTATATTTTGTATTTCAACTAAAAAAAAGCTTTTAGGCGGCTCTGACCAGTCGTAATTCAGGAGGTGACCGGGACCGCCCACGTCATCGAATTCGTCACATGCCGCTCACGTTCGGCACCACGGGGTGTCTCTGTAGGAAGAGGAGGTTTCCACGTCGTCCGGTTAAAATAAGACGCACTGATATTTAGTGACTCTCTCCGTGCCCGCTGGGCTGCCCATGAGATGTGGAAACAGCAAAAAAGGTAGATGCTTAAATGGGATTGCAGGACCCCTTTAAGGCGGTCCTATAAAGAAGCTGAGGTATCGTGTCGAATTGAAAGGTTTCTCTACGAACGATTCGCCGACGCATCCGCATATGCTATACCGAAAAAGGTTTGCCATCTTCCCACGTGTTTGGCCGCCTCGAACTGATGGTGCATTGTGGCCGCCATTACAGGGCCGAGATTTGAGGCAGTGCGTTTCAATAAATGCAAAGGACTGGTAAAAATATTGCTTCGAAAGCCATTACCTAGTTGTAGTTCCTGTTGTTTTGCTTCGTTATACAAGAAACCTGGTGGCAGACATCATACGAGGTAACTTTAAAATGTGGTGCTTCCCTTCGAGACCCTCTAAAATAAACGTCCAACACCGCCAAACATGGACTTCGAGAGGCACGGGCCAATGCTTGAGAGTGAGTACGATAATGTAGACCTCTGAGCTCAACGCCGTTCTTCGTGCAGGCCATCGCATCGTACAAGGGGCGTCCGCAAGTTTGCGTTATTGGCACCAAAAATTGAAGAAAGGGGAACAAAATGAGCATTAACACGAGCGCACATTTCTCTATTTTTGGCACAGCATGAACATTGCGTGCTATACGATGAAGCTTTCTCTTCCGCATGCTTGCTTTCACGGCTGCCGACCCCCACGCAGAAAGACCTCCGGAAGGAAGCAACCGGTTGAAACGTTGCAGTTGCTCGAGAGCGACCTTGACGACTTTTTTCACCGCCATGTCGCTATGGACAAGTGTTGGTTTCACCGCCACAATCCAGAGACAAAATTATGAAGCAAGCAGTGGCAGCACGTGAACTCAACTGCACCAAAAAATACCAGGACCGTGTCGTTGCCGGTAAAGGTCATGCTGCGTGCGTTTTGTGACTGCTGTGGCGTTTTCTTAACAGATTACGCTCATAAAGGTCAATCGGTCGCAGAAAACTTTGATCGTCATCTTCTGAGAAAGTTGCGAGAAACTACCGAGGCAAAGCGCAGAGGGAAGCTCACGAAAGGCGTCCGTCTGCTTTCGCGACCATGCCCCGGCTCACTCGGCACTGGCGACGTGGTCACACACGGCCTCTTTAGGTTACGAGATTTTGCGTACCCGACCTCGCAACCAGTGACTTCATTCTTTTCTCTTGCAAGAAGACACCAGTACGTAGAAAGCATTTCAAAGACAACGACCGAGTGATTTCTGAAGTGCAGCGATTCCTGAACACTCATAATGAGGAGTTTTATAACAATGGCCTCCGGCAGGTTGTCCATCGCCGGCAAACGTGCGTGACTTTGAGCGATGAGCATGCAGAGATAGACTAGACCCCTACTTGAGTTTCATTGCCGAATTTCTATTCCTTCGTGACAATAATACAAACTTTACGAATGCTGCTGATATTTTAAATGGCCGTAATTTTGAAATAGGCACGTTCCACGCAACGCGTGATGATTGAACCTGCTAGCGTGAGTATACGTTTCTCGCTAGCGTTTTCCATTCAGTTTTTTTCCAGAAATAATATAATTGCTACTTAGAGATATTGAATTTGCTATAGCTCATTAAAGGGCATAAATTTATATACGCCATTTTTATTTCGAGCTCATGGGACCGAAGCTACTCCCGGTACCTGTAAAAGGAGGTTGGCGTGCTCCTTTTAACATAGGCCCTCCCTTAGGTAAAGGTATCTTTACGCACCTTGTGATAACGATCTCCAGCTCCCTTTACTAAAGGGTCCGTAGCTAAAGATACCTTCATGCTGTCATGTGAATGTGGTATAAGATGTACTATCGTGGACACTGTTAGCTATAACACGGCAGTGGCGGCCGTCCCGTACCCCCAGCACCACATAGCAGGCGCCATCCGAAACTCCGCGCATATGCCGTGTGGGGGACTCGCTCATCCCGCCTGCGTGCATACCCTCGCCTTGTTGTCTGCTGGGCGCAGAGCAGACGCCACAGCGCTTGCCAATGTTCGCTGAGCACGGTTTCGTGGCACATACCCTCGCCATAGCGAACTGGTCTCGAACTCATTTTCAACTGGCGATTTTTATTGGGGCAGATTGCAGAGTCATTGGAGCATAAGCCCTGTCTACGGTGTTTTTTTTTTGTTTTTTATTGCTTTTTCAGAAACAGGCGTGCGCAATGCATCTTTAACAATATGCGTTCGCAAACCAGTATGAGCAGTATGAGCGCAGCAGGTGCGATATAGAAATAGACTGTTATACTCTGTTTTACCTGAAGTCCGAGCACAGAGTACGGTACGAAACGACAGAGCCAATCAAATAGCGGCAAAGGTGCAACATCACGGAGTGCATCGCCGGGGGACCCAATCAGGTGCATAAAGTGTGCTTTTGTCACTGCTTGGTTGGCCCTATCGTCTCGTAGCCTCCGCTGCGCTCGAACTTAAAGTGAGATGGAGTATAACTGCAAGTTTGTCGCACAAAAAATGTAATCTAACGTGATATAGCATTTAGTGGCGATGATTATCCTTAGCCAGCGGACACATATCCATGAGTCAGGGAATCGACCGTGGACACCTCTACGCGGTGGTTCGCTGAACCGTGTTCAGCGAAAATTGCCAAGCGCTGTGGCGTCGTCTGCTCTGTGCCTAGCAGACGACAAAGCAAGGGTGTGCTCGCAGGTGGGAAGAGTGAGTCCGCCACACGGCACATGCGCGGAGTTTCGGATGGCGCCTGCTATGTGGCGCTAGGGGTACGGGATGGCCGCCGCTGCCGTGTTACAGCTAACAGTGTCCACGATAGTACACTCACCTCTGGGTCACACAAATCAACAGGTATCTGACACTTTTTTTTGCGTGCAGTTTTGTCATTTTTTAATGGGAGCTTGCACTACCTCTGATAGGCCTCGAGTAGTTAGTGTGCCATTCTGGGAGGTATGAGCATGTGGCCTTATAGAGAGCTTTGCTTGCATGGGGGCCTAGATGAACAAAGCAGTAGCAGGGTTGCACCTGTAAGTATCTTGCCCCTGATAGTTCTGGACAAGACTTGTAACTTAAACATGTCTGTGTTCAGGCACATTCACTAAGTTCCATGGATCTTTACAGGTAACTTTGGTTTTGTGTACAGCCTAGGGCAGTGCTCATGTCCAATCCATAGGTCACAATTGGCTGCAGTATTTTACGGTGACAAGTAACTGCAACTTGGAAAATGTAGACCACCGTCATGTTGCACTACATAACACCCAGCTTGTAAAGTTTGAACTTAAGACTATCCCATAGACCCTTGAGTAGCATGTTAGATTTGCAGCCTATGTGCACATACATACTCTCCAATAGGTTAAAGTGTGGCAAGTGTGATCCATTCGTGGCTTTTCTGAATTTCTGTCGACCCTGAGAGATGGGGGATTCCCAATACTGCCACGCGCTTTGGCGAGCAAGCGCAGTGCGTGGCCGAGTGGTTACCGCGCTTGATTGTCGCGTGGAGGATGTAGGTTCGGTTCCAGTTAGCGGACTGTCCTTTTATTTATTCTTTCAACTTGGCCTTCTCGTGAGTTCGAGGAACCTTCTCGTCTGATCGGGTTCCGAATGTTCTACGCACCGAAAGTTCTACGCCGAACGATCCAGAAACCCATGAGGGTACATAAGGGATTCCGCAAGGCGAGCGGAATCAGTTTCGCCTCAGCGTTCGACTCGGCTGTCACGCCGACTTCGACGTTCGCGACGCTCTGCTTTCTTCTGTTCCCTTTTTATTTTTGGGCACAAGTTCGCCCCATTAAACGTTTAGTTTCTTCAGTTATTATCGCCTCATCAATTGTCATTCGTGACAATACGCTAGTAGGTGTAGTTTGTCTCGTTAAAAGGAAATTGAAGTTTTATGGTTTGTTTGTACATCCAGTCTCGATTAGGCTTGAAACCATATCTGGGGTGGTAACAATGCTAAGCAGTGAGACATTAGGATCATTCTTACACTTACTTGTGCAGTGTGGCCAGTCCCTATACAGACCTTCACCTGTTGTTTCATTGACACTGTTGCAGTGCAATGCAGACACTTGATTAGCACAGCCGGGCCTGACAGTAGACCTTTCCAGAAATATCTGACTCTCCCACCGTCTGCTTGACGGATTGTGACATTCCGATGTATGGTATGCGAGATTATCCAGGAACCGAAGACGAAATGGACGTCAGCTTAACATTTTGTGATATCAGAATGCAGAGACGGCAGAAGAAAATCAAAGCAGAGTGTGTGACGACCTCCTTTTGTGGTTATTTTGTTTTTGTGCATTCTGAGCTCGTTATGATGAGAGAAAATGTATCGTGCTTCTACTGGGATATACAAAGCGTTCGATTCGGCATGAACCTACATCGGAACAGCCCTACAATTCCCCTCGCTGCTAAGTGTTTCGGAATTTTTCAAAAAGGTCTATTCAGTTTTGGCTGGGCTACGCTGCTTCCGCTCAAGCTTTGCTGCCACATTAGAGTGAGCATTTTCATTATCACTCTGGCATCATTTCGTTGCCATATTTCAGGAGCAGTCATATGTTGTGTTTAACTTGGGGCCCCTTAAAGCAGAAAGTGGATGTGGCGATGAAAGTTTGTGCAAATCACTTGCAGTTTCCATTTACCCTCCGTGGCTATACATCGTTTACTCGAGCAATGGGGACATCCCTATATTTTGCAGGTGGACAAACATATTCGCCGTCTCGATGCGGACCTTGCCCGTTTCGAGGCCGAACTCAAGGACAAGGTTCTGAACTCGCAAGGAAGCGACTCCGAGAGCACCACCAAGAGTGAGTGTGCTCACGAGCAGAATCCTTTTCCCCGCACACTTTTCATTTCCGGGATGAGCGTCCTGCTGCACTCAATGGTTCTTTGTGATGTTTAGTTGTTAGGTTGAGATCATGTTTACAATGTCTAGCAGTGTGTGCGAGCTTCCGATTGCGTGCTATGCTTTAATTTGCAGAACGAGGCAGAAAAATTCAAGAGAAAGCCGACAAGAAAAAGAAGAGCAGAGGGCGCTCCATGTCTTCAGATGACGAGGTGCCGAAGCCTGCTCGCAAGAAGCTGAAGGGTCAAGTGTCGCAGTAAGTCTGCCGATATTAATTATTGGGAAAGTCTCTATTAATCGTTAGGAAGGTATCCAGCTGGGAACTAGCCGGTTGTAAATTGGCCTCGAGATCGACCTAGAGGTGGCGCTACTGTCGTGCTATTATCATCATCAAAGCGGGAATAGAAGCATGGCTGCCCCATAGGCTCTCCACGTTCGCGTGTGAGACTTTGTAGATTCTTGTGTTTATTTTGTTTGTCGCACAGTATTTTGTCGCACAGTATTGGTGGGAAAACAATTTTAGCAGAAAATGGTGCAGTACTGTTGGGTGCTTCAGGGAAGATTGAATTGTGTTGCCAGTGTATGGCCTGAATTTAAATAGTCGCTTGTGTAGATGTATCGCCTGCTCTAGGCAGACGTTGGGAAGCATGGATCATCACGACGGATGCCTGTTTCCTGGTGAACTGCACTGTTTATGTTAAATATTTGTTCCTTTTAAAAGAGAAGTTTCGGTTTATGAGCGTGGAAATAAAACAAAACAAGGAATCCCAACTCGAATACTTACATAATGCTGGTACTGTGGGTTGTGGAATCGCAGGTTCTATGCATTTCTTTTTTTGTATAACTTTTAGCCTTTGCAGTAATATAAATATTTCGCATTGAGAGAAGTTAGTGCTGTATTGGAAATTACCATGCTATCGCTAGCTTCTATGAGTAAGAAAATTCAGCTGCAGTCAATGTTTCCTTTTACTGTGCCATGGTGTGGGAAATTTTTTCGGAGTTGGAACAATTTTACTACGTTGCGATGAGGAGAGAGTGGCTCTTCTAGTTATGATCCGCAAACTCTTCGTTGGCAGGACCACTGAAACAAGTGAAACAAACTATTCCCATATACTGGGTGTTTCAGTAAAGACTGACAAAAATTCCTAAAATGAGTGTATTCGAGGTAAAAGGATAATTTTCTCGGGGCCGCATTATTTGTGGTGGCAGACGTCAGAAAATGTGCGATACTTACTAATTCATTCACTAATAATTAAAAACGACTCATTAACTTTTTAATTAGTGAAAATAGACATATATGGTTCTAATTAGAAACTTGCTGAGCATCATTGAAAACCACTAAATCAGTAATTTTCAGAAAGAATTTGAGCACGTCAGAAGCGTAGTATTGCGGGTATTGCTTCTCTGCAGTGTACCGGTGCTCGGTAAGAAGCGCATTCAACGGGGTAGCCCGCTACGATCAACACTTGGAAAAGTATGATTATCGCAATTGCGTGCAGGGGGAAAAGCACACTTTCAAAGCGGTATTGTGCACGCGCGTGCCTGGTGTATGTAAAAAGAAGCAGAAATTTGCGAATGTTGATATCTACATTGGTGTCAAATTTTCAAAATTAAACTGTGGATGTTTTTATGCGAGAGTATACGTTGGGCAGAGATGCCCCTACACTTGCGTTCATCAATCATGATTCCTTCTTTTCTTATTAATTCGAGATTTAAGAAAGAATGTTTGCATATAGCAAGGTGTGTAAATCCACTCAATTAGGTATAGCTGGGCGTCTCTTTAGGTTTTATATTCCCAAGGCATTGGTCTGAGATCACAGTCGATAAATGTAGTTACCGTATTTTCCGGTGTATAAGACACGCCTTTTTTCCATTTTGGCGGTGCGTCTTATACACAGGTGCGTCTTATATACTAATTTTTACTTAAAAACTTGTGAAAAGTGGGGGGTGCGTCTTATACACAGGTATGTCTTATACATCGGAAAATACGGTAGGTTAACCCTTTGCGGTCATGTGTCGGGCCAGGCCCGACATCGGAGAAACGCGCTTCCGGTCAGGAGTCGGGCGTCGCCCGACACGCATTCCCACGTCCTTTTAAACATGCTCCTTCGCTCTTTTTGCTGGATTGGTGGTGCCATCTCTTGGAAAACGCTTTTATCACATCACTCTTGAAAGGGTTCGAGTTTCTTCTCATAGAGGGCAGAACTAGTCATAAAGAAAAAAAAAAAAAGACATGTTCTGCGCAAATTTCAACTTCGCTGGCACGATGGTTATAGCCACAGTTCCAGCCACGCTCGTTTTATGTAACTCTCTGCGTGATGTAATTGAAAGTGACGACGATTTCAGGGAAGAGGACGACTATATCCCTCCATCAGATGATGGAGAGGCGACCTCTGTGACTTGAGTGAAAGTAGTGATGAATATGAAACGACTGCGCAAGACAGCGGCCGCGGAGCCGCTCCGCCACAAACATCATTTTGGAGTTTGTACACAAACAATCTCCCGGACTTTCCTGTCCTTACGTTCAGTGTGAGACGTTACCTTTGTACGCCTAAATAATTTTACTTTTCCGGGGCCCATGCGTACGAAATAGTTTGTGACCGGAATGACCATTACGTTGGTCAAAGTATCTGACCGCAAAGGGTTAAAATTAGCTTGTAAATGGACAAGTGCAAGCTGGGGAACAACCTTCACGAATTAAGCTGGGTTTTTGTTTTAAGCTTGGTACAACAGTAATAAAAGGCTTGGAGAAACTGTTCGATATTTTATTCGAAAATATCTGACCAAAACCACTATTTGCTTCGAACTCAAGATAAACTGTTTGCACGTGACTACTTGTCATACAAACTTAGTTTGCTTGGATTGTAACTCGTAGTACAACTGGCTAAAATGTTTTCTTAAAATGATGTCACAGTTACTGCTAAGGTGCTCCAAAATACAAAATTTTTAAAATCCTTAGTGCTCCAAAATGCAGACTTTTCTGCTTCTAAGTCGCTCCAAAATGCAAGTTTTTCTGCTCCTAAGCTGCTCCAGATTGTGAATTTTTCTGCTCCAAAATATTGTCACGAATGATAAATGATGAGGTGGCGTATAACTGAAGAAACTAAACGGTTAATGGGGCAAGCTTGTGCCCAAAACAAAATAGGAGAAGGTCTGCGTCGCAGGCGTCGATATCGGCGAAACAGCAGGATCAGCGCTGGGGCGAAACTGACTTTGGCTCGCCACGTGAAGACCCTTATGTACATCCGTGGGCTTCTGGAATAATCGGCGTAGAAAGGTTCGACGCTTAGAATATTTGAACCTAGAATAAACAACAATGTTCTCGAATTCACCAGAACGCGACATTTAGAGAAATAACAAAAAGACGCGTCCGCTCCCAGGCATTGAACCTCGAGCCCTTTGTGTAGGAGCCAAGGACAGTAACCATTTGGCCACGGGCGCACTTGGTTCTAGACGCGCAGTGGCAATATGCTTCAAAGCAGTAAGGTCTGTCCCACCTCTGCATGTTCACGGGCTACATCTTGTCACAGGAGAGGCACTTGAAGCATACTGTTATTTGTTTGCGATCCACTTTGGACAGCACACCGTAAATCAGGAGAGCTAGGTACAGGTGTGCATTAAAATCTCTAAAGTGGAACACCCGTGGACAAGGCCCACTTTTTGTTTGTGGGGAGGCTAGACATTTCATCTGTGTAAGTTTAGGTAACCTCTAGGGAGAAAGACTTTCTCTGCTCTTGTTTAGGGGACCAGTTTGCTTCTATTTGGAATCATACTGGCAAGAATTTAATGATCAATGTCTTCAGTTTACATACTGTACATTGATACTTTCTGTATGCAGCAATTGGCTGTAAATAGTGTCTGTAACAGGTAAGTTTTGTTTTGGGGTGGGTGGGCAACATGGTCTTTGGGCTGTGAAGGTGCCCACAATCTGTATGCAGGGTGCTTCACCAACAAGTGAACATAACCCTTAAAAAACTGAAAGTAAAGGAAACGGCAAAGGTGTTGTACAGACAAACACAATGCAAATTTTGTGCCCCGACGGCACGAACTGTCGTCGTGCATAGCGTCTGAAAGCAAGCCCCGCCAAAGTTAGCGCTCTGACGGGAGTGGAATGCAACGTTTCCATCTCTCGCGGTCGCACGGCCTGGCTTTGACCCTGCTATGCCGTATCTCCCGGTTTCCTCCGAAGCAAGTGCTTATGCCCTTCCCCCTCGCCTCCCGCACACTCTCCCAGCACGCGTGCGAGCTTGCTCCTCTCGACACCTCTTAGATTATGGTTTCTCAAACAGGGTTCCTCAGAACCCGGAGCTTTTCCAGAGGACCTTCGGGATTCCCCCGGTCTCCCAAATTTCCTCGGTCGTCCCTGCCCCTTGACATTGATGTATGACCATGTGCCAGACATTTCCTAGTGTGTACATCACTGCTACAAAGTCTGTAGGCCTCTGCACCTACAGACTTTGTAATTCTGCAAAAATAGTTAATTTTGAAAAATGTCATGTTTATCCACCAACATCATAGAGTATTCCCAGAAAGTTTCATTTGTTTACACTGCACAGTTATTTTCTTTATAAATTATTTTCCGTCCACCGATGCTAAAGAAAAGGTAGAGGTTTGTGTACTTTGAACTCGTTTTTCTCCGTTCCACATTTTGGCATAAAGTTCACTTTAAGAAACTTATCGTTCGGTAATGGGACAAAAGAAAAGGCTCACTCATTGTTTCTCCCGACTGGAATTTAATGGGCAATGCCACTGTGGGGCATTGTTGTTTTACTTTGTGGGTGCCTTTTATAAAAGATGTTAAGATTTTGTCGATGACATAAACGGCAAAAAATTTATTTGATTTTTCAGCGCGATGTTAGCATAAAATAAATTACTTTCTGGAAATTTTGTTTTCACAGTTCCACTCTCCAGGCATTCTGCTGCATATCTAGTGAAGAAAAATGTTGGGTATTACATTGGTTTTCCAATCATAGTTTTCCTCAACGATGTCAGTGTTTTCCTGATAAAAATGATTATAATTTATTTCACAATTTATATATGCAGATGAAACTTTGCACTGCATTCTGCCTCGCGACTACCTGTATATACTGTAAATTTCATTCATATTAAGCCAAAGGTTCAAAAGTTGACCCTTTTGGGTAGTGTCCTCCCTTATAGGGATACTGAACCGAAATTTGGATTTCGCAAAATAAGGCCGCAGAAGCGTTGAACAGGACGCTACGAACTACAAAACATCACTCGTACATCGATATCTCAAACGGATGGCCGTACTTTTGGAAAAGAAGGGCGCGATGAAGCGAGGCCTTTGATGTCACTGTCCTCCGGGAGAATTTGAGAATGAGGGGAAGCGGCCTCGCTTCTCTCCTCCTCGCTTCGGTTCACCAGCTCGAGGGAATGAAGCGAGGAGGAGAGGGAATGGGAATCGTGACGTGCCTTGTCTCGTCGGCCTCGTCGGCCGTGTTCAATCGCAAACTTCTTTTCCAAAAATATGGCGATCCGTTGGAGATATCGCTGTAGGAGTGATGTTTTTGGGTTTTGCAGCGTTCCGCCTATCTATCCAGCCCTGTTTTGTGAGCTCGAAATTTCAGTTCAGTATCCCTTTAAGGCCGAGACCAGCCAGGCTATCCACGAGGAAAGACGGGCGCTTCTCGAGATTGTTGATTTTGAGAACCTCTGGATTCCCGTCGTCATTCACCGGCGGCCAACGTGGGTCGTGGATCGGACCCAAGTTTGGTTAACGAGGACAAGTTTCAGCCGAACGCCAACGCGGCACTCGCGTTACGCTCTTCGGCTACGGGAGTATGTTACAGGAATTGGCTAGGAGCCAGCCGTATAACACACACCGTGTTAAAATTGAGCGCAGTTGCCCTCTGGGCATCGCTTCTAGCGATCCACTCAAATTTATTTTCTGTGTTCGTGCGTGCAGGCCCGTGGAGGTCCCTCTGCTGCAGTCGATCAGCATCTCTCATCCGTCGGACGTGCTGGACATGCCCGTGGACCCCAACGAGCCCACCTACTGCCTCTGCCACCAGGTCTCCTACGGAGAAATGATTGGCTGCGATAATCCTGACGTGAGCCTCTCGGTTCCTCTTCAAACAAAAGCGTAGAAAGGCATTTTTTTCCTTTTTTTTTTCCTCATTGGCCTGTAGCTTTAAAGTTTGCAGCGCCCCTTGCGAGCAAAATCGTATCTTTCTAGGTCTCATTTCAATGGTGCATTCTTATGGTCCCTCACATTGCTGAAAGGCGCTACGAAGGAAAACACGAACAAGCGGCTGAGAGGAATGAATTCTTGGTGTTTTGATAGGACGATAACGCCACGGGTGGTACATTTTTCCATTACAGACGCTGGTATTCCTACGTGGCTTGTGCACGTTCGAACGCTACAACGCCACCTTTACGGCTTCGTCTCGCAGACGCCAAAGCCAACGTTACACGGTGTAGTCTTGCGGACGCGCCGGCGCCCCCTGACCGAGTTCTACGGGCCTATTGGTCGTGTTTGGGAGCCCAGCTCTTGGCCCGTAGTATGGAGGTGTTTAAGAAGCACTCATTAAGGCTCCGACTTCCGCTTTATCATAATGTGTAGAGAACATCGTTTGGCAATATAACGGTGTTTATCGCGGAGCATAGGGTGTTGCATAGACCTGTAAAAGGTGTTTCGTTGCTACCGGGTATCTGGTGGGCAAAAAATGTGGTAAATTGCATTTCACGCGGGACATCCCGCAGACTGTAAGCCCACTGGGAACGCCAATGTCCGCACCCTGTGTCCCGCCGTTCCAGTGCGGGTCGAAATACATCGTAAAGTGGTGTACCTTTTTGTTTTTCGAGATTTATTACGTGAACTTTGACTTCGTCTGTCACGAGCTTTCTGTTGTGTTTCAGTGTCCCATAGAGTGGTTCCACTTCACCTGCGTGGGCCTGACGAGTAAACCAAAAGGGAAGTGGTTCTGCCCCAAGTGCTCCACCGATAGGAAGAAGAAGTAGGAGGGCTGGGTAAGTGTCTCCTTTCACGTCTGGGAGTATGCAGTCATTCCCACACTCTACTGCGCCACCCGATGAGCGCTCGGCCCTTGTCGGAAACGCTCATTGAAAGCCCACAAAGTCGCAGGTCCCTTCTGAGGTTTCCCACGCGTGGGAAGATTAGCAGTTCAAAGGCACAAGGCATGCAAAGCAGTGCGAGGCTCCTTGCAAGTGGTTCAGTTGACTTGGAGAGTGACTGTGTAATCATATGCTAATCCTGTTTAGTATTAGTACTGCGTAAAAATATATTAATACAGTTGGATCTCGTTAATTCGAACTTGAGGGGGACCGAAAATTTGTTCTAATTAAACGGAGTTCGAATTAAAGGAGGCTCATTAAATGGAGTACTTACGTGCAGCGCTGCGTTAGGCAGCGCATGTGCACTTTGCTAACACACAAGTGACGAGTTCCGGGACATTTATTCACACTGTTCCCGAATGGAAGTAATCTGTGATGCGCGCCTGTGCACGGTTCCTCAGTCGTGAATCAACCAACATCGCATGGAGCTTGGAAACTAGCTTTAACGCGGCATCCGCATTCTCCTGGCAAGAGAAGTAGCACGCGGTTCTGTCCAGCGCTGACGCTACGTCAGTTGCACTAGGTGGGGGCATTTCTTTGTTGGCATCAGAATGTTCGCCACTGAGGGCTGAAGGGTCCTCAGATCTGGCCTGTTGAAGGCACATAGCCTGAATGATCTCGGCGTCAGTTATTATGCCATAGGTCTCTACACCGGTGTCCACCTCCACGTAGCTCTCGAAAGTTATACCGTCCAGGAATACACCGCCGACGCTGTCAGGCAAGCAGTCATTGTCAGATGAAATCGGCTCTGCCTCTTCCATCTCACCTCCAGCTGCTGATTCGCCGAAGCCGCATTTCCGAAAATAACTGGCAATGGTGTCCGGCTTGATGGAGTTCCACGTAGTGGCTAGAATCTGAATTGTGCCGAGACGATCGATGGCGTATTTCTACTCGCTGTTTAGACACCAAAGCATCCTCTCCACGATATGTCTTCGGTACAAGTTATTTAGGTTTTGGATGACACCCATATCCATTGGCTGCAGCACTGATTTATCATGTTCTTTGGCAGGAACACCAAGAATATTGCACGTAGGCCTTACACATTGCAGTGCGTTGTGCAGTTGTCAACAAAAAGCAGAATATTCTGGCCTTTCCAAGCTAATTTTCTATCAAGTGCATGGAGCCAGTCTGAAAAAAAAAGTTCATGGTCGTCCTTGCCTTGTTGTTCGCTAAGTAATCGACGGGAAGGGTCCTCACACTTTTAATTAAAACAGCGAGGTTTAGTAGCTTTGCTGATCACGAGCAACCGACATTGCTCCGTACACACCATCACCGTAAGCCTTTCTTTGCTCCTTTTCCCGCCGGCACAGTCGTCGCCTTGAAAAGTGATTGTTTTGTTGGAGAGCAATTTGTAATAGATTGCCGTCTCGTCCGCATTAAACATGTCGTCGAGCGAGTAGGACGCAAGGCGATCCTTCAGCTCCCTGGATAGCCAATCTTCGCATGCGGCTCTGTCCATGTCAGCCTTCTCGCCGCAGACGGTCTTGGAAGTAAAGCCGTGGCGTTCCTTAAAGCGTGACAGTCACTCATCCGATGCCATAAGCTTTTCAATAGCCATCTGGCTTGCAAACGCCATTGTCTTGGCTGCAATTATCCACCCACTCTCTGGAAGGTTTCTGCTATGAACCTGTTTTATCCACATGACAGGAGCGTCTTCCAGCTGGGGATGTGTCGACGTCTGCAGCCTCTTCCTGGAAGGTTTATGCTCCTTTTCATATGCAGCAAAGATGGACTCTCTGTTCTTTATGTATGTTGACAGAGTGCTCTTCGTGATGCTGTGTTTCCTCGCTATTTTCGTTTTGGAAAGGGCGTCTTGGTCAACTTCTTACAGTACTGTCGAGACAGGTTATAACGACGTCGGTTATAACGAAATAGCGGCTACAGCGAAGCGATCGCCATTTCCCATTCCCTTTTGCACTCCGTTAACCGAAGTCGGTTATAACGAAATAGCGGATATAGCGAAGTGATTTACAATTCCCGTAGACTTCGTTATAACCGGTCTCGACAGTATCTCGACTTTCGTCTTGAGGTCCTTTGGTGGGCGATACGTGCCTCGGCTTGCCATGACGCTTAAAGACGAGATAACGCCAGTCACACACACACCAATTGGCAATGGCGAGTTTGTAGTAGTAGTGGAAATTTTTTAGACAAAAAATTAGTGTGTCACATGTCTGGACTAACTGTGCAGTGCTCTACTGTTAGCGCAAGCAAGTGATCATCATCGGTTGTTTTTGGTTTTTCTTTCAGAACTGAGAGGCATGAGAGCATCAAAACTACTAGGTAGTAGTGTGGTGGAAAGTGCTCAAATAGGGCACTAACCTTAGTGGTAAACACTTGGTGTCAGAGTTTATCGGATAAATCCGAATTAACCGAAACTTTACTGGCAGGTGTTTTTCTGAGCTTTCCAGATTTATCCGAAAACACGGAACCCTACTTGAAACTATAGTTCATGATTCACACATAGGCTCTATCAGCATATTTTATATATACAGTAGAACCTCGTTAATTCGAAGTCGGTGGGACGTCGAAAAATATGCGAATTATGCGGGTTTGCGAATTATCCAAAAACGAAAGAAAACAACAAAAAATGGTGCGCGAAGCCTTGAATCTTTAAGAAAACATTTTATTCAAAACGAGTAGTCAAAACCAGAGCCTCAGGTCAAAACGAGAATGTCTCCCGAAGTAGTCGTCGATATGGGACTGCCGCGTTCTGTAATTACCAGCGCCGAACGTCATATTTTCGAAAAGGCTAACTAGGCGCAACATCTCAGAATCACCGCCGTTACATTCCACAAAGCTGCGGACAACATTCAGCGACTGTATGACTTCCCCTAGAGCGGAGGCCCAAGGCGGCTCATCATCGTCGTCAATCTCTGCCGTCAGACGGTCAGTGATTTCGCTCTCAAGGTCCGCATAGCAGGTTTGCTCATTCTCTTCCATGTGTAAGTACTCTGTGAACCTCATGCCGACCGACCCACCGTCACTGTCCTTATTGCGGGAGCAAAGCTCCTCTTCCTCATCGTCAATCCGAGGGACAGCACTAGCTGTAGCACTGGCGGTATCCTTCTCCTCCACGGCCAGTCGTTCCTTTGAAAATCCAGCGTGTTCGAAGCACCTCTTGATGACTTCTGACTTCACCTGTTTCCACGCATATACGATCAGGCATATAGCCCGGAGAAGATCGATGGAATAGCCCTTGCCATTGTCGTAGCAGAGTAACATCCGCTTCAAAAGGTGGTAGCGATAGATCTTCCGCGTATCTTTGGCCTGTGCACCTCGTAACGGCCGAACCACAACAGCGCAGCGACGAGAACAACGATGACTGACACCGATCATGAACTCCACGTGAGGCGAGAGCCGAGAGCAGCTAGCCTCTAGGCCTACCCAAAACCTGCCAAAGCTCCAAAAAACAAAGGGACTACTAAGCGCATGGACCAGCAAACAGGAAACGGAGCAGCGAAGACGTGCGCCATGTTTGTTTTTGCTTCCGAATCTGGACGCCAACTGGCGCCACCTCGTAACTAAAAATTGAACCTGGAAGACCGAATCGGCGAATTAACCGGGTAGGCACGCGCGGAGCGCTCATATTATCCGGTCATATTTTAATGAGAAGTCATGGGACCGTGGAAATTTTGCGAATTATCCGGGATTTCAAATAAACCGAGATCGAATTATCGAGGTTCTAGTGTAATTGCTTGAACATAAAACTATGTTTTTTTTATTAGTTTTGCCCTTTAAGAATAGGGCTGGGCAAGATTATGGTAAATTGTATCTTCAACACTGATACTCTAGAAAATTGTACCTTAGACGCCAATACAAGATACAGAGGCAAAAATAATTTGCAATAGACCCTTTCAGAAATTCAGTGCCCTCTGATAGTTGAAATGTCTGTTTAACTTTTGCCATATTAATGGCGGCAATGAACCTGTAGGCTGCAGTATTTTGTCGGGCACCATCACTTTTGCAAGTCATCGGCAAACGAGAATGTGTTCTTCACTGTACAGTTCTTTCTCAGTCTCTCTGTGTCGATGGCCACAAAGATGCAACCAGTCAGAACGAAACGCCAACCCACACAGACGCCTTGATAAAGTTCTATATATCAAGGGGCTTTGAAGCCGATTGTGCGCTACTAACAGATTGACAGGGCCTGAGTTAGAAATTAACGCTTACGCAGCTCTTGCATTCAATTCCTGTTTCGCATCGGGCTAACGTCTCGTATGTACAGACCTCAAATCATCAACATACGAGCATCTTCAACTTCTTCCCTCATCAGTAAACAGGACGCCATTAGTACGACATATATGCCATTTTTCAGATGATGATGGTGATCAAAGTGGCCAGACTGAATTTCGGAAAGGGTCTATAGAGATACCTACTCAATATTGCTTCTTAGATGCTTCCAAAGAATGCTGAAATCACATCCAAAAGATTTTGAAAAGCAGGGTATGTGGTTGCATTACATTGATTTACAAATTGCGAAGGTACAGTTTATTGCTTATTTCATGGACTATACTCGAGAGTGAGCAAATAAATTATGTACTACAGTAAACTCTCAATTGAGCGAACTTCAAGGGACCCAAGGAAATAGTTCACTTAACTGAAAGTTCACTAAGCTGAATATATTCACTAGAATACGGAACAGCTTAGGGCACAGCATACATTGAGCCAAAAGTGTGAAATGCAATTTATGGAGTCATGTACATCTATATAGACAAAGTGCATAACAGTTACGTTGCTGCTTTTCTCATTTTGAAAAAATATCTGTAAGTTTCATTTGCACCAGCGCTCTTAAAGCGCATGAAGTAATGAAGCTGTCCAGAGAGTCTATGTTTCTTTGCACTTCCTCTGGCACAGCTTGTTGCTGTGATGAAGCCATACCGCAACGGCATCACCCACTGGCTTGAAATATCCCACTCAGAGTCGTTTCCTGCTAGAATTGAACGCAGTTTCTCCTTCAAGCTTCGACTTTTGCTTCACTATCGTTGACAACGTCGAAAATGGAATCCCATAGTCCTTTGCAACGTCCACTTGCCTTTGATTGTTTTCCGAACGCTGAAGGATTTTGAGCTTGTCTGATAGAGACAACTGCTTCCATTTCTTTGTACTCATTAGGAAAGTGGGCGCACAAACTGCCGTCCTGCCGTTGTTACCCAAAACTAAGATGGCCGAACGGAACCGATGACAAAGAAAAAACAGACACACTGCGGGGTTGGTTTTCATCTACAGCACCGCCTTGCCTTGGCGGCGCTGTAAACGCCAGTGATGATACACCGCTGCTGCAGAGGCGGTGGCGGCGGCGGGCATTGGCTACGCCAGCACTGCAAAGCACAAAACTTCGTTGAATTGATTGCAAAAATAATCCTGGGTCCACCGATCAGGTTCATTGAACTGAAATGTTCACTATTCCGAACCCCGTTAATTTGTTGAAAGGGACAATGAAGGCAATTTCGGACATCTTTTTGGCGATTGAACTGGATTCCAGGCACGTCTCAGGCCACGTTGCCCAAATTTCAGCCGAAACCGGCGCTTGTGTGCCGCACAAATCAATTAAACAGACGCGGTAATAATCGCACCGGGATCGTCTGGGGCGACGCCCCGAGAGTTGCGGGAGAAGCCAGGAGAAGCGGAGCTCACGTGACTGATGCGGGGCCAAGAAGCGCGACGTCACAAGAGACGCGTCAGCGATTGGTCGAAACGAGAAACGTGCCCTCGGTCACGTTTTGGTTCGCGATTTTTAGGAATACTGTTCTGATTTCCGCTTAAATAACCACGAAAAGTATAAATCGAACCGGAAAGTGATTACTAAACCATAAATAAAGCAGCATAATTGTTTTTTTCTTTGCTACGCTGGACGCGAAACGGGCAACGAGCAACTATGGGCAAACAAAATAAAATAAAAAAAGAACACTGTAGGATTCTGCAAAATGGTAGCTGTAGATGGCTGTTCTAACGGTCGATTGAAGACCAGTATTCGTTCGGGCGACGCCAGTTTTCACGTGTGGGTTGCTGTTCGTGTTCTTTGACGACGAAAAGAGGACGTCCGCGGAGGAACCGGATCCCGGAACGGGCGGATCCCTACCGCTTTCTCCTCGGCATCTCCCTCGCGTCCGTCCTTCGGCGTGCGGGCCGCTCATTGCCGGCTGGGCGGTCTCCGTCAGGTCCGCCACACACATACTCCCGTTCCGTTGGTGTTCAGTCAGTGAACGGAAGCTCGAACTCGCTCGCGAGAGCGGCATTGCCATCCATGTTGACATATTCGGAGAAACGACCGCGCCACCGCGCTGCTATAACCCACCGCGGTTACCAGAGTCTCGATCTCCTAAATACTACCGATACCGACTATTCACACTTGACGTCACTCCCTACGTCACATCCCTTTTCGGAGGCCCAGAAACGAGAATGGAGATTGTTCAGTTTCGGTTTCTTTACTTCTTTCGTAGGCACAGAAATACGCGTCACAAATGTCTACAAAAAGTTGGGCACCATTCTATGTTCCCAAGAAGCATAAAAACACCATTCAAAAAAATTAAATAAAATCGTCTTCATTGTGCCTTTAAGCTTCGGGATGCTGGTTCAAAAAATAATTTTGAAGCTAGTGTTAAAGGGAAGCTGCGGAGGTTCTTGATAAAAAGTTAGAAGTGAATTCTAGTGTATTTTTACCCCGTGAACCCGAATACCGAAACCATTTGCTGAGCAAGTAGTGTTAAACGCAAAAGACAGTCACTGTATGTGACGTCATCGACGGATCTTTTGGCTGCCCAAGGCTAGGGAGGCGGGGCTTCAGCCCTATTTTGAAATTGCTCTTATGGCTCTCTGGCGCGTCGCATTGAAACATAATTGTGATATCTGTTATTCTAAAGGCCAAGTGAACGCAATTCAAGCGTTTTTTCTCAAATGCAGAAGTGCCCCATCTGCCCTTTAACCCAAGACTGTGTGATATGCTTTTGATCGTGCTGGTTCAGTCATGGCCCAAGAGTTTTATAACTCGTTTCTCATGGCAATTTGTTTATGCTGTAACCGAATAAGCCTGGCATTCCCAGAACTAACTGAAAGAAAATGCAGCTTTGAAATTATACGTGTGTTTCTGGAAGTATATAACATTTTCAACCTGTCTTCGTTAGCGATACTACCTTATGTTCCTCAGGCAACTGATACCTGATACAAGATGATCAGCTGTATCTAAAGATACTGTTAAAGATGCATGTGTCTTCGACACCAACCAGCGATGTCTAAGGATGCGGAGTGAAAGCTGTGACTCTTGATTCAGACATCACAAGTTCAAATGCTGCTCTTGCCGGTCCCAGTAGGGTTAGACGTTGCGCTGTCGCGCATTTGTATGATCATTACTGTGTGATGGATGCTACTGCCTTCTCTAGTTGCCCCTCTGCATTAGAGACATAGATGATCTTGCCCCCACCAACGTTGTCCAGTTGGGCTTCTGCAATGCCTTCGACACCCTGTATCATGCCTGCCTCATCAGGAAGCCGTTCGACTGTGGGGTGGGCGGCGGCCTATTGCACCGGGTTGCTGTCTTCCTTACCAATCGGTGTCTCACACTTTCACCTGCTTCTTTGGGGGTTCCTCAAGGATTGGTGTTAGTTCCAACCCTTTCCAATCTGTATGTCTCAGATATTCCCCAGTCAGATAGGGTCCTTACATTCCAATATGCAGATGACACTATGCTGACTATGGGAGTTCGCTCTGCTGTAGATGTTGCCATCCTGCAGGCTCACCTGGACAAGGTGGCTCTGTGGCCCATGAGTAATAATCTCAGTCTCAAACACGGCCGGTGCGCCATGATGCAGTTTAGCTCGGCTAGGAACGTAGATCCTCCACACTATTTCCTTGGAGGTTTTCTTGCTCCACCCGGACAGGTGCTCAAAATCCTAGGCGTTTCTTTCGAGTCAACTCTCGATATTGGTCATCATGTGGCTAGGGTCTGTGGTAAGGCTCACAGTTTACTGGCCTTTGTGTCCAGATCCTCTTGGCATTTTGGATGGGATACCCTGAAGACTCTGTATAGTGCCCGTAGTACTTCCTCAACTAGAATGCTGCTCCTCTATCTGGAGCCCCCACCAGGTGCAACACGTGGAGAGGCTTGAGGGGGTTCAGCGCCATGCGACTCGTATGCTGGTCAGTCGGGGTCAGTCACCGGACCATGAGGCGCGGCTGTGGTTGATTGACTGGCACCGTTTGAGTCACCGCTGCACAGCGGCACGAGTCCGCCTCCTCGCTGTCGTGCCCTGGTCCGTCTCTGGTCGGCTCATACTTCACCTCAGTGTCGCGCATCTCCAGCCGAACAGGCCTCCCTCTCCCTGACCGTGCTCTCACCCAGCGACTTGAGGCCTCCCTTTTCCCTTGAGCAGTGGGTGCATACTTGTCTCTGCCAAGAGACGTGCGCCCACCCTGACCTGGGTCTGGTGACAAGCTACGTAACTTCAGTCGGAGCGTGTCGCGCGCCCTCCGTACACTCTAACGTCGCTCGATTGAAGACCTTAATGGCTGGTTCGCACATTTGCGCCAGGTGTGCTGCATTGCGTTGCACTGTGCGGCACAGCGCACTTGGCACAAATGTGTGGGCCAGCCTTGACTCGCTAGGCCCAGGGCTATATCTTGTCCTTCATGTCTTGTTTGTTCGTCTGCATCTGAAATGTCAAATTGTTGTGTTTGTTTGTTTTGTCTTTACTTACTTATAATTCACTCATGGGGAGTTGGCTTGCAGGCATTTCAGCGTACAAGTTTCATGACCTTTCTGCCTACCGTGCACGCTTCTTGTGTTCCATTTTCTTGTGCGAATGATTGATGAGGACAAAACTAACTTCCCTCTAGATTTATGCAATCAATTTGACATTTTTTCTTCATTGAAGGTCAGTCAGAGCTACTAAAAGACGTCTGTGCAGTAGTCTTTTTACATTGCAGAAGTTTGGGATTTTGGTATCTGCACCTTACACTTTTCTCTTAAACAGAAGTCAGGACATTGAGTGTGTTCCAGAACTATTGAATGTCCAAATAAAAATGTGACTATTGCTGCACTTGTTACCTTATTTTTCAGAGATAATCTTAACTGCTCTAAGCTTAGAAGGCTTAATTGAAAGATTATAATTAATGTTTCTTTTTAAGTGGTACAGAAATACCACCTAAGTTTTTTTTGCTCAAGTCACTGCAATACTGGCACAGGAATTGCATGCTGTGATCTTATTCTTATCTGACTTTCACATAACAGTAAAGGCAGAAATAAAAGGATACACATGCTCATACATTCAAACTATCTATAAGTCTTCCATCCTCGTGCATTTCCCAGAGAACAGAACTGTAAATATCTGGACTTACATTCGTATCTCGTTTGCCACAAAGGCATTGTGATGAATTCCGGAGCAACCTTCGGAGCGGAAACACGTAGCCTTTCAAACGATATAATGCGCCGTTAGGCCGCATCTAGCTTGCAGACCTGGTTCGACAAAAAGTCTGTCTTGGCACTTAAGACGACGCAAGGCCAGTCGGAGGGGGGCATGAAAATGCTCGCAAACAAAAACATAGTGGCTTCCTTTATTGTGAAACATGGGCGCGATGGATAACAACAGGTGAAGGGTGATGACGATGGTGGTGGCAGTGGTGATGGCAGTGTGGTGGTGCGGAGGAACGGTCACTTGAGCGAGTACTTTTTGGTGACTCTGTTACATCGTACAAGGGAGATGATGACCCACATGAAGGCAACAACGAAGCTGTAGGCTCCCAGGAGATAGTAGAGGCCGTCGTAGGAGCCTATCCTGTCCCTGAAGTAGCCTGCGGGAGGGAGCAGAACATGGCATGGTGTAAGGCTCCGTTTCTATGCCCACATGGGGAATGGGGAATGCATGTAGCGTAATGCATGTTGAAGTCATTGAGCAGCATAATGAGCCTGATGCAGCTTTGTACATATGGTGCTTGCTGTACATGGGCGTAAGCCTTTTTTTCTTTTTTTGTATCGCTCCTTGCAAGGAAGCACGAGGCAAGGCTTACGGAGTCAGACAGAAGTCGCCTTTTGGTACCATTTCCTCTGGTGTTCCCAGCACAAATGTCCCCGGAAAACCCGACTTAAAGTTCGAGTCAGTTACTTGCCAGGCACATATTTGTGGCTATACCTTTTGTGTGACGTTTACAGGGGCACTGAAGAGGATTTTGCAACTGTCTTCTTATGGTGCAAACTCAATTTATGTGCCCTAAGCAGTATCCTAGAAAGCCCAGAACTACAATCACGCGTTGCATTTTTTCCTACGAGAAATGCAACTAAACGTAGCAAAACACCCATTTTTTTTAGATATACAGTGATGTCTCGTTAATATGGACACCTCCATTCCCCCCTAAAAATCGTGGTGTTCATATAGCAGGGTATCTATAATAACAGGGTTCATTTTAACGAGACATGACTGTATCTCGGGAAAGGAGCATAACAATGACACTTCGCCACATTTTTAGTTGGGAGAAGGGTCATGCATGATTGTAATTTTGGGTCTTTTTTGCAGGATTGTCGTTTCTATGGTAGTTTTCCTTTAAGACTCTAGAATGGTTTAAAAAAGTTAGGCTGCGAAAGACTTTAGTGCTGGCGAGTCTACAGTGAAGTGCCGTTAATAAGAACCCCGTTTATTACAGGTTCTTTTGGAACTGTTCACTTGCTAAGCACACTTTTTTCTTTTTTTCTTTAAAGGTTGCTATATTTTTAGTTAGCCTTACAAAAATTTTGGTGTTTCCATTGAGGAGGCTGATTTCTGTTCTGTTTGACTTTTTTTAGTTAGAAATACGGACAAAAGTTGATCGCCAGTAAATAAGCTATGCTTCAAAGTAACAACCCTCGAGCCATCTCATTGCTTAAAATCACTACTTTTAGAAGGTGAGCATGTTGGTGGAATTGTACATTATTGAAGGAATAAATGTAGGGACGGACACGACAACACATTTTTCAACACGTTGAGTTTGTTTAAATTTGAAAGATTGTCATTGTGCCTGTCCCCGTGTCTATTCTTTCAATAGCGTATAAAATCGTCATTGCCAGTAATCTGTAGCTTTGTCCGAAATCACAAAAAAACACTCTTCCATCTCCCAGAAGCTTTAGAACAGTTAGCGACAGAGCAAAACAAAGTTTTCGACACTGTATTTAAGGTTCGGGAAGTCGCATTTTCGGATTGTAACTGTCGCCAATTGCGCTTGCTCTTGGAGCCGCACGGTAGCGCCTCCAAGACAGTCGGGGTTGTCGACACTCTAGGCATAGCTTGTTCAATGCAGGCATGGAGCGGAGGAGGCCCCTCACCGATGCAGAAGGGCCGCACGAGGGAGATGAGGCCCAGCACGAGGCGGAACATGGCGAAGGTGGTGGGCATGACTGTGGATGCCCAGGTAGTCGGCCAGCAGCACCGTGTTGAAGATGCCGCCGGCCCCGACGGCCACCCCGAGCACCACGGTGACGGCGAAGGTCACCTCGTAGCTGGTGCACAGGGGCAGCGCCAGGAAGGCGGCGCTCCACACAACGTAGATGAGCACCATCATGTGGTCCTTGCGCAGGATGCCCCGGTCGGTGAGCACGCCGCTGAACAGGCGCCCCGCCAGGTCGCCCGCCGAGAAGCTGGTGAGCAGCAGCGCCGCCGGGTGACGCGACACGCCCCGGGTAATGGCAAAGTCCACGATGGTCACCGGGAACACGACGAAGGAGAAGGAGAAGGTGATGCCCGTCAGGACGATGGCGTAGAAGATGGGGCGGCGCAGGAAGGCGAAGACGGCCAGCTGCTCGCGGAACCAGTGCTCGAGCTTCTCCTCGACGTTGCTCTCGACGCCGGGGCCCGGCGGCGGGTTGAGCTTGGCCTTCTCGACGCAGTCTTCGGTGACGATAGGTGCGCAGCTTTCTCTTGCGGTCCATCTTGCGGACGCGGTTGAAGGGGGACTCGAGCAGCATGGAGCCCGGGATGGCGTGCAGGGAGAGGGCGCCCAGCAGCAGCAGGGTCGTCCGCAGGCCGAACATGTGGATGACCGTGAACAGCATGGGCGGGAAGAAGAAGGAGCTCAGGGTGCCGCCCGCAAAGTAGATGCCGTTGCCCGACGCCCGGTGCCGCTTGAAGTACTGGTTGATCACGATCGTGTTGGAGAAGTACATCATCCCTTGCCCAATGCCTGCGGGAAGGGGCACCATGTTTACAGCTGCTCGTCGTGCCGTGTGTGCGTGTGTGTGGTGTGGGGTTGACCGTGCAGTTTTGGGACGGAACCGCAAATGTTGCCACCGCCTGTGACTCGAACGTGTACAGTGAATCTGTTGTGGGACGTCTTGAGAATAAAGTGTCTCAACGTGCACTTTCTTGTGCTGGGCAGGATTAGGTTAGTTGGCAGTTGCTGAGATCTTTAACTTAGTAGTGCTGCTAGGATCACCCGTGGTTTCAAGAAACATAATTTTTCAAGCATTGTCCAAATTAGACTTAAACACATATTGATCACTTATAAAGGATTGCCATAATGTATCAGACTTGACGGGCTGCTATATTCAGATTGCTGCTTTAGTCTCCACATATCTTAGCTTATTTGTACCTATTTGCCCTGAAGATAGTAGCAGTTGTGCGTAACAAAAATTAAAACAAAATTACTGCAGTGTTTGTTAATAAAGAGAGCACTGATTCACAACACAAACTGAATTACTGAGCTTTAGTGCAAATCACAGAAATTTGCTCTTCCAGGCATTATCATATGCTGAAGTTTCTTGCAGAGGTGTAAAAAGACAAAATATTTGTTTCTTGAAGGTATAAAATTAAGAACTTAGGCGCTGTTCTATCAACAGACTTCTTCAGCTTAAAAATTCTGTGTACTGTTTTTGATAATATAAAAAAGTTCATATAATTTTAATTATATCACTAAAATTTCATATGGAAATGGTGAACAGTTAACCTCGAAATCGACCCCCAAAGCTGAGAGTATTGGTAATTACATTTTCGTTTTTGCCTCTCCTCCACTGCTTCAGGGTGGGGAGCATGTTGCTAGCATGCATTCAGAAGTGCACGAAAATGGTCACTTGAACCTCTGACGACAGACACACGCATTTTAGAGGCGAATTTTAATGTTTATTTGGGGTATTGAGTTGGGATCTTGTAAACTGTCCCTGTGTTCTCTAAAACATAACTACTGATTCTGAAGGTGAATGAAGGCTGAGAAACAACCATTCACTGAAAATTACCCACACCCCTTTTTTGGGATCATGTGCAGCATGCTGAATCGCACATAACCATCTGCCGACAAAAAAGAAAAAAAGGGGGCCCCATTTCTATGAAAATAGGCTTCTCCCAGCGGGTCACGAAAGCTGCTTCGTGTAGTGCACTTTCCCTAAAATTCCAAGAGTTTTATTGCGTGAGTACCAGAATCTGAAAGGAGTAGCGCAAAATACCGAGCGTGCGCTCATGTCACGCATGTGCCTACCCAGCACTTATGAAACGTAAGAAAGATTAGCAAAGGACGAATCAAGAAACCGCCCCAGACTTCTAAGTCCACCTAGCTGACAGATGGTCCTCCGTGCAAGACGCCCGTGCAAGCCGCTTCTCCGAGCACGCCATTGCCAAGCGGTGAAGCCCACCCTATTCTGGCTTTTTGCACTCTGACAGCACCATCCGAAACTTTTTCAAGATTCTCTCCGAATATTGAGTGGGCGCTTGCTCGGTAATTCACAGTAACTAAGAGGACGGAATACACGCAGGCACCTGCTGCCAGTATTTCAAGCAAAATAAACGAAACTCGCATAAATATGTTTTATTGCATTTTTGTTTCGTCGCGCTACGGGTGTGATGTTGGTGGAAGCCAGCTCATTAGTTGGAACATCTCGCTTTGTATTATTCCGCCTTTCTATTGCCTAGCAGAGCGGCTGCGTGGCCAGACATACGTAGTACGGAGGGAAATTGCATGCTCTAACGGCGCGTAAAAGGATAAAAAAAAAAAAAAAAAACGAATGGTCAGTTACGGTTGTAAAGCTGGAGCTAAAGTAATCTGCTTCCCACGATTTGCCAAACACTCACTATAATGTCTTGAGCAGGATTATTTTTGCTCACATAGACGGAAATAAGAGCAAAGCCAGACTCTCAACCCTGACAGTGTTGATTTAAGAACGTGATAACTTCCACCGAGCTTTATCCGCACCATCGAGCTTCTCACTCAGCCATAGGAGGGCGCCACCGAAACATCTCTGCTCCAGTACACCTTTCCAATGCTCACAAATCCACAGCCTAGCACGTGCATGTGCGTCGCTTCGGAAAGCAAGTAAAGCACGCGCCACACGCACAAACGCTGCAGATGGCACCGGCCAGAAGCCGATTTCTGGAATGGTCGAAGAACATGCCCGCGCTGGGCCGTGTCATGTTTTAAGACACTCGGGGACAGGCTATGGTCACGTAGCAGCACTGTACTTTGTCACATTCTTCATAGGTGGTGACATTATCTCACAGGCACTGATTAAATTTGTGGCAAGGGTAATAATACAATTAAGACCAATCGGTCCATTGTTTTAAGACTGATGCCAATTAACACAAAAGAAAGAAAGGTGCTAGGAATAAACTGCCAGCAAAGTGTTTATTCCTCAATCATCGTTAGTGATTCCGGCCAATGACAATTAGATGTGTTTTCCCCTCTGCCGAGTGACTTCCCCAACTATGCTGGAATACAAACGGGCACCCCCCATATACTAAATGCACATTCAGTGGACGTGGCTTGCTGTATCTCAGAGCAACACATGTAGGAAATCCGTAGTGCTCACTTTTCGGCGTCACCCAAAGAAGGCGAACGCGAACTCAAGTGCTGTGTCACCGACTGTACTCGAGTTTCAGCCGAACACTGACGCAACACTCGTCTCCAATCTTTGCCTCGCGTTGGCCTTCTTTGGATGGTGCCGAAAAGTTGGAAATAGGGCTTTGTCATCTATACTTAGTTTCACCTTAAAGCGCAGCCGACGCTACGAGCCGATGGGGCCCAGTCAAGGAGGGCCGAAAGTGCAACGTCACGACATTTGTCATCTTGTGCGTCTAGTAAAATATGCTAAGCTAATCAAGCTCCTTTGATTTCTATGTCCGTGTTATACATTGTTTCAGCCAACGTTACTGGAACAGTCAGTTGGTAAACTCACCCTTGAAACCCGGACCACTCGCGTCCACCCTGACCGAACTAGATACGATTATAGCGCCGCCCTTTCGCGGCGAGTCAAAACATCAAAGTCGCTGTGTATAGCTACTGCGAGATGGCGCCATCGGCCCTTGCGTGACTCGACTGGTCTGGTACGTGCGGCCATGCAGTTCCCGGAGTGGCCGCTGTGGGAGAAACGGCGGCGTTGTGATCGCGTCTAGTTCGGTTCTCGAGTTCGGATCAAAGTCACTTTTTCTAAACAGGCTCCACCTGTAATGGAGAGGTCCCGGGTTCGATACCCGGACCAGGCGGATTTTTTCGGTCGCGCACCAGTAACCTAGCTGTGTTTGGAGATTTGTGTTTGTCCTTTGTCCCTCTTGTTCCCCTTCTCCAGGGATTATTTTCATCATATGACAGTTTCCCAACTGAGTTGTCCTAATACGTCTTCTATGCGGAGCGCAAGTTCGTCTGCTTGTTGCGCAGGGGTTGCGGGGACGTCAGAACGCCGAGCACTGATTGGTTCTGATTAGAAAGATAGTGGGTAGACCTCAAGGCAGCTAGCCAAGCAGCTAGCATTGAGGTTTACCCCCCCCCCCCCCCCCCCTTTTCATCATTTTAATCAGCCAACCAGAGCTCGGCGTTCTGGCGTCACTGCAACCCCCTGCGCTAGAAAGCAGACGAACAGCGCAAGTTCGTCTGCTTCTTGCACAGGGGTTCCGATGATGTCAAAACGCCGAGCTCAATTATTGGCTGTTTGATAAAAATAGTGGGCAGACCTAGGCATCTAGCATTGCGGTCTACCCACTATCCTTTGAATAATTCCAATCAGAGCTCGACGTCGTTCTGACGTCACTGCAACTCCTACGCAAGAAGCAGATGACTTGCTCTCCGCTTTGGCGTATGATGAAACAAAGCATATGTGTTGCTCAAAGGCCCTCCTAGCGTGAAGGGTGAGAAAGCGCGCGAGAGAGAGAAAGAGAGCAACCAAATGTGACAAACCTATAATCGTTCCCAGAACGACTGTTATTACCTGGACCCGAAAGACCAGGAAGCAGAGCATGCAGGCCGCCGACACCGTGACGGAGCCGACGAGGGACAGCTCCCGCGTGTCCACCACTTTGTACACCACGCTGCACAGGATTACTGCAGGGAGAACCGAAACACTTCCGTTGGTGAGGGAACTCGCACGTCTAAACAAACAGTGTCCGCAAGAATGACCCCCATTTTTGTTGTGGTTCTCCACAAAAACAGTTGACTCGGGTAAGTTTTGTGGGAAACACAATGGGAAGTAAACAAGACAAAAGGCAATTGGGTATGTTTGCGGCACATACTCAGGAGTCAGAACTATGACCCCCATTCATCATCTGCCAAAAACACTGTTGATTGAGAGGAATGCACGATTATGCATTTTCATCGTGCATTCCGCCCGACCAAACTCGTTGAAAAACAAAAAAAAGCTTTATTGTAAAAAAGGAAAAAAAAGTGGTGTCTATTGTTTTGTCTATATTCCTGTTTTTTATAGTGAAATAGGTTTCACTTAGTTTACCTACCTCTTCCCCTTTTTATAGTGAAATAGGTTTCACTTAGTTTACCTACCTCTTCCCCAGGGTAGAGCTTGAATGAACGTAACTTGCCAAAGAAAATATTAATGTTAGGCACTGTTATTTTAGATCACATTTCTTTGTCGTTCAAGAACACGCCCAAAAACTAGAGAGACCATGTCATGAACGGCGCTGATTTTAAACTGCAATTGCAATTTATTGCAATTAAAAAAAAAAAATGTTTCTTAGCGATGTTTGTACTTTTTTATGTATGTATGTAGTTTTTGGCCTTGTTCTCTGATATAATGTATTTTTGCCTTGTTAGCGTTGTATTCTTGTATTCTGAATAACTAACCCACTCCTCTCTGTAATGCCTTCGGGCTCTGAGAGTAAATAAATGAAATGAAATGATCTTTTAATTTAAGGCAAGTAATCTTCTAAATAAATCCCCGATGTTCATAAAAAAAAGTGGAACGCGCATTTGCTTTTTTGTTTTGTTTTGTTACAGGCGTAACATCTCCAGCACGCTGCAACAGACAAGCGCACGTGGACAAATACAAATGGCGTGAATTTGATATACATTTTGGTGACGGTAGTGCGGTTGAAACAATTCCTAGCAAGAACCACCGGTGCATTTGATGCGAATAGAGCAAAAAAAGGATCAAAATTATCTCCAAATCCACCAGCGAAATTCCTTCTCAGTTTAGCGAGTGCACGGGAGCTTTCGCAGCAAACGTTTTCGTACTATCAGCTTCACACTTATTAAAAGGCAATACGCCATATTAAAAAAAAAAAGGGAATTGCGAGGGATATGAGGCCATGGGCGTACCAACTAGGGGGGCAAAGCGCTTCCCCCCCCCCCCCCCCCGTTCTCAGAGTGCGAGGGGGTTGGGGGGCAAGGCATGTGTTTTGCACCCCCCCCCCCCCCCCCCCCCCCCCCCCTGAAACAGCCACCACCGGGCATGGCAAACACTGACCGGCGGCGCCCGAGGGATACCAAGGGCACCGCCAGCCCTGGGGGGGGGGGGGGGGTTATAGTTTGCTTCCCCCCCCCCCACACACACACACATCCAAAAACAAGTTGGTACGCCACTGTATGAAGCTGTCACGCGCGCTGCAACAAAAACGGAATTAAAACTAAAACACCAAACCACGTGTGAAAAAAAAAGAACGCTTAAAAATTTGAATTAATATAAAATTTTACACCATTTTTAGAAACAAAAACAACGAAGCACGCGTGGGTGCTGCACCGAAACCGCAAATATGCTACTGACGAAACTATTATTTCAATTTACGCGCACTAAATAACCTCCTTTTTTTTAATGAATTAACGTGGAACAATTTTTGCGTGGTCTGAATTTTCTGTGATTTTCGGTTGGTAAAAGGTAAACCGAAAATCTCAAGAAATTCGATTCGCAAGAAAATAGTTTCGAGCCATATTTTAAAAACGGAACCATTGGCGATAATTTATATCGCAGAAATCGCAAATATGCTTTTAAATGAAACCACAAATTTATGTTTTTCTTTTAGGGGCGAAGCTCCTTAGGGGCTAGCCATGTCCGTATGTCCGTCCGCCGTCCGCCGTAGGCCGGCGTCGGGTGCTCGTGCTTCTGCTCGTGAGATCACGTGCTCACGAGCACGTGAGCACATGCTCACGTGCTCGTGTAGGGCAAAAAAACAATTGGAAAAAAAAAGATGAAAAAAAATTATGAAAAAGAAAAAGAAGAAAAAAAAAGAGGGGGGTTCTGAGATGCCATCCCATCTGTCTGCTTAAAAAAAGAAAAAGAAGAAAAAAAAGTAGGGGGTTCTGAGATGCCATCCCATCTGTCTGCTTAAAAAAAGAAAAAGAAGAAAACCACACATTCTCCTACTGCAATGAAAGAAAAGGACCGAAAAGCTCGGCATGCAGCGCCTCAGCGTCTACGTAGACAGCAAGCTGCTCCGGAGACCAGGGCGCGAGAAGCTGCTGCACAGCGTCAAAAACGCCAAGCGGACCCGGAGTTGAGAGCTCGGGAAGCGGCGGCAAAGCGTCAACGCCGACAGCAAGCAGCAATACCTATGACCAAAATCAGGTTCATCAGCACCACCCGAGCTTCGCCCCAATCAACATCATTCACCACGTGGAGATGCGGTCATTTTTTTTTTTTTGCTTTGTGCTTTTAAATTTTTGTTCGTTACTTCTGTATTTATTATGTGATCCCGTCTCGGCGTTCGACTGAATGCAAATAAATAAATCAAATATCTGCCGTTCACGCGCACTATATGAGCCCGTTGTTAAGAAAATAATGTGGGAAGAATTCTGCACGTTTCGAATTTTCGTAGAGTAATGCTTCGTGGATGCCTAGACTTCAGGTATTGCGCGACCGCAAAAACATCGCCACATAAAAAAAAAAGGAGCAAACAAAATACTTAAAATGACATAACGTTTTGCGCAAACCTAATTTTCAAAAATCTCGAGATCTGACAAAAAAAAAAAAAAAAAAAAAATTCGCGAAAAAATTGATTTTACGAATTCATCATCTCATATGGCAGTGGTTCTCAGCCATTGATGTTTCGCGGACTCCTTGTGGATCGGCAGAGTTGATGGAGGAAAAAATTGTAAGGGTGCAGGCGAGCTGGTGGAAGTTAACCATAGTTTTGTTTAACCCGAGACTGGGGTATTTCGGAAAAGGGACGAGAAGAAAAGAGGCCACAAGGAGGCGACGGGCTCATATAGTGCGCGTGACCCCGTTCATGGTGAGGGGAAGAAAGTATAGGTTAATTACAATAGTGATTTAATAAATGGATATAACTAAGGGCTAGTGCGAATTAAACTTCACTTATTCACATATACACGAGAAAACTCACCCGAAAATTGGAACGTTTGTTCTCAGTCTGAGAAAAGAACATTTATTTCCGGGCTTGACTGATGAGGCTGGGCTTCGCGAACCCCAATGGGTCCGCGGACCCCCATTTGAGAACCACTGTCATATGGTATCGAATGCATAGCATACCGCTCCCAATCGCCAATATATGTTCCCGCGAAATATTGCCGAACCTCCCATTTCGTACAAATCGCGAAACATCGAACCCGCCAAAAATAAAATCGTTGACATTACGCGTCCGAGTGCAAGTGCACGGCTTTGGCGGGCGCTAAAGATGCGCGAGGGCAAGGACGCCCTTGGCTTCGCCTGCATTGCCGCACAAAGGTGTCCCCGATTACCGACAGAACGAACACCCGGCCTCCGCCCCCTGCCTTCCGTCGTGCTTTGGATGCGCGCTCGCTCAAGGTGCACAAGACTTTCAAGCGTTGTCGAAGGGCTTGCGCTGGGCTGGACAACTGAGGCTCCTTCCCGCCGTTTTCATCTTGTCAGTGACGTTAGTTGCATACAAAGGATACCAAAGGCATAAGCGATAGGACATACATACTTTTGTCAAATGCTTTGTTTGCGGAGCACCCACTTCAAGGGGCCATGAGTCGATTTTTCTACTTTCGCTAAATGCTACTTAGAATTACTTCCTAACGTTGATAACCGAATAAACTTGCCTTAGTTTTTCTTTCCGGGCAAAAGCAGTCGCAAAAAAAAAAAAAAATATCAAGAAATATTAGCATCGTTTATTCCTCAACCGGAGCTCGGAGCCAGGACAGGCGGCCACGTGGCCCGGTGCCTATCCTATGCCGCCAACGCTGATCACAGCCACGCGCTGAGGTCGGCAAAGTAGAAAACGCGCGCTGAGCTCTAGGCATTGTTAGAGTTCGGCTGTTCTCTTCACCGCAGTGGTCGGACACGAGTGTCCACCGAGGCATTCATTGTTACGGGCCGAAGTCGAGTGCCGTGATTTCCCTTCACACCTTCTAGGGGTGTACACCCCCCCCCCCCCCCTTGTTTTTCTGAAGGCACCCCCTTAATTCGCAACGACTCCTCTATTCTCAATCCCCCCCCCCCCCTAAAAATTTAGACCCCCCCCCCCTAATTTCAATTCCTGGGGAAACCCCTGGTCGAGTGATCATGCAGTTCTCGTGTCCAATGCACGAGCCCCGCTCGACTGTCGTCAGGCGGGTGGTTTCGATCCCACAGTTACGTCGTCAAGCTTTGCGAAGGCAAGACTGAAGGAAATACCCTTTTTATCCTCCCAATTTCACCGCGACCTAGAAGCTTCTGAATCAGTGGCGGTCTGTCCGAGTATATTTGGGCCAGACTAGGACCAGTACGGCTCTGCAAAGTCACGGACATTCCAACCCGATATCGTTTCATGGACCCTTTAAGAGAGCCAATGGCTGAAGCCTACGGAGGGTTGCAGTCATGGGCTCTCCGAGGTGTTTTGCGGGAACTCTCCAGATATTTTAGCGTCCAATGATGGTTACACAGTGAAGTGCTAAGGGCCTTATATTACCAGCTGGAGTTTAAGAGGCCGTACAAAGTTTTTTTCATTATATTTTCAGTAAATAAGAACTAATCCTTGATGTTCATAGCGTTTTCGCCTCAACTCTCAGTCGGAACAAGAGTATACCATGGCCTCCTCTATACTCACAAAGCCTGGCAGTTTGACGACGGTGCCATAGAGTGCCCGTTCGCAAATTTGGAGCGCGAGCTCTGGTAACACAGAGCGTCAAAGAGCCATTTATCGGGGAACCTGGACGTCAGCGAACAGCTTTTGAAGCGGCGAGGACCCGAAACACGCTTGTTCACTCGGGAGAAGTGTGTTTCGGTGTCTCGCCGCAGCGGGGCGCCAGTTACGTGGCTCTTCTCTCATCCGTTGTCTGCCGCTCCACCTTTTCCATTTCGGCGGCCGCTTCTCGTGGCGATCTGCCAGGCTTTGTCAGTATATAGCAGGCTATGAGTCCACATAATCGCATGATCTGACCGGAGTCGACTTTATGCCACCAATGTTCTTCGTGTTTCCCGCTTACGAACGGCCGGGCTGTTCACCCTTGTTCATGTTATACTGGTGGCAGCTGATAAAACCCGTTTGTGCTACCGACGTCTAATTCCTGGTTAGCTCAGTTGGTAGAGCGCTCCTTTGGAAATGAAGAGGTTTCTGGTTCGATGCCAGGACTGGGCGGATTTTTTCAGTCACGCGCCAGTCACCTATATAGCTTTGTTTTGAGATTTGTTGTTGTCCTTTGTCCCCCTTGTTCCCCTTCTCCAGGGATTATTATCGTTATTCTTTTCCAGCTTGCTTGCACCTTTACATTAATTGCATTATTATCAGAACCTTAAAGTGCAGGCCGTTCACCTTTGTTTTGTGTAAAACTGGTGGCAGCTGTTAAAACCCGTTTGCTCTACTAACGTCTAACTCCTTGTTCGCTCGGTTGGTAGAGAGCTCCACTGGAAATGGAAAGGTCCCCTGTTCGATACCAGAAACAGGCGGATCTTTTCCGGTCGCGCACCAGCTGTGTTTGGAGATGTGTGTCTGTCTTTTGTCTCCCTCGTTTCTCTTCTCCAGGGATTATTATTCTTATATATATATATAAATTTTGTAGGGTAACTTTTTTTATTTTATTAGGGAGCTTTAAGATTATTTCTGGTTCTGATAACGATACCGGATACTACACCGACGCCTTTGCGCGGGCATCATATTGTTATTGGAGGTATCGGAACAATTCACTAACATTGCCTAATATTTACTTCGCGTGAGTTTTGTGAGAGCGAAGGACCGAAAATCCACACTCGCAAGTGGTTAGCGTGTTGCAAGCGTCGACAATAGGGAGTTTTAGTAGACCGTGTTTCCCCCTCTGCTAACCCTCCGCTACGAAGAAACCGCCACTGCGCCTGCGCGCCGATGGCCTTGGCTGTAGAGTTCCGGGTAACGGAGGGGCTTAGCGGAGGGGGAAACACGGTCTACTAAAACTCGCTAATCTTCCCCTCCTTTGAACAGTAAAAGCAACATGACACAACATAAATCAATCGCAAACTTTCCCGCAGCGAGTTCGGCGTCGGTGCAAGTTATTATCCCGCCATAACCAATCAACCACTTCGCAGCTCGAACAAATATTACAAATGTTTTTTTGTTTTTTTTGGTAGGGGGGGGGGGGGGGTTGTGTGTGTGTTTATACAGCCTAGAACTTGGTCTGCCTCAACGGGCGACGAGTCTCCCAGCTGTAGATGAGCAATTTAGCCAGTGCAGTACAACCGCTAGCCTGGGGTCTTTAACGTGCACCACGCAGTAGAGATACACGACCGCACGCCGGTACGATGCTCATCCAGATCGAAACGGGCAGGGGTGGGGAATGAACCCAAGATCCCTGGGTTCTGCAGCGCGAGCTTTCGCTCTACGTGCTCCGAGCTGGTGTGCGCTAGCCCACTCGGTCACCGATCCCCCCTATTACAAATGTTTGCCCCGTCACGTACGCATAAAATGGCGTGCGCGTGTACGACAAATTTCGGAGGCCATGGGCACTCATAGTACCGCGGGCCACGCGGTGTGGTGTTCATACGGATATCAATCGTGTTTGCAAATTAAAAAAAAAAAAAAAAAATTTCTTTTGTCCTAAAAAGTTTGGTATTCAAAATTGCGGTTACAAAACAAAGGAAGAAAGAAAAAAAAAAGTCCGAAACGCGCGCCAGGTCAGCTGTGTTCCTGAGGACAGTTCACTTCAGTCACTTTCCTAATCTCGGCGAATTGACAAAAGGGCGCTTATCGTCAGGGTCCATTCGGGACAGCTTGTCAATGTTGCTCTGTTTATGGATCACGACAGGAGTCGGTCTAAGCACGTGATTGAGCAAGCCTCTCTTCCGATTTCGAGTTGGCACGCCATTCTTTCTTAAAAAAGAAAGAATGGCGTAGCCTCTTATTATAATCACGCATCTTTCTCTGTGATTGGTTCTTGGGCGATCGGCCTGTGCCGCATCTAATTGGCCGCGGGGCGATAGTGAGATGTCCGGGAGTAGCCACGCCCTACGTTTGTTAAGCCGTCACTGACTATGCGGAGCGGAAGTTCGTCTGCTTCTTGCGCAGGGGTTGCAGTGACGTCAGAACGCTGAGCTCTGATTGGCTCTGATTGGAAGAATAGTGGGTAGACCTCAACGCTAGCTGCCTTTAGGTCTATTCACTATTCTTCCATTAGGAGCCAATCAGAGCTGGGCGTTTTGAAGTCACCGCCACCCCTGCGCAAGAAGCAGACGAACTTGCCCTCCGCATAGGAATGTGAGCAAGTGTAGTAAAACTACGTCTGCAGTGTTGTCGCTCCCACTCTGTTCTTACAGCATCGCGCGAAGAAAATTTAAATTCGACCAACTATAATATGTGTGATTATATTGGTCTGGCTTTTATGTGCACATCGGCCGCTTTGAAAGTATGGCATTTTTGGGGGGATAGTTGAGGGTGTGCTGCTACTTGAACTCAAACTTCAGAATGGCTTCTTCTTTATCATAATTGTACGGGAAAACTTAAAATAAACGTTTAAAAACAGAGGTTTGTTTGAAGCTGGCACCCGCTAACTGCACATAAGAATGCGTCAGTGTTGACGCCTGACGTACGTCTTGAGTGTCCGCTGAGTAATCTTAAACGTCAGGTTAGGTTACACATAGATAGGCTCGTTCGATTTACCCGCACCTCTTGTTGCACCGGTGCAGGCAAATCGAACGAGCCTAGTGATCTACACACACACACACACACACACACACACACACACACACACACACACACACACACACACACACACACACATATAATATATATATATATATATATATACAGGGTGTTTTAGAGAACTCAGGCCAAATCGCTCCTGCGAAAACTACTCATCGCAACGAAAAAAGGGTTGTGTCGTTTTGGCCCTGGGCCAGGGGCCCATTTAGGAAAATTATTAAAGTTCGGGATAATTAAGTTCTTAATTATTTTTGCGTAATTAACTTTTTTGATATTGTGTTTAAGGGCATGGTTTCAATTAGAAAATTGCTCAGCATCGTCAAAAAACACTAAATCAACAAATTGCAGAACGATAGAAGGCACGCAAAGCATTTTGCGGCTTTCTGAAAAACCGCACAAATTCGACGGATTTTTAAGTTTCGGTTTGCTATCGGAGCGCATCTCCGCCCCGACGGTACCGCGCCCCGTGGAGAGATAGTGCAACCAACTTCTGCTGCGCTGTCATCGCGCGACGCAGCAGAGGCTGGTTGCACTATCTCTCCACGGGGCGCGGTACCGTCGGGGCGGAGATGCGCTCCGATAGCAAACCGAAACTTAAAAACCCGTCGAAGTTGTGCGGTTTTTCAGAAAGCCGTAAAATGCTTCGCGTGCCTTCTATCGTTCTGCAATGTGTTGATTTAGTGTTTTTGATGATGCTGAGCAATTTTCTAATTGAAACCATGCCCTTAAACACAATATTAAAATGTTAATTGCGCAGAAATAATTAACAACTTAATTATCGCGGACTTTAATAATTTTCCTAAATGCGCCCTTGGCCCAGGACCAAAACGACACAAGCCTTTTTTCGTTGCGATGAGTAGTTTTCGGAGGAGCGATTTGGCCTGAGTTCTCTGAAACACCTTGTATATATATATATATATATATATATATAATAAGTGGGAAGAAAAAACCCTTGGTGAAAACAGCAATAACGGACGATTTATTCTTCGACGTTTCGGCCGGAGTCCGGAACGTCGTCAGGAAGCTTCCTGACGAAGGCCGGACTCCGGCCGAAACGTCGAAGAATAAATCGCCCGTTGTTGCTATTTTCACCAAGGGTTTTTTCTTCCCAGTTATACACCCACGCCTTCGGCCTCCCGCCACCATGCCCGTTGTCTATATATATATATATATATATATATATATATATATCCCCCCCTCTCTTTTTTTTTTTTCATTTCTAGTCTTAATTTATAGCGCCGCCCGGTCGGTGTCAGGGGCACAAAACGTGTATGGGCGCATTGCCTTTCCCTGAATACCTGCACACCGGGCGGCACTGTACAATAAAAGTGCAATAAAATACAATACAATACAATACAATATATATATAAGCTTCAGTCTCCTGAAGCTTGGAACTTCACTGTAAAATCAAGAGCGAACTGAACGACAAACTAAATCCCCTCGACAAACCGCTATGTGCAGTTCAAGAGCCGGCGTCATCTCTGACTTCCCTTTATGTTTGTTTCCTTCCCACCTTTAAGGCCGGTTCACACATTCACGTTTGAGTGTGATTGACTGCTTGCGACGACGGAACAGACAGCAGCGCCGTCTTCCGATCTGATAGGTAAACTAGACTGAAGGCTTTGCAATATTTGCGAGATCAAGTCTACGCACTGTCTATGAAGAATGGTCGCTTATAACATTAAATAGCTTTAGTAGATCGTTCCGATACCTTCGATACCCCCGGTAACGATAGCCGATAACGATACGATGGATGCGCGACGTATCGGGTGTCGTCATCGGAAGCATCGAAACGATCTACCAAAACTCCCACTTGTCAGAATCATTTCATGCCTACGGCGAACACGCCGATCGGAAGTGTTCTAGCACTACCCGACAGACAGCGCCAGTGCGTGATCTTGCGCATCTTGTGTAAGCAGCCAGAAGGGGTTCCGACGCCTTTGGGTCATTCCCAAAGGCAAATATGTGAACCATCCTTTAGAGCGCTGTACACGCAATCTGCAGCTATCACCTCCTAGATGGCGGTTTTGCACGTCTGTGCGAAGATGTCCATCGGACACACAAAACGTTCCACGCCGGACTCGTTGTACGCGACACGTCACCATTATCGTCGTGGTGTGCACGTACTCGTGAAGCTGGCCAGCGTGTCCATGAGGCTGAAGGACCAGGCGGCGTCCTGTCTATTGACGCTGAACGAGTCCAAGATGGCGACGAAGAGGATGCCGCTGGAGCGGTTGATGAGCGTCAGCCAGAAGAAGTTCCAGGCGCAGGCGACGGACACGACCCAGCTGCGGTGCGTGTCCTGGTACGGGTTGTCCCGCTGGACCACCAGCCGCGTCTGCTCCTTGGGCTGAGGCCTCTTCTTTTCCAGCGCCCCCGTCGCCATGGCACCCCGATGGGATGGGACGCGTCTGCACAACGAACGGACGGTTCACCTTCCGTGCCAATCTGCACTCTGCGCAAGCGCCGTGCGTTGTAGGCAAGCGCGGGCCTGTTTGTAAACACTGCGTTCACTTTTCGCAGTGTTGGCGGTAACGGGTTACCTTTTTCGCTACCGTACTCGTTACGTTTTTCAAAAGAGTAACGGACGACGTACGTACGTTACTTATTTCCAGTAAGGGTTAACGTAGTTACGTTACTCGTTACGTCTTCTTCCCAAAACTTAAAGAAAGAACAAAATTCCGCTTCAACTTTTTTCGTGTTTTTAGGCGCCAAGTCGTATGAATTCTTGCAATTATCCCACGTATACATTCAAAATCAGAACCGTAAAAAATAAGGTTAAGTTTCTCCGTAAACAAAATGTTTTTTTTTTTTTTTTTAATGTGGCGTTTACGGATACCTCTAACGTTGAAACAGTGAAACGTTTTAATCCGCAAATAAAAAAAGTAACGCAAAAGTAACGCGAGCTACTTTTTATCGGTAAAAGTAATGCGTTAATTTTATTTCGAGGTAACGTAGGTCGGTAACGCGTTCCTCTGATTTGCAAATAACGAATAACATGTTTCGTTACTTTTTTTTTGGTAACGTCTACAACACTCACTGACCTTTTGGCCCTGTATATTACCGAGCCACGGATGGCTTCACGACCCACGGCGAGAACCTCCTCTGGTCAACGTTTTCCGGGTTCTCATCGCAACAAAGCATGGCGAGTGGAATGCGCCTTGCATTTTAGGTACCACAGAACAAAGTATACATCATTTGATAAGAAACGAGAGGAACTTTGATTTCATATTAGAGAAAAAAAATATATACTTATTGAGAAGCATTCGCTATGATGCTACTGCATGCTTAACAGAAAATATATTTTATCAACTCCGCATAATGAAAATTCATGATTTGTATAATACCGCTGAATTGAATAAAAAAAGAAAAAAAAAAGATCAACAGTCGCTATCCCGAAAATGTAGCTAATTTAACGGAACAAGTGTATACATATCCGACACGAAGTATGGAACCGTGGGGAGTACCGTTTATTAGAACAAATTATGGCCGTCACACATTAACATACGCTCTTCCGATCATTCTGAACCAGCTTAGCGTCAAAAATATTGAAATTAACAATATACCGGTGAGCATCCTACGCGATACGTTTTTGTAAACAGCTCTTTTCCCTCGCCTACCCCAACATTGTTTGGAAGATAAAGGACATGATTAATATTATTATTATTATTATCATCATCATCATTATTATCATTTATGCATCATAAACTGCCGGCGATTATGTCATGGTGCAGCCAGTCCAGCCGCCCTCCAGTTATAGCCTATAACTAATCATGCACGTCGAAAGCTAATTACTTATAAGCTATGATCAGTTAGGTCATCACTGTTCTTGGCCAACTTCCTTGGCGTCAGAGCGTTCAGTTCTCGCCGTTTGTTTTACACGGCATACATAGTCCTAAATTCGGCTTTAATATTTCGTACTGACCGTGATTGAGGAATATCAAATATTGTCATTTTATTCTAATCACAGCCGGAAGCAGCGCAAGAAAAGGCAACTATGTTCACACGATGCGAAGCACGTATCTGATCGAGAAAATAAAACCACGTTTTTCGGCCCGAATAAACGAACTACACGTCGCAGAAATCTGAAGCTTCATGTGGATGTGACTTTATGGGCGGTGATATAATGCGAACATTTGAGATTATGACATTACCTAGATCAAGAAATAAAACAAAACAACAAGAAAAAAAAAAAAACGAAATTTTTCTGGGTGAATGTCCACCTAGGCCTAATATGGGGCGCATGTGGCATTTATATTATTGAAAACAACTTGCCAGAAAGCAAAATGGGGAAAACAAGATTGTATTTTCTTTTTCTTCGTCAAATTGTGATTGATTTAAACGTGCTCTCGGTATGAGCTGAATGCAAAGATTCCTCTTCTATTAGTGACGTCCAAAAATAAGTTCACTAATTAATCGGTGTGCACCTTTTCAGTGTGAATTGTCCGAAACGCGTTCCAGTTGACGTACTGATGGTTAAAAGTTACGCCGTCGTAACTATACCACTTTTGATTTATTGCTTAGCTTCCTCGGCAAATCAACAAAATAAAGCATTACCGGTGCCGATCAACGCAGCCTTATTTCTCTAAAGCAGCATTTACACTGGCGCTCGTGTCGCAATCGCAGAGCGGATCTGCTCGTTTTCGTCGTCAAAGGCGCTTGAAATCAAACTTAGGCTACCGCCTTTTCGCAACGGCTTTCCAGCTAATCGGGGCACGTACCTTAATTCTTGGCTCGATATCAATCCCGCAAGGTCGACCCTAGCGCCTCGGACTTCACCTTCAGCGTTCGTTTTCAAGGGTGCCTCTTGGACCTCTACGATTTCTTCCAAAATGTGGGAATTTTTACACTACATTACTACATTATTTTCAAACGAAACAAAATAAAAAAAAAAAGCCGTAGTGCTTTTTTTTCTTCGTTTTTTTTATCAAGAGATCAGTTAGTATCTTAGTACTCATCCTTGTTGATGATCGGAGGGAATCTGGTCTTAAGGCCCATCATGTCTCATCAGTTGAGTCCCACTCAGGTGCTTTGAGATATGGTACCAAACTCTACGGGTTTGGAATCACAGTGTATACAAATGATCATTTAACTATAAAAAAGAAAAGAAAAAAAAGGAACGAATGAAATAAAAAAAAAGAAAATGAAATAGCAATGACAAGTTTCCATTTCCACGGCAGACAGTTGAGAGCCACGGCCTTGTAACATGTGGCAGTGTCGTTGTGAAAATCATCCACCCTTAATTTAAAGTGCGGTCATACTGCTTATGCATAATGCAAAAGAGAGTCTGCGGACACTGTCTGAGTCGTTTCTTGCATGACGATCCTCTTACATCGGCCATACCAAAACTGTCTGCCTGTTGAACACATGGTGACATCGATCTTCCCGAAATTCCTTTATGGCAGCATTCGTTTGCACCGTCGCTGATTGTATCGGAACTTCACATAGGGTGCGGTGACTCTGAAAGACATTGCAACTGTAGTCATTGCCAGGTTAAGAACGGCACGGCGTTGTTAACTATGACACCTCGACTCTGTTTAGAAATCTTCTTATCGGACATTATCGCAGGATATCTCGTAATGAAAAAAAAAAAAAAAGATTTCAGGGACTAACTATACTCTCTACGAGGGGCGTTCATAAAGTTCGTATTATCGGCACAAAAAATGAAAAAAAAAAACGGAACAAAACAGGCATCAACATGAGCGCGCGTCTTTCTAGTTTCCGCACAGTATAAACATCGCATGCTATAGTATCTCTGAACTCCGCTAGGGAGTCGAAACAAAAATGGCACCGCCCGTCGGTGCCAAGCACATGCAGTGATCCGTTTTTTTTCATTTGAAGGGAAGCAATGCCAAGGATATTAATTCCAATCTGGGAGCGTTGTTCGGGGACAACGCCCAAGTTTATGACACTTTCGTTAAATGGCGCAGACGCTTCCAGTGTGGCCAGATAAGAGGAAAGCATTTCAAGGACGGCGACCAAGTGATTGCTGAAGTGGAGCGATTCCTGAACACTCAAAACGAGGAGTTCTTTAACAATGGCTTCCGGCATGTGGTGCATCGCTGGAAAAAGTGGGTAACTTTTGATGGCGAACAAGTAAAGAAAGTCTCAACTCCTACTCGACTTTGATTGCTGAATCTCTATTCCTTCGTGACAATAATACGAACTTTATGAACGCCCCTGGTATTGTTCTTAATTGGGCTTTGAGTGACTAGAACGCGTTAACGAATTCATCCGATAAATTATTATATAGTTAGTAGATTTGGGTCATGCAAGCTCTAAATTGATCCAGGTAGTTTTTTCTTTTTTGTTTAATGTTTATGCCGCATACGGTGTAGTTCTCCATGATCTCCGTTCAAACCTCCTCTTGAAATAACTATTGCATCTGTGGGCTTACTGTGTAAAGACAAGACATTCCTGTACTTCCGTGCTTTTCTTCCGCACTATGATCCTCCAAAGTTATGATCCCCCACCGACCCCCTCACCCTCAATTTAGAAGGGAGAGAAAAATAAACAAACAGTGGGGAAAAAAGCGACGAAGGAGGTCAACCAAAAAAAGAATGATGCCCCAAAAAAAAAGAAAAGAAAAGAAAAGAAGCACTAGAACCGGAGATATGACGGGCAGTGGCCTTCGTGAGTGTAATACGGTCGTATAATCACACGGACAAGAAGAAACAAAGAATGATACAACAGACGCCCGCCTTTTATCGGAGGTCGTCGCCTCGTCTCTGTTTGCTTTCGAGGGAAGGGGGAAACAAACAACAGACGGAAATTCGCGTCCTTATTCTTGGCTCGACCAGGCCTACAGCATCTCCGATGTCCCCAGAGCTAAGCTTATCACATGTTGCTCGGTTTCATTTTTCAAACATGATTATTTTTCTTCTGTTTTTTTTTTAAAGCACGTTATACTATCTTGTTGTGTTTCAACTTTGTCTTTTACTTTTAATATCCGTGTTTCCGGAACTCACGACGCGGTCTTATAACTTCTGCGAACTGATAGAGTGTATGGTATCTCAGTGGGCGCATGCAGTTTCTCATGGTTCTTGAACTGCAAAGCTCGGATTATGAAGCCTAAAAGATACTAAGTCCATATAAAAAAAAAGAACTACCATATTGAAATGTTTTTTTTTTATTAAACCATTTAATAGTTTTATAATAAAGCCATTTAATGGTTTTATAATAAAGCCATTAAATATGGTAGTTGCGTTGTTGTTTCAGCTTGCCCCTTCCCTCGCCAAAGTTGTAAAACAGTAGCGGACAGTCACGTTTTCAACTTTAGCGGCTCCCCCTTTCCTTGACAGCTTGTAATTCTCACAATAAAAGGTTTAATTGCTCGCTCACTTGGCTGATTAATTTAAGTAGAACTGCTTTGTGTGAACTATCCTAATTTTACCCTCCAACTCACGTGCTCTCCACGGCTGCATAGAAACAGATGACACTAATGCGTTTTTCTCATGTACTGCGTGAACATTATATTTTTGTGGGACAATGAAAGTTATGTAATGTAATGTAATGTAATGCTATGCTATGTGATGTAATATTATGTCATGCTATAACTCAGCGGATACTATCGAGTGCGTGTCGGAACTCGGGAAATAGGTGCTTGGCCACGTGATTGGTGGTAGTACGTTAGGAGAAATCATCACCCGCAAACTACAGAAGAGAACAGGGCCCATATTGTCAGCAGAAAAAGAAACGGGGTCGTTTCGCCGGATACGACCATTCGACGAAACGACCACGATAGACGATTATTTTACGTTCGATGCGATAACCCTGATCGACCTATGCTTTATCGAATGACCGTGTTTCTGTCCGCATCTTTCTGAAACGTAATCTACAGGCCGAGGCTCTACTATCACTGGTATTAATAGATCAGGGTGGACGCTCGTCTCGCTCGTAAATATTATGCCCTTGATTTTGAGGGCAGCAGCTCCAAGTTACTCCGCCTTGCCCAAGAGTGGACCGTTTCTGGACAAAACGGCGGCTTGGGCGAGTTGGTTATCCATGTCTTAAAATAAAATCTTTTGTGTTTGTTGTGTTTGTGTGTAACCCCATACTTGCGCTGTTATTTTAGGACCGTTTCTGTTGCCTGGCCAAGCACTGTGGTTACTTGCACCACTTGGTTTAATTCTGAGTTCGAAAAGTGGCGATAATATCAGGGACCGAGTCAGGCTACACGACACAGAGTGCCCTCCGTAAGTTTCGGCGCTTTTTAAACTTTACTTGAAAGTCATGACCTTAAGACTAGAAATAGAAATGAAATAGTAATGTATTTGCTGTGCTCACTCGGAACACATGTTTCACTTTACGAAATCCCCCCCTCCCCCTTCCCGCCTCCCTTTTCGCTCTTTCCTTTTAGGTCGCCGTGCACTCTTCTCACTGTAATTAACACCCCTTTTTGTTAAAACGTTGTTCAATAACAAGTCCTGGGCGGAGCTTCATTCAAATAAATGTCATTCGTTAGAATGCACAATCCTACCCTCATAATATAAACCTTGAGACAAAGAGGAATGTCTCGGGGTTTAGATTATGATGTTTTCTAACCAGCTCGCCTGCATAATTTCGCTCCTTGCAATTGTCCTTCGCTATCGCAAATACAGTGAGTGTGCGGGCGAGCTGGTGGATGTTGATCATGTTGCAAATTGAAATTACGCGAGGCTAATTTAACATAATCGGTTCCCTATCGCGTGATTTTTCACTCGTTATCAGGACGCTTACATTTCCAAACAAAAACATGGTACGCTTTTATGATACTCTAATAATATTTCTCAATATCATGTCCCGATTGAACGAGATAGATACTTCAATCCGGCTAATTGATTTGATTTGACGTGAGCGTTGCAGCAAGAAAAAAAAAAAAATAACTTCAGCAGCGTCAGTTTTTTTTTTTTTTTTTTTAGATTTCTAAATGGTGCTACTGGAATTGTTGCCTCGACGCGGTGGCCTTCGTGAAGTCAGATCTTCACGTCATCGAACAAGCCCTGCCGCGTACGTGCGACCCACCTCGCTGATCTGCTTCTCCGCACCGCGGCTGGGTGCTAAGGAGAAGCCCGTCTTTGAACATGGTGAGCTCAGGAGCGCGCGTCGGGGCCCTGGGGGATAGTTCTTCTAACCTAGCACCGCACGATAAAAATTAATTTAGGAACGCGACTTTTATTTAAGGGTCCTGCTCAGATTATATTTGCGCGAAGAAAACAAATCAAAGTATCAAGAAACAAACGGTTAATTTTTGTCTGGCCGTCTAACTGTACGGTTATCGATGCGTTTCCTGCTAACTTCTTTATTTCTCCATCCATGTGGAGCGACAATATTTGTTTTATTTTCTCATTCTTGCAATGAAAAAGTGTTTCGTCATACTTTGTCTCGCCGTAAATCAGAAAGCAGTCAACGCTACAAACGGACAGGCTCAATAGGGAGTTTTAGAATAGCGCACGCTAAAGCTTTGCGTACGCAAAGAATGGCGTCGTCGCCACTCGGCATGCGCCGAACGCTAACCACGTTTTGCGCTCTGCGTTCGCTATTTTAGCGTGCGCTATTTCTTGGAAATTGCGTGCGTACGCAAAGAGTCTTTGCGCTCCTCCAAGGAGGATTCGTGAGGATAAGTGGGCTAAAGCCAAGACGAGCACAGTTAAAAAAAAGGCTGCCCCCAGGACCGTGGTAACGGCCGCATTGGCGGCGTCGTGAGAGCGACATCGGCGGCATCCTCGCGACTGCGATTTTCAATACGGGACGACATTGCACTCGGTTCGGAAAACCCAGTAAGGTGGGCAACGATCACCGGGAACTTGATGCTTGCGACGCGCGAACATTTATCGGCGAAGGTCAGTACACTCTTGCCGAGGCGACGCATGCGGACACGACCGGCCGACCGCTCGCGTCGCATTCTCCCGTTTAAACAAATGTAAAATGTTACTCTGGACCAAAAAAACTTTTTTTTTTTTTTCAAGTTACAGCATTTCATGTGTGAAATAAAAGTGGTGACTGTATCTTGGTGGCGTTGCGAGCGCGAGATGCTTGGGGTTTTTCGTCGCGGCGGAGAAACGCTATTCTAAAACTCTCATGCGTCGCGTGCGCTAACGCAAGCGCAAAATTTAGCGCTAGTTTAGCGCTAGCGTGCGCTAAAATTGCGTACGTTATTCTAAAACTCCCTAATAAAAAAGCGTACAAAGCGCAACGTCACGACCACGCCATCTTTGTTCACGTGTGTCGATCTCTGGCTAATATACCCTTTTCAGAAGTCCGCGCCTTCGCCTGTCCGCCATTGCCCGATCACGTATCACCAGCCTGCATTGGACACGAGCTTTGACGTCAGCGTTCGGCGAGGACTCGGGTTCAATCACGCACCTCGTGTTCATAGATGGGTGGATGGATGATATTGACTATGTTCTCTACAACGGATGGTAGCTTGCGCCACCTAGCCCGAGAAAATGCTTTCCTCCCCCATTTAAGTACCCAATTTCTTTCCCTCTATAGCGACCGCCAATGTTGCTCGATGAACTTTTGAAAAGGGTCTATTCCATCAAGCGCAGATAGTGCGCCGAGACGCTGTGTTTTAGTCAGTCTGTGAGTATATGTTTGGGGTTCTCATATTTTTTGACTGCGCTATGGCTTAATGGTGACACGAGGTACGGCTACTCATCCTCTCGCAAACATGGCTTGGTACCATAGCACAGGGTGATGTCGAAGGCAGGCACGTATCCAGGGGGGCGGCCCATGGGGCTCGGGCCCCATGGGCCGCCCCCCCCCCCCCGCCCCCCCCCAAAATCTTCCATTTTGCTGGGGTCTCCTCTCCCCCCTCCCCCTCATACAACATTTTGTCATGGGCGCCCCCCCCCGAAACAAAATTCTGGCTACGTGCCTGGTCGAAGGTATCTTTCTTGTAGAAAAAAGAACCCTGGACACCTCGGCATATTGGAGTGTATTATTTTAAGGAAAGAACTCATTTGATAAAAAAGGGCAATGCAGGAATCCTAAACTCCGCAACAAGCGAACAATCTGCCTCTAACTTGCACTGGATATCGTGCGCTCCTGGAGATTGTTTCAGCGAGAGTTTAGAACTGCAGCTTACTATACGCTGTTTGAGATACTGAAGCTTCAAGCTTGGCGATCACACTTCCAGGAAAGAAACGACGCTCAGGCCGGATTGCTCGACTTCTAAGCGCACTGAATTTAAACTTTCAGTTAAACTGTACCGTCAAATTGCGTTTTCTCACTTTTGTATTGTTTCCCCAGGAGTCACCATAGTTACGTCGGCAGAGAAAAGTAGTCGACACGACCGTTCCATTCAAACGCATGTTCCAAACCCGTTCGAGGAGTGGTTCCGCGAGGCAGCAGCGGCGTTGCTGTAAACTTCAGTGTGCCCAGATTTCCAGCTGCTCAGTTGGGGTGTTTGCAATACAACTGCTGTGCCGGGGAAGCGTCTTAGACTGGTTTGTTCAGCGTTCTATCCTTCTCGTGCATCCAAAGTGGTCTCAAAGTGGTAACAAATGACGTCACAGGAGCCATCGTGTCGTAGCGCTGTCGGACGTCGCGATCCTGGCGGTTGGTTGTTGGAATCCTAGCAAGAGAGGCGAGCGGGCGCGAGGGTCACTGTCGTCGCGACGTCTCAACTCCATGGTTCTTGCAGTGGTGGAACTGACAGGTGGTGATTTGGAGCAGCTCCTGTAGCGAGGAAAAACGGGTTTCGGAGCAGAGATTCCCACTTTTGGAGCAGACAATTTTGAGCTTTCCAGTAGGAAAATGTTATACAGTCTCTTTGAAGTTAGCCTGTGGGAAAACAAAAATGCTGTTGATGGAGTGTTGGGAGACTATTTAAAGTGTCGCATCTACAGGGGACCTGGCCGCTACTGATATTTATTCATTTATTGAACAATCATACGGCGGTTATCTTGCATATGTCTCAATTGACTTATTGAGAGTACCGATGGCATCTTCGGTCTGTGTTTGACGTAAAACGATGTTTCTTTGTAGGGTTCGTCACGCTGCTCTCGCTCGTATTTCACCTGCTACTGTTCATAGAGCAGCTAAGTGGAGCACGTAACTACTCTAACTGATCACAATGAATAGCGCTAGCTATTTATTGCGATCGGTTATCACCAGCTATAGCGCTGGCTACTCATAGCGCTAGATATCAATAGCTAGCTTTATTCATTGCGATAGCTATGAACAGCGCAATGAATAACGCTAGCTATTCATTGCAATCGATGTGAGCACCGTTCGCACAAAAACAGATAACCCTTCGTTAGGCATGTGCGAATAATGAATTTTGGGTTCGGAGCAAATTCAGAGTGCATAGTGCTTTTGGTCGAATGTTTTTGAATATTGACTAGTTGCTGCGCTTTCCTCCACGTCTCGTTTTACTGTTACACTATGCTTAAACGAAAATTCAGCTGAACTCGCGAAGGTTGGTCCCAAAGGTTTTAATTTCCCACCTATGAGCTGTGTTAAATTTAATCTATATATTTATATACTGTGGCCTGAGAAAGTCCAGTACCTACATTGGGATGGCAAGTAAACAACATACTTTACATATAGTTAAACATATAAAGGAGGCCAGAGATACCCGATTGAGAGGATTTATAAATATTCTTGCCATATGCAAACACTTTCGTCGATTCTGAATTAAAAAAGAAGAAGAAAAAAAAATGGGTCGGTGCATAGGCTTACTACGCTGCATCCGTTTCCGCAGAACTACGGCCGCAGCTGAACAAACGCGCACAGGATCTTGCCGCATGACGATGTCGTGTGTGCAAGGAGCGAATGCCCGTGGCTCAGAGTCCGGTAGAGGCGAATGTGCAGAGCACGCGAGCTCGGCCGCTGGGCCGCTGGTAGCCGCTGTCCAGAGCGATAAGCGAAGATTGTGGAGTCACGGCTGCCGGATCGGCGTCTATCGCCGTTTCCATCAGACAGGAGCGCGTCGAGTTGAAGCGAGCAACCGAGCAAGCCAGCAGAAAGGACGCGTGTGGCGCACTGCGCGATTCTCGGCAGCAGGTGACGCGCCGCTCCGATGTTATCTGTGTGACGTCACTTCCGTGACAAAATTTTCGTGACGTCGACCTCCCAACTTTGCGCCCCCTTCCAAGCTCTGAGATAGACGGTAGTTCTGCGTCAAAAGAAGCACCTAACATATACCCTCGCATAATAGCCATAGTTAAATGTTGAAGGTTTTTCTGCAATGTAAATATCAACAACCAGAACGTTTCCTCTTTTTTTATATACATTAGCCGCGTGCGTGCACCAGACCATTTTGAAGGTGTGTTTTTCGCGTTAGCGCGCGGCTCCGCTGAGGCGAAGCGAGTCGCGAGATCGCGGTGTCAGATGCGCGGGTATTGCTTCTCCGCAGTGTAATGGTGCTTGAGGAGAAGTGCACTCACAGGGTGCTAACCCGCCGCTATCAACATTTCGAAAAGTACGAATATCGCAGTTCGTTAAAAAGACAATATAAAATAGCGCGTAATTTTAAACTACTGTTTGAAACTACGAAAATTTGCTTAACCCTACGCTTAGGACATAATACTTAGGCACCCCCCCCCCAAAAAAAAAAAAAGTTGTACTTTTTTTTAATTTTTAGTGGGCGCTCTCCACGGTTTGAGTTGCTCCCTCTTTCAAATCTAGGCTCTTAAAAAAAAAAAAAAAAAAAAAACTACGACAGAAAATAGGAAAAAAACAAACAAAAAAACATCAACTACCAAACCCGCTTAATGAATATCAACGCGGCCGAGGCGTCGAGTCATCGAGAGAAAACAAATCGGTTCCGGGGTATTACTCTCGATTGTATCGCGCGTATCAGGCAGCCACTATTTCGAGTTCTGGGCGGCTTAACAGCGGCCGGCCGTAATCCTTGAGCCAATCCCTTTCTTGGGTCGCTGCCAGCGGGCCGGAGAAGAAGTAACAAACCCGGCAGCGCCGACCGAGGGATCAGGTGGGCATTGGCCTTCGGCGAGTGCAATTAACGCCGCTAATCGAGAGGTGCACAGAAAGAAACTCAGAGGCTTGGCTGTTTATGAGCGCGCCAGAGTCGAGAAACTGACGCGGGACTACGAGCTGTCGTAATGGCGGCGTTACGTTCGTTTGAAAACAGTGCGTTCGGCGGAGGCCTGCGCGCTCGCGAGGCATGTCCAAATGACGGACGCGGTTAAAATAGACGAAGGAAGTCTTCCTGAGCGTCGGCGACGCCGGCTCCTATGCGGAGAGCAAGTCGTCTGCTTCTTGCGCGGGAGTTGCGGTGACGTCAGAAGGACGCCGAGTTCTGATTGGCTTTGATTGAAAGGACAGTCAATGCTAGATGCCTCGAGGTCTACCCACTATTTGTTTTTTCAATCAGCCAATCAGAGCTCGGTTTTCTGGCATCGTCGCAATCCTTGTGCAAGAAGCAGACGAACTTCCGGTCCGCACACCTTCCAGCTTGGATAGTGAGGAATGCGGGAACACCCGAATTCCCCAAAGCGGACACACCTCTCGTTTGTGCGCTTGGAATGTTGTCTGCAGACAGTTTTTGTATGACCAACGTGGCAGAAGCGTCATGCGAGGAACGACACGGACAGTCTCTGCAGACTGTCTTGATGTTATTTTTTTTCCAGCGCCCTTGTCACGAATGTATTTTTGTGGCAGAAAATAAACTGATTTGATTTCACTTGATGTATTAGTGGTGGGACTGCGGCTTAAGGATATCGGCGCTGTTGAGTGTCCCCCCCCCCCCCCCTCTCTAAAAGTACTACCAATTTATTGCCTAAAACTCCTACAGTTAAACTCCGGATATCTGAGCGATGAACCGCAATGATCAGTCGTCAATCAAACTTTTTACTGTCCCATGAAATAACCGCCGCCATTCAAATACATATTAAACTTAGTGAACGTTGCGTTTAAACTTTAAACGCTCCATGTTTTTTCTTTTGTCTTCTTTTGCTCGGCCGTTTGCTGTAGGTCCTTGGTTCCGTCCGTCGTGTTATCGTCGACCAAAAGGATTGACGCAATTGGACAGGGTGCTACATGAAAGTGAGTTGGAAGCGGATGATTTCCGGCCGGCTGCTATTTGGATAGATGCTTATCGAAAGATGACCTTTACGGCTTAGGAAATTATTCCTTTAGTTATTTGTATTCATTTATTTATTTAAAATACCCTCGAGGTAAGTACATTGAGGAGGGGAGAGAGCTATAAAATATTAACTATAAAGTGCACATAGTTGTAATATCACGTTTAAACAAATCAATATCAGTTATGTTAGCATTCGAGGCGGGAAGGTGCTAATAGATGTTTGAGGCATAAAATAACATTGAAATAACCAAGTTCTAAAATTTGGGATATCAACCTTATGGCTATGATTGATGCGAGGATATGTAAAAAGGTGAAGTAATTGGTTTATGACGGAGGGTAACATTTTGATAAGATATCGTATAAAAAAAGGCTCAACCGAGAGGTATTTCTGCGATGAATTAGTAACGGCAAACCTGCCGTGATTTTCGTGGTGGAAACACTGGCGGTGCGATGATAGTTTGTCAATATGAAACGAGCTGAGCGGTTTTGAATTTATTCAATAAGAGCAATTAGTGACGAGTGAGCGGTGTCCCACACAGCAACAGCATATTCTAATGTTGAACGGACTAGGGTTGTATACTTACATGGTTAGTTTTAATGACGACGGAGCGAGAAAGAAATTTATTTTTAACTATCCTAACATACGGTTAGCACTGTTAATTACGTATTCAGTATGAATCTTTCAAGAATAGTTAGACGTTATACGAAGACCAAAATATTTGTAAACAGACACTGAAGCGAGAGGATTGCCGTTAAGATGATAATTGTATGGCACACCGATTGAGCTCGTGACACTTTCATTGATTTACATTTGTCAGTGTTTAATTCCATTAGCTACTGGTTAGACCACAATTATACACGATTAAGGTCAGATTGTAGCAGAATGGTGTCAGATATGTCAGTTATTTTCGGTATATTACGCGATCGTCAGCAAAGGTGCAAATAGAAGAAGACAAGTTCCGCACCAAGTCATTAATGGAAATAAGAAAGAGTAGCGGGCCAAGCAATACGCCCTGTGGGACACCCGGGTTGACTGGAACAGTACAAGAATTCGTATTATTAGCAGTAACAAAGTCTAAGCGGTTAGCTAAAATAAAATACAGCAGGAATCAAATTTAATGTACAGGTGTCAATGCTAAGTGATTGTAATTTATGAAGGAGTTTGTGGGACATTTTGTCAAAGGCTTTTGGGAAATCTAAAAAAAAGAACACAATCAGTTTTATAATGATCATCAATATAATGATGAAGATCATGCGTGAAGGATAGTAGCTGCGTCTCATATGAAAAATGTTTTCCAAGGCCATGTCGTGAACTTGTGAAAGTCTTTAGTTTCAAGATAATTTACCAACTGCAAATAAATGACGGGTTCAATATTTCACTTTTTTACTTATATTTTAGGGCAGAAGGGCGTTTTCGGATAAGATCGAACAACCATGTCCGGTGACCATTTTTAATTTTGATGAAATAAATATATGGTGCTGGCTTTATGCCCAGAAGAATAAAACCAATCCTTGTTTTCGGGAAAAAAATTTTGTCTTTGCGAAAAAAATTTGTAAGCACCCCCTCAGTCACATGCGCGTTTTGCGTATCGCGCGATGTTGACATTTCGGGCGGCTTCCTCCAAAAAACTGTTCTGGCTACGGGTCTTCAAATACTCACTAACCAATTAGGCATAGGAAGGATTGACAAAAAGTATTAATCACCGAGTATTAGGGTAGTTATTTTGAGAAAAAAAAAATCGCAAACACGGCACATTGCGCAATAACGCTCTGGATTCAAGAATATTTTTCTCGGTATCTATAAAAGCTAAGGTCTTCAAACTTTGCCACTGTGTTGCCCTGTATATAGTTCATCTTTGCGTGAAATATTGTTGTCCTGGTTAGCTGGAGAAATTTACAAGAATTGTTCACACGGGGGCATTTAACTAAAAATGCATTATTTTGAAAATCATTTAAAAAAAAGGACATCTTTAATTTTCTTTAAACTCTGAAATTAACGTTTATAATATGTACTAACAGAGTCTGCAAAAAACATGATGCAATATTTGTGTTGCTTTTAAGTTATAAAGCGAGAAACGTGGCCAAATTGACGCTAACGCGGTTGCCATAAATGGTGCGTGCACATACACGTTCTTCACAATTTCATTTTTATTAAAACATGTAAAAATGCTACAGGGTGGTCAGGAAAAAACACATTGACAGCACGGAGGTGGACGTTAGTTTTGAAGTGAAACTTCCTAATACATTTTCGTACAACCGACCCAAAAATGCACATGCGCCGGAGCGATCGAGGTGCGCTACCCTGTAACATGCTTCGCGGTTCCTGTTTCAACAGCTGGCGTATAGCGTCTCCGTCTACGCGACGTAAAGGAAGCAACCGGAACGACTTTGCGAACAGATCAGCCTACAACCTTGGCGGTCGCGGCAGAACCTTGCGTTATTGCGCAATTTGCCGTGTTTGCGATTTTTTTTTCTCAAAATGACTACCCTAATACTCGGTGATTAATACTTTTTGTCAATCCTTCCTATGCCTAATTTGTTAGTGAGTATTTGAAGACCCGTAGCCAGAACAGTTTTTTGGGGGAAGCCGCCCAAAATGTCAACATCGCGCGATACGCAAAACGCGCATGTGACTGAGGGGGTGCTTACAAATGTTTTTCGCAAAGACAAAATTTTTTTTCCGAAAACAAGGATTGGTTTTATTCTTCTGGGCATAAAGCCAGCACAATATATTTATTTCATCAAAATTAAAAATGGTCACCGGACATGGTTGTTCGATCTTATCTGAAAACGCCCTGAAGCAACGTCGACGCTTCGGAAAAATACCTGCAGCCTTTAAAAGCTGCGAATTTAACATGTCCATAGGCCCCCTACATTGCAAAACAAATGGGCATCGTGGTTTTTTCTTCTTTTTTTTTAAGTGCTGATATTTGAGATTTGTTAGAGTCCAACCGTTTGAACTGTGCTCGAGGAAACTACGCGAAAGAAATCGCACAATTGGGGTGCGCATCCGTTTGTGCACTGTGACAAAACTCGATTACGTCACCGGTAAGCTCGAAGGAGCAGAAACGTCTTGAGGCACACCCTTCTCATGAATCTTCAGTTAATACCTTGGAAAGTCTCCAATGACATGCCGTGAATTTTCAAAGCGCCAGGCAGTGAAAAAATCGCCCATTTCAAAGTGGCCACATTTGTTAAGATAATCTTATCGCACAAAACCCAATAAGTTTTTTTTTGACGCGCTTTATATTTTATAATAAAGAAATTAGTTTTAAGTTATTTAATTTCACGATTTTATAAGCAACAATAAAACTGAAGATTTTAAATTAATTTGTTCGCAGCTTTCGAGCTAGGTCATATTCGGCTTTTATAATCGTAATCCGAATGTTTTCAATGTTTATTGGAATCCTCCAGAATGGCTGTCCCTGTTTTACGGGCACTCCAAAGGCATTCAGAACGGGCTTCTTTAAAGAAGAGGAGACCCAGCGCGCGCTGATGGGATGGCTCAGAGACGAGATCTCGTAAGACAGGGGTATTATATTGAAAGGTTTCCAAGGTGTTCAAGGACTCGTGAAAGCCTCGCTGAACGACTGTTCATTCCTCGCGCTTCGAGTCACCTGTAATTTAGTGTAGTGATTGTGCTGTCGTAGCATCGACATCAACATGTACGCCGGCTTCATGTTACGACAAAACTTGTGTCACCGCAATTTTTTATTTCTTTTTGCAGGTTAAACGATGCCTGCTTTTCTTGTCGCAGCCGCGGAAGGTCGAGGACACAGCGGTCGAATAAAGCGAAAATAACCAAAAGAACGAACGCAGCGTCGTGCGAGCGGCCAACCGAACGAAAGTGTTGCCTCGGCCTTGAACGTCCTTGCGATCTCGTAGAGGGAAGAGTCCTCGAGCGTCTTCTTGACGCGACCTTTTTGGCCTCTCGGGGAGAAAATTGTCAGTTGAAGGCTGCGGCGGTGGCTCGAAGCGGACGGCAGACTTCCGTCTCTCGGAGCGAGCGATTTTGGAACCGCTGCTGCAGAACGGGAGGCGCAGGGCGGATCGGTGCCCGAGTGCATGGGACGTCTCGGCTCGGAGTGTGGAGCGTAAGCTTGCCTTGCAGAACCTCCTGGGTTCCAACCACCCCCACCTTTTGCCCGTTTCGATCTGGATGAGTTTCGTACTGGCACGCGTTCGTGTAATCACTACTGCGTGGTGCACGTTAAAGACCCGACGGTAGCGGGTGTACTGCACTGGCTAAATTTCTCATCTGCAGCTAAGAGACAAGTCACCCGTTGAGGCCTGCTAACTTCAAGGCTGTCTAAACAAGCAAGCAACACAATGTTATCGGGATGCGCGGGAATGTTGAGGACTATTGAGGACGGACCCGTCTCGGGAAAGATTTTTACGAAGGTTGAGATTTTATAGGGTTCGGTCGGAGGCGTTTTGGTCTTGGTCGACGTCGATGCGCGGCACTGTTATCGCAGACACGCCATCGCCAGTTTCGATTGATGCTTTTTTCTTTTAAAATCCAACACCTTTCATACAAACCACTAGTGTGACAGAAATTCCTCACTCAGAGCTGTAACGATGGAAGGCCGTCATGTGGAACTCTCAAAGTAGAGAGGTAGAAGGACGGGGTCGCCAGTGCCTGAGAAGTCTATAGGAAGGCTAGAGCAAGGAAGGGGAATCTTTTAGGATGTTAAGAAGTCCCTAGAATATCTCAGCACGCTCTTGTATACCTCCTAATCCCAGTTGTCGGCGAGCGAAGACTGACGACACGAGAAACTAGCTGCCCACAGAAATCCTCTAACTATCATTGGCCATAAAGGTAATAGCACGGGGGTAGCAGGTCCCCAGTGCGTCAAGATAGATTTTTAGGAGGGTACTTTGAGGGGAATGCAGAAAAAACGCAGATGTCGGGTACGCGCTAAAATTGTCGCGCAGTTTGCATCTATCGCTCACGAATCAATAAAAAAAAATCATTAATCCAGAGTAAACCCTTGATTCTCTCGACCGTAACGCGTACTGCGGCACGAGGTCATGGTCGTGACGAGGTCAAGACCTTCTAGGGTGCTGCTTCTGCATTGTAGTTCTTGCAATCGAAGCAGTTTCAGCCCTAAAGATATCGCGCTTCTGGCCTCCCCGCTCACTATTTCAGCAGTCTGTAGATTTTATTTTTTCACGCGCAGTTTGAACACGAAAACTACCGAATAAACCGCAGAAACCTGTGGATGAACGAAAGCACCCGTCCACGCCATCGACTGCGGAGCTCAAGGCCAATAGCCGACAAATGAGGGGCAATATCGATTTTTTCGATCAAAATGGCAGCCGTCAAACATTGTGTTCAGTGATATTGCCACGCGCGTCGCCCAGGGAGCGCGTGGCAGTTGCCGTTGCGTTACCCAGGTGCCGATCCGCTGAAAACCGGTGGTCAGGAATTCACCCAAGGCGTACACGTTGGTGACACAAATTTGTAACACAACGAAACGTTTGTAATCTAACCAAAATAAAGCGAGCGAATTATGCGACGAATAACTGACGAACGCCGCCCGACGGCACGCTCGCTTTGCGTGCGACATAGCAGCCACTGTGCTGATTCCACGTGCTGAGCAAAAGCCGCCGGGCAAAATTAGATTTTTCGCAGCATATTCGTCCCATGGAGTTCAGCCTTCACCCGGGTTGTAAAGAGCGATACATTTCATATCAAACATTTGCCACACGATTCATAATTTTCCATTTACCTAGACTGAATTAGAAGGGCGGATTCAAGATATCATCAGGACGCGACTGCCTTGCACAAGGATCGAGCCTTCTTGGAAGGTTTCAGCACTGGACCATTATATTGACTCTTGGAATCATTGAAGCATGCGTCGTCACCGAGACAACCATCACAACCGATGTGCACCTCGACGTGCTGTCGAAATACACGATCACTTAAAGCAAGCAACATGAGCGTAGCGAGACACGCGTATTTTTTAAAATGACACAGTGACCATGTCAGAACGAAGCAGTGCGATTCGTGCCAAGGGGGTAACCTTTGATGTAACAGTTCCTGACGAGGAGGATTGTAAGAGAAGCCCCGGCCCTGTCCACCTCCAAATGTCTACTGGACTGCATTTTTCTACGTAAGTGGTTCTCAACCATGGATGCTTCGCGGACCCCTTGCGGACCCCGTTCGCGGTAAGGGGAAGGGAAAGATATAGGTTAATTATGATAGCGATTTATTAAATGGATATAACAAAGGGCTAATGTGAAACTAGACATCTCTTACTGACATATACACGAGAAAACTCACCCGAAATTTGGAGCATTCCTTCTCAATCTGAGAAAAGACAACTTTTTTTGCCGGGCCAGACTGATGAGGCAGGGCTTTGCGGACCTCTAAAATGTCTTCGCGGACCCCAAAGAGTCCGCGGACCCCCACTTGAGAACCACTGTTCTACGGGGTATACGTGTTTGTTATGATATATAGTTTTTGATATTTACTCGAAAAATAATAAACGCACACCGAGAATTCCACTGACCATCCGCGGCGTTCGAGATAACTTCATTCTTAATATCTTGGTAGATACTACCTCAAAGTTTATGGGAGTGTATACGAACGCCACTCACGATAACGCTGCCTTATCAATGTAAGCATTCTACAAAAAAAAAAAAAAACTTTAGACATTTAGAGAAACATTTTCCCCGTATTCATATCGCGAATTTTCGCTCGTTTGCGTGCACCGCTGCTTGCTCTTTTGCGCTATTTCTTTTTCACCCACGTTAGGCGCTTGAGTTGCGCCCACGTAAAGTAAATGCCGATTTACGCTAAGCCCGGTAAGGAATAAACACCGAGAGCAGGGAATAGGTTTGTGAAGTTTCACCCCACGGTACAGAATAGCATCTTTTTGCGAGGTAGAAACATACATTTATTTACGGTGAACTCCTTACACATTCTCTAACTCATTCTCGCGTACTTGGTTATTTTGATGTGCGAATAATTTATTGTGTTTACATGTCTGTGTGACAGCCTTGCGAAAAGTATGGATTGGAACCGAAATGTGCGCCTTTTTTGGGAGGTCGTGATTTGCGTGCATTTTTGACGATCATTTCTTTAATGTATATTGTCGTCTGTTAAGGGTTTTAGAGCCGTTGTTATTTGTTTTTGTTTGTATTGTACCTACCATCTCTTCTAAATATCTTATTCTTTTTTTTGTATTTTGTTTTTGCGACTACTGCTGACTTTGTTGGAGGCAAGGATGAACTCCGTGAAGCTGGACTATTGTGTCTTTCGATCTCAATTCGGGTGGTAAATTCAATTTAATTCAATTCAATTTAATTTTGGAAGACATCCTAGCCGTTGATCCTATGCGTTTTGAGCAAACATCAACAAAAACGGTACATTACATTGGTTAGGTTCACCCGAGGAATTAAGTGAAACAATTTACAAACCTGTGTGTCTTTGAGAGACCGTGTTTTCGCAGAGAATAACCCTCGAGTTTTATTATTTTGTCTAATTAATTCATCGTCCAGTGTTGAAGGGATATAATGCCCTGTCTGTATAGAATGGAAAGAAGTAAACTCGCGATAGAAGCATTTTTTTTTAAATAAAAATTACACGGGAGGAACTGCGAAACAAAAAGGAACAGGCGGATGAGCACTTGACATGTTTCACTGGCTTTTATGCATATTAAACTTTTCAAAACGAACTAAGTATTCCTACTTTCGAAGAGACCTAGCACATATGTACACGCAGTGAAAGAGTTGCGTGTATGCCATTCCGAACGGGTAGCGCACCAATGTTGTAGGCTAATCATTTGACAGCAAACTATTTCTCAAAAACTGTCCCAATCAGTACAAAAAAAAGAAAACAAAAGAAACTGTATAGTAGAACGGTGAGAAAATATGACGCATGCAACCATCGCTATGAATAAAAAAAACGTCTTAGTAAAGTCGCAGTCACACAGCTAATACGTCACACAAAAGACACGGTATTCTCCGCAGACGTGTGATAGAATGGTCTGCGAACATGCGTCAAGAGAAGCAGAGAAAATTGGTCTTAGAAGGGCGGGAAAAAACATATGTTCGTCTTTTTACACTTAGGCTAGGTGGCGCAAGCTACCGCCCGTTACAAAGGGTACAGCCATTGACATCCATCCATCGTGTGCTTGATATATGTTTCGCTCTGCAGACAGGTTTCGTATGACCGACATGCTGTCCTACGAGAAAGAACCAGGCCTCAGACGGTGACTGCAGTTTGTCTTCTGTATGGTGTGACCACGGCACCATCGTTACTTTTTAGGATTAGGTGGCGACTGCGCCAGAGAGTCAACCTCCGAATGCGTCCAAATCGCCGAGTCCCCCGGTCAACGCGCGCAACGAGCGAGAAAGACCGTCGAGCTATCTTTGGGGCTTTCTCGAAGACCCCGGCATCGTATCAGCTGCGTGTGCCACTGTACTCGTACTGCGCTTATGGTGGGTGCTTTTACGTATGCGTTCAAGTTGAGTGTAATTTTATTAAAAAAGAAATAAAAATAATATATATATATATATATTGTTACGTGTATACTTGACGATGTCCCCTTTATCGTCTTTCAGCATGGTGGCCGAGGAAAACGAGGACCGCGTGCGTTTGAACTAGATGCGCGGGCAGAGGCCCGCTCAATGTTTTGAAGTGCGAACATAGAAACGGTCGTCGGCCTTCGGTCTTCGTCTCAATATATATATTTTTTTCGGCTTTTTTTTCTATTTTGTCGATGACCTATCCTAGGCCTAACGTCCCGAGACAAAAACGTCTAGCTATTTCCCGGGCTCTAGTCCGCAATCGGTGCGTAGCGTGCGTGGGAAGATTTCGGTTGAAGCTTCAACTTGAAAGGAGGAAGTATATCCCTTAGAGATAGTCCGCACTCACTACGTAGCCCGCTCGTAAAACAAACTTCTCGTACACAGCTCACCTATAAAAAAAAGCCTGTTTTGTGAGTTTACAAATAAGCTCGTATAATACAGATATTGCAATTTACATAATCTGTTATTCACAATATACGTCGTAATAACGAACGATCTTAGAAAAAAAAAACAATATTAGTATAGTGCGCACCCGTAGATAATCTGCACCACATAACATTTCAGCTTTTGGATATGTATAGTCAGCAAGGAGCAGACTATAGTTCTGAAAAGACGGTTGTACCTGCTCTCTCCTTCTCTCGCTCACCCTCACACTGTCTATATTATTTGCGTCTTCTAAGGCGTGTTTACGATATCTTCCTTGTATTGCAAATATTTTTTTTTGTTCCCGTTCCCCGTCCATGCGGAAACGGGAACAAAAAATTGACTCGCGTGTAGCGACGTCGGTATGAAGGTATGCGTGATCAAAAAGTTTAGCTCGAGTTTTTCGGATGCGATCGCAGCGATAGTTTGGAATAAAACGTCTTAAGTTGTATATCTCCGTAGCCCGTAAATTCCGTGACGCAGGACAGGCTCACTGAGCAGTGCCCAGACTCTAAAGGCGCAAGTCCACAGAGGGAATATGCAGCGAAAAATCGTCGAACTTGGGGCCCGGCGGCACGCTCGCTTCGTGCGCGACGCAAATGCCGCCGGGCGAAATCGTCGGTTTTTTCGCTCCATAGAGTCCAGCCTTAAAAGGGGACCTGAAATAACTTTTCAACTTCTCTCTCCTTAGCTTTCCTCCTCAACTGAAAATCGAAATGAGAGATCACGTGGTTGCGACGTAGTTGGGCACCGGTACGAAGACTCCGAGCTTCCGCCGTCCCTTTTTAAGCGCACCGTGGAACTTGTCATTCGTAGGCGATGACAAGTGCCGTCGCGGCACTCGCCATTGGCCACGAAGGCGAATCCAAATATTCGTCGACGGATCGATCGTTGGCGACCGCGTACGCCCGAGTGACGCGGTGCTCGTGCGTTCACTGCGTGAGCTTAAAGCCCCTCTATCCTGGAAAAAGTGGCGCCATTCATTGTTGCGGAAATGCTCGGGACACGTGCCGCGCGCCACTTCTGGGAAGAACATGGCGTCTGAAATCTAGCTCAGTGCTGCGCTGTGCCGCCACGATCTTCCCAAGGGCTGCACGTTGCACGTGCTTCGTGCATCGACGAACCTTGCGCTACTTTTAAAACACGAAGGGGCTTTACGTGAGCTGGATTCGGCTGACGTGCTTTGGGTTCCGCGGATGCATCACAGTGAAAAAGGCGGAAAGCCTTTGAAGAAGAGGAGGTACGAAATAGTCCGCTATTTTTTTTAAATTTTCGTACAAAAATCAGTTTTTTTTTTTCCTTCCCCCCACTTTTTTTTGCCCACTAAACGATATGCGATTAGTGAGATTCGAATCTACCATGATTTATCTCAGCCCAAAATTGATTTCTTGGCGCCTCTAAAGCCACGGTCACACGATAATGTGCCGTTCAAACGACAGTGTGTAGGGACTATCCGAGGCGGTGTTTCATCCTCGTACGACGGACTCTCATTGGCCGTACGAAAACTGTCTGGAGGCATGTTCCGAGCATACGAATGCGTAAAGTAAACGTATATGCCCGAGCCGTGTACGCAGGTAAGTCTTTCGTCATTGGAGACCTTTAGGGAACCGTTTTTACACGTCCGATACGGTAGGGCGATGGGCCCTCCGGTACGCACTGCGCATGCTCCACCGCAGAAGACTCACAAAGGCGCGCTTCGTAGCGGAGGGCCCGTCGTATACCGTATCGGTCGTGCAAAAACGTTTACCTAAAACTCTCTCTAGTGAAACGTTTTAGAGAACCGTTTCTGCACGTTCCCTTTTCTGCGTCTTTTCACTGTGTTCCCTTTTTTGCGTCTTTATTTATTTCAAATACTATCGGTCCCTCGTGAGACTAGGATAGAAATGGGCGTAACATTTTCTGAAAAAAAAAAAGAAGGAAAGCAGCAGACACCGGAACGAGAAAAACGCGCTAAAATATGTTAACAGATTTCGTGCGCTCTTTTCTTTCGTTCATTATGACTACGAATGATCTAGAAAAATATTTAGAGACGTTTTTCAAAGCAACGTTCATTTTACAACAACAACAAAAAAAGATGTTTCGAGGTTGTTGTGCTGGAATCAGAATTACCGAGGGATGGACTAGATCTCCTTTTTAGACATCTGCTTGCGACGGGAAGCGGCCGTCGACATTTTAGGAGATTTTGACATCCTCCACCTCTGCGGGCGCGCTTCGTGAGAAGCAGGCTATGGAAAAAGACGAAGAGAGCGCAGCTGCGTGTCGCGCCTCCGCTCTTTATAGACCTTTCCAATGTTTACAAAATCACAGTCCAGCGTGCGATCTTCACAGCCCAGCACGTGCGTAATCGTCGCTTCGGAAAGCGAGCAAAGCACGCGCCATACGCACGAACGCTTAAAATGGCACCGGCCAGAAGCTCGTTTTTGGAAAGGTCTATAGCCCCTCAAGTTCCCACTGGAAAAGTTTGACCACTTTTACTGCTTGTTGTTCCCGTGCCTTCTGTGGAATCCCGAGGGTCAATAAATTGAAATAACGATCATTAGCTGATATTTTGTGGTTTGAAAACAACTTTTTTTTTCATTAATGACGTGTGTGCGTGTGTATGATGCGTGTATGTGCGCGCATGTACGTGGTGCGTGTGGGCGCGCACGTATCTTCATGTGCGTACGTTTTTTTTGGATATGTTTGCGTGTGTGTGTGTGTTTGTGTGTGCCCGCCTGTGTGTGCCTGTACGTGCGCGCGCGCGTGTGTTTGTGCGTGCTTGTATTTGCGTACGTGTGTCGGTTTCCGATATAACGCAAGTCACTCGCGACCATGCCACCGCGTTGCGTTCGTTGATTTGGGGCCGACGAGCCGTAAGATACAGGAAGCCGCACACACGTGTCGTGCCTGACCGTCGTCCTCTTTTGCCGTCACTCATTGTTTTTTTTTTTTATCGGCACTCCAACAAAGATAGCCGATTTAGAAGAAAAACAGAACGGCTCTTTTTCTCGTTGTCGTTCTTCTTTAGAAGTGGACTGTGGCACGTGTGTGAACGCGGTATTTTTAGCGGGGCAAGGACCCTCGACTGGAAGATAACTTTCCTGGAGAGGAACCAGACCTGTTTGGGTTTTTAAAAATAAACAAATACAACAGCAGCAACAACAACAAACAGCTGTGAATTTGTCGGAGAGTGGTTTGATGTCGTTTGAACAGGTTAACGTCTCGGTGAGGAGTCGTCGTCGGTCTCCGCCAGCCCGGAAGTTCGCCACACTTTCGACAACTCGAACGACCGTGCGTGCTCACCAGGTTTCTGCTGCTCGAGCGAGATGACACGCATAATATGCGAAAGAAAATAACTGACGCAAAGGCAGTATACAAGAAACAACCCCATGGGCTAAAAAAAAAAAATGTTAAAGAGAATTTAACGTACCGCTAGTACCCACTGTCAGTGTAGGAACGGCAGACAGGAGTTTCAGTTATCCCGCCTCTAGCGCGAGCTTACTACCTTCGTTAACACAGCAAGACACTCGGGTTTCCGTGACGTCGTTTGTTGCACCGTCAAGACCACTTTTGATGTATTGGCGAGAATAGGACGCTAAACGCACCAGTCGTAGACGGGCTCCAGGCAGCGTACTTCAGCGTCCCGTGAACTTTGAGCGTGCAGGCGCAACAAAAGCACGGCGGAAGACAACGTACGCGCGCTGGAGTTCGGCCATCCGAAAGGGACGCCCCGCCCTTTATCATCCTGGGAGAAACTAGATAGTGACGAGAAGTTATCGCAATGCAAGATATCCTCATAGTAAAAGCTATCTTATAATTTTTATCTTGTTAAAGTTGCATATACAAAAACAGTCACTATACAAACAAGAATCCACCCGAGGGAACCTGCATCATCCGAGAAACGGGCGATTGAATGAAATAGTCACATTTCAACGAATAGCTCAATTTAGAAGACAATATATTTTTCATTTTTTTTTAATGTCTACCGTTAATAGTTCGAGGTACCTAAATGCCCCGAATAATTGTGACTATCCGAGAAATAAAATAACGCGCATATTATTAAAGCTAAAACAATAAGTGACGCGAATGCCCACTATCCGACAACTATTAAACTGGTATGGTTACGGTCAATAATTGATTTTATGGCCGAGGAGACCTTCGTTGCTTCTCGGAGGGATCGTGATAGCGCGGTCACGATTCCCATCTGATGGGTCGTTAGTTTCAACGTGCGTGAATCGCGTTCACCGCTGGTGATCATAGCTCGATGGAACACGAAAGTGCACGGAATGTGCGCGCTTTCGCTAACGGGTCGGAACAAAAATCGAGTACGTCTTATGCTTTATGTCTAAGTTCGCACAACAAGCGCAGCAACGAAGTTTTTTTTTTTTTTTGTAATTACAACATATAAAACGACGTTTTGCTCTAAGGTGCGTTGAAGCGAAGATCACGAAAGCAATGAAATCACTGCGAGTCACTGCATAGATTGGAGTGCTAAATGAAAAAAAAAAAGAGACGCAATTACAAAAAACAAAATTATGATTTTACGTTACAATGCAAGTGGGGGATGATAGAGCTCGAACCTACATCTTTCGCGTAAGTAGAAACTGAGACAATGAAATCTCCGTTTTTTTTTTTCTTTTTTGCTCGAAAATGTCGACTTACCATAAACATACTGCCGAGGCGGATTCTTAGCGCTGGATTGGTTCAGGACCGTAACGACGTGATGCCTTCCCGACGCGACAGTTGGTCGGATAATCTGACCGAAGAAGGCAGCCGAACGCGTTCCATTTGCGGCAAGAGAATTAGCCCACACGCAGCTTTCGCTCCTGCGCGGAGGCGAGATGGCGCGCCTCGCTACTCCACACGGGAGGATGCGACTCGAGCGTTACGGTACGTACGTTCAGATGTCTTTCGGTTGCAATCTCTGAGCGTTAGCGCGCGCGCGCGCATGGAACCAGGGAGCCGATAAAAGCGGCTGCAGGTAAGCGCGGAGGGGACGACGAGCAGGCAGGCCCCAGATTACAAACGCGTTCAAGTAGAGAAGAGAGAGCAGCGCCGCATAATCGACCGAGAGCGGCGTCGGGTACGAACGACCCCGCGGCAATCGGCGCTCTTTTGTTAACGGGACGCTTTCTCCTCCCCGTAAGTAGGTTACGTCAAGAGCGCCCCGCGCGAGCCGCCCGTACAGTGATGCAGGCCGCCTCGGAACGGAGTCGCGTCGAGGTTTTAGGAAACTTGTTGTTTTGGATGTCTGGCTGTCGTGACTGGTTTTGAAAGCGGTGACACTTGTGAGCGAACCAGGGGCGGACTTAGAGGGGGGGGGGGGGGGGGGGTCCGGATGTCCTGACCCCCCCTCTTGATTTCTGCATCTGTAAAAATTTAGGGCGTGGAAACGGGGGAAGGGGGGGAGTTTCTAAACAGATGGTACGCTGACCGACACCTGACCCCCCCCCCCCCCCCCCCCCCCTTCCAGAAATTCCTGCACCCTGCCCCTGGAGCGAACCCTATATCATGTGCTTTCGCGTTCATCGGTCGGCTCTGAACCGCCGAAGCGGGTGACACGCGTCTTTTCTACACCTCCTTCCAGTACATATACACGTATACGGGGGGTAGCACCGTATTTACTCGAGTATAACAGACACACTTTTTGTGAACGAAGCCCGTGGGTTCGCTTTCTGGCGGACCACGCGGATAACCTATCACCGCGATCGGCAGGAAGTTTGCCGGCGATTTACGGGTACAACTCTTCGCACGAGAAGGCTGTCTGCGCAATCGTGTTCTTGAGCTGATCATTTGCTACGTTTCTTACGTAGGATGCGATGATTGGCTGTACGTGTGATGTGCGGAAATGAAAACGCAAGGGCCTTGTTAGTAAGGGGGCGCGTAATTGCGGTAGGCGCGCCCAACGAATGTGATTTGGTGTATTTAAGTGACTGAGATTTTAAGAAACGTGGTGCGCGGCTTGTCCCAAGAGTCTTATTAACGCTCTCCAGCTAGTGGGAGGAACGCGGTGTTAGCCGATCCAATCCAATAGAAGGAATGACGAAACAATGAGGGTGAACATAATCAGCCCCGGAAAGAGAAGTACAGTTACCGAGGCTCCTATTATGTTTATAATACATATCATAAGAGGGACACATCTGAATCGAAGTAATGCCACAACAAAAGCCGTCGGTTGGTCGCGGGCTGTTGACAGTTAGACATTAAAATTATGTGAATTGGTTATAAACGCGATGGAAGATTTCTGAAGGTTGAACGAAAAATATATTTCCGGAATTTTCGGGCAAGTTGCTCGGTAGTTAATAAAGAAACGCTTACGTGGTACACGGCGCGGTGCAAACCTCGCTCGCGGTTGCACGACAGTCTGTGCAGCAATTTTGACACCAACTTATTGTTTTATTTTTTTTTGTTACGGGAGACGCGTTGCGGATGCTCGAAGAAGCTCGTCGTTAAACCGAAATATACCGGAGACAGACGAAAAAGAAGATCGGGTCGCTTTCTAATACGGTTTACGAGCGGCAGTCTCTTCATGGCAGGTCACTCTCAATCTCAGCAAATGTGCCGCAGAAGCGAAGGCTCTCCGCGATATCTCTCTCGGAAATTGCGGAATTTAATGTGCGAGGCACAAGGACGGCAGTTTTGTCACCAGTACCCGTTGAGTGGACGACACTTAATTTACGAGCTAATAAATTTCCGAATCCGTTCGAGCAACTGGTCATTTTGAGTGTAATTAATTCTACACCGCGCGATACAGTCAGCGCAAGCGTGACACCGGCGCATTTTTTTGTTAAATTTTAATGAGGCAGGGTATTGACGGGCCCAAATTTTACCACTTCGCTTAGTGACTTAAATAAACACTTAACGCAGAATCAGTATACTGTGCATGACAGCTTTCTTTTTTTTTTTTAATTCCGAGAGAGTCATCGAGAAGTAGAGACCGCGGTTACTTGTTCTTGCTAACTATGCCGCACACTGTACGTTTCGTCCAGATTCTTTGGCTCCGAGTGAAATACTGCGAGGCGTCAGTGGGATCTAAAACAAGTTCGGAGAGATCCACAGGAACAAGCCGTAGAGATTAACCCGGAAGTCAAGGACTCGGGCAGGAATGTTGGGTTTCTCTTTCACTCCGCTCCAAGGCGCATAAATCGAGGGGCCATAAATTTTCACAAACAAACTAGTTCACTCAGCAACGAGTTAAAGTTTTGTCGTTCTGATTTGCAAAATATTTCCCCAAGGAAATATTTTGCATGTATCCAGAAATAGAAATATAACTCAAGAACAGAAATGAATTTGGTTGGTGCAAAATACCGTCTAGGCGTCTCTGTATCGTTTTGTCTCTATAGACAGAGGTATTAAGTTGGACTAATTGATACTTAATTATAAAAAAAAAATGTAAAACAGCGCTAAAATACACGAAGGACAAAAGGAAGGAAGTAGACACCAGACATATACACGTTACCGAAATAAAGTAACTAAATACCATTACTATAGATCACGGGTGGCCAGGCTGACCCGGCCTAAGAGCCGCAAACAAAACCACGAAACTTCTAAGAGCCGCGGGGGGGGGGGGGGGGTAAGACAAACTTAACTTTTGTTCAGAGCCTGACTGTACGTATGGGCGCACAAGGCTGTACGACTGTACGTATGGGAGTACAAGGCTGCCAAACCGCAAGCTGCAGTGTGCTTTATTCTGAAATCCTTCCTTTTTTTTTCCTGTGAAAAACGTGTTGGGGAAATCAGGAAAGGGGCGGGGGGGGGGGGGGGGGGAAGGGGGGGTCTTTTTACGAGGAATCCGCGAGCCGCACTTGGACCAGCAGAGAGCCGCATGCGGCTCGCGAGCCGCGGGTTGGCCACCCCTGCTATAGATACTCAAAAAGTGATTGAGTACGTTACTCGTTACTGCGATTCAAAGGGAATGAGTTACACCAGTTTAAAAGTAACGCTTTTTTATGGTCTATCTAGCGCATGGGTGTCCAGAGTGACACGGGGTTAGGGTCACAGACAAAACTACAAAAATTAAGAGAGACGCAGAAAAAAAAAAGGGGGTGGGGTGGGAGGAGGGGGGCTACTTTTAAGAGGAAACGATGTGGAGGGAACAGCCCTTTCCAAAAGGAACAAGTATAATTATCGACTACAACAAATAACACCAGGCAGCAGAACGTTCTTCAACCGCTAAGCACAAATGAATGCATGGTTCGCTAGCCAGCCACTGCCCCTGACTCCCGTTATGCGTAAACGGCTCGAAATTCTTTCTAGAACAATAAAGGAAATAGGGTCACTGGACTCGTCTATGTGTCGAAAAGCAGTCCAGCTGCATGTACGTAGTGCAGTACGAACCTGCCAAGACTGTGAGCTTTTCTTTACAATCTAGAGCCCTTTTCGTCTTGGGGACGCAGGAGGGGAAGGGGGGCACGTTTACCACAGAGTGCCGCGAGCCGCACTTGAACCCGCGAAGAGCTGCATGAGGCTCGCGAGCCGCAGTTTAGCCACCCATGATCTGGCGTTTTCGCGTCGTGCAAATTACGGGCGCGGGCTATAGGTTGGTTACTCGTGCTGTACACGTTCCCCTCTTTAGGTAACGAGGTACCGTTATTCTTTACTTCTTCAAAAAAGTAACTTGTTTCTTATTTTAAAGGGATACTGAACTAAGGAATTTAGTGTCCATAATTAGTGGCGGACGTTCTTTCCACGAGCCAGCAGCCACCGGTGTGCGCGAGCACGCAACAAAAATGATGTCAAAGACCTACATTTCCGGTTAAGATGACAGTGAAATGTATGGGCTTCGGGCCAAAGGAGAATAAAGACAAGTTTTTCATCTACACAGTGGTGTCTGGTGTTAAAGGTAAGTGATTAATTGGTCTAACAAGCACGTAGCTTTCACTTTTAGAGATGAAAAGCCTGTATTTATTCTCCTTTGGCCCGAAGCACATGCATTTCACTGTCCTCTTAATTAAGCGCGAATCGAGGACTTCGACGTCATTTTCGTTGCGTGTGCTCGCGCACACCGACGGCTGCTGGCTCGTGGAAAGAACGTGCGCCACTTATTATGGACACGAAATTCTTTGGTTCAGTATCCCTTTAAAGAATAATCAAGTCGTTACATCGCTACCGAAAGAAAAGTAACTTGGTAGAGGTAACGTGCTGGTAGACACACAGCGTCTTGTGTCTGTACACGGTTCCTAGTGACCTTCGCCTAGTTTAGCGCCGTTTTACCATTTTATTACTCCAGGTCACTCGAACAACGCGTCTCTGGCAGGCGCCATCTTCAGAGCTCGTGCGCGTGAGGTTTCTTCGCCTTCCGACGCCACGAACGGGCGCGTGCTAGACGGTGGAGGAGCTCGCAGGCCGGGGGGGCGGCTATGGATTTGTAAACGTTGCTAAGGTGTGTATCTCACGTTACAATTTGTCCCTTGTGAAGCAACCGTGGTAGATCTGACACTTGTATCAACTTTCGTCGGCAGATAATGGTTTTGAAATGCACGCAGAAACACGAATCACGCGGACGATTATCTTGTACGTGTCCGTCGTACGCATCTGCTCGAGCTACTATCTTTTAGGACGTGCACCGAATGATGCCGGGCCGGGGAACAGGTCGCGAGGTCGATGCATTCGTCGGCGGCGGCAAGTTCGAAAGCTTTGTGTCGAGATTTTCGGCGTACTCGTCTCTTGTACGACGATACTGGGACTTCTACGTGGCGCAACTTCGCGATTTCGGGAAAGAAAGTCCGTTTCTCGATTGGAGTTGGGATGACTGCTTTAGATCGTCCCTGTTTTTTGGTGACAATGGGACGACCCTCAATGCGGGAAACTTAATCTTGGTAGAGTAGGTATGGGGAGCAGGGGTTTCCCCAGGAATCGAAATTAGGGGGGGGGGGTCTAAACTTTTAGAAGGGGGCGGGGGTTAGGGGGGGGCATTGAGAATAGAGGAGTCGTGGCGAATTAAGGGGGTGCCTTCAGAAACCAAGGAAGGTGCACCCCCCCCCCCCCCCTCCTTAGGGGTTGTGTAGGGAAATCATTGATGGGGAGAGTAGTCAAAGCAGAGGCGTTACGCCAGCCTGCACTCTTTAATAATTTTGCAAAAATCGCGGAAAACTTTTGAGAATGCGAAATTTAAGTTCCTCACCTTATGAAGTGCATATAATTTTGGCCACGAGTACGAGCAACAAACTAGCGCGCCTTTTGAAAATAGATCGCCTGAATTTTTAAAAAGGTGGTTTCGTCGAAAGTACGCGTCATTAGGCCGCTAAATTTCAGCGCGAATCCTCGTGTCCACAGACAATACCCTATAAGTCTACGCTTACAAGAACACTTAAGCGCATCGCTTCGATTAGCCTACCCATGCCAACCGCGTGCACGGTCCCACTGGGAGCACGAGGAAAGACAGCGTCCCACCAAGAGATAGCAAAATTTACACGACGGGACAGTAGGAAGTAACATTCAGCCCCAACATACATTTCAGGAGACCGAGTCACACACACCCCCTGTATGCTCTTTACGACACACGCGCCGGCTTTTTAGTGAACGGACCGACCGTAGTACAATCCAAGTAAGATGCAATAAAAACCCAACGTAAAATAACAAAAAAAAAAAAAAAAAAAAAAAAAAACAAGAACCCAGAACCAAATTTGTCGCTCGTGTGTAGACAGCGTAAGGTCGGTCTACCTTTGAGGTACGGCGACACTGGTCTACGCTGTAAATGAGAAATTTAGCCAGCGCGGTACGATTGCTGGCCTGGGGCCTTTGACGTGCATCACCCAGTAGTGATGGACCACCGCACGCCAGTACGATTTTCATCCAGATCGTAAGAGGCAGGGATAGACGTATACACAATGAACTTGTGCTGAGGACATACATATATACTTCGTCTCACCCTAGCATGGACTAACCGCGAGGGCTGTGCTAGCGCGAGCGGCCAGCCTTGACTGCCTTGACTAGAGCACTTGCTGCTCGTGCAGCCGCCGCGGCTTCATTCAAAGCGACTAGCTCGCGCTTTTAGCACGCGCGGCTAACAATAGTCCATACTAAGGTGAGACGAAGTATAGAGAAAAGAAAGGGGGGGGGGTGAGTATAATTGTAACGTCAGGAGAGTTGACATCCACGAGTAAAGGCATGACCTCACTTTTTTAAATTTTAAGTTGCAGCTCGACGTTCGCGTATTTTGACAGCTCCGAGCTGCAGGGGCTCGATCGCGATAGACAACGCGGAGAGCTGGGCGGCGGCGGCGGACACGCAGTCCACCGGTGCAGACGTCGATGAACCCGAACAGGAATGCCCGCGCGGCGGCGGCTACTCTCTGGTCCGCGTCGGCCGTGTAGCCCAAAGGGGTGACTCACCTGGTCCGATGCTGTGTGTCGGCGGCGTCGATCGCGTGCGCGCGTTCCGGTGGCAGCGCGTTGACTGAGTTGGTTTGGCGCGCTTTGGACGAGGTCGGTAAGCAGCGCTGTGCGGCGGCTGGTTGGGACGACCTCCCTCTCGCAGTTTATCTTGCGGGCTATCGCGGGGACCCGTGACGTCACCGCCGTCGCCTCTGTCGATCCCACTGTGGCCTTGTTTGCATGAGGGGGAGGGAGAGTTGCTCCGCTGGCCCTCGCTTCGCATCTTGACAACCCGTCGCCGCTTTGTTGCGTTTCTTTCTTCTCCGAAGCGAGAGAAAGATTACCTCGTCTGGGAATCAATTAGATCGATCAGTCAATTACAAGTGCTTCTGCTCTTCTAATTGATTAAGGAGAGAACCTTCGCTGCTCGATTTTAACGATGAATCTTGAAGTGCGGCCTGGCAGCGACTAGTTGAAATTGTATCTGGGCGCGGTCTCCAGCTTTTACACCACATAGTCGATATATTTAGAAACGACGTAAACGTTGGCTATGTTTTAAAGAGACGCTTGAGTCGGTGTCACGCTGCTTACACGTCAGTCAAAAGACAGCCTGCATACAGATTCGGGCGCGAGTCACCCCGATATCCCTGCTTCGAATGCCGCGTGGCATTGCGTTGCCACACTTCCAGGAGTAGTCGAGTACGCGAAGAAACATTCACACCGCTCCTACGTCGTACAAAAGACACGGTATTCACTGCCGACACGATGACAGCACTAGCTGCGGACGGGCCTTAAGCTTGTTCGGGGCATGTTTGCTTCGAACATGTCTGCAGGCTGTGTGACCCACATGACAACAACAGCCTCGGATGTAGTGGCAGTGGGAGCGCGGCTTATACTCTGTTTCATACTTAGCGTGCAACGCTGTCAAAGCTACTGGCGCGAGCATGGGGCTTGATCTCGTTAATCATTTGCACGCGTTCTCGCGCAAACAAAACCATGCATAGACGAAGCCACGCGCTCGCGCCAGTAACTTTGACAGCGTTGCACGCTAAGTATGAAACAGAGTATAGTAATACCCTGCTTCTCTTCGGATGACCTGTACGGACGTACTGGCCACTCAAGCTTACAGCTTTACCTTGCTGCCGTTCTCTATGCTGAGCGCAAGTTCGTCTGTTTAACATTAAAAACGAGCGTGTTGGTAAATATACTTAAACAATCGAAAAGAATAAACACAAATTCGGGATGAAAACAGACGCATACACCTCTTTCAACTCTCAACAAAATTTATTTCGTCTCCTTTCAAACGATGGCCTCGTTTGAACGGACACGAAATAAATGTCGTTGAGAGTTGAAAGAGTTGTATGCGTCTGGTTTCGTCCCGAATTTGTGTTTATTCTTTCCGATTGTTTTCGTCTGCTACTTGCACAGAAGTTGCGATGATGTCAGAACTCTGAGCTCTTATTGGCTGATTAAAAAAATAGGGGGTAGACCTCGAGACATCTAGCATTGACGTATACCCACTATCCTTTCAATCAAAGCCAATCAGAGCTCGGCGTCATTTTAACGTCACCGCAACTTCTGCGCAAGAGCAGACGACTTGCTCTCCACATAGGATCCTTCCATGCCAAAGGAGGCGCGGCATTTTTTGTTATTTTGGGATATGTACGAAAAAATTAATTTGGATAAAGACGCCTCTAAACAAAAAAGATTTTTTTGTTAAAAAATAAATTTTATTTTGGCTGATATCATGCTCTACCTTTCTGGAATTTTCTTTATGAAAATTCCAGAAAGTATTAAAAAAAAAAACAACAACATTGAAAAGACGATTGCGCACTACACAAATTTAGGTGAGCGCCTAATTACTTAATAATATGCCCTATCTTAGACTAAAATACTAACATTGAAAGACGCCATTTTGGGTCCAAGAAGAAGCTCCAAAAAGAAAAGGCTTTATGAGATTCCTTTTACATTTTTTAAGTCTACTTGAAGTTGGGTCTTAGTTTCAATACTTTTTCCGTTTGTTCTCATAGAAATAATCATTGAATTGCACGTGTTAAGGCCGTTTCAGACACTTCCGTTTGAGTGCGTTTGACTGCGTTGCGTCGAGAACAGAAAGCGAGTCACCGGCACATCTGTGCTTCGTATGAAGCGCGGAATCCAATTCAAGGAATCATCTTGGCACGCGATATAAGCAGCAGGGATGTCCTGGTTTCTCGCCGCCGCAACGCAGTCAAACGCAGTCAAACGCAACTGTCTGAACCAGGCTTTAAAGCTTGAAAGTCTCGTTTTGCTGCGTTTTAATTAAATGACAAAATATTTAGTTTATGCAGAAATGACCATATTTCGAGCTAGAAAAAGCAATGTGGGCAGCGGTGCCCGGAACTTTCGAAATACTGTATCCAAAAGTTCAATCTAGCTTATTCGTTTAACATATCAAAAGATTAGAAAGTTACTTTTTGTTGTTCCCGAGAAATTATTTTTTAAAGATGAGCGTCACCGACCATGCCTCCAGGCTCCCGCCACGTAGGCGACGCAGGCCGGCGTTCCCCAGCGAGGCGTCAACGGTGTGACAAGCCGCCGCAAGGTTTTCATCGCTCTCCTGAAAGACGTTTTATGCAGTTGAAGTGGACGTTATCCTGACTTCCATGCATCCGTATCCTCTTTACCTTACGTAGTGATTTTGGCGTCTTCATTTCACTCTACTTGCCCAGGTAAATGCCGACGATCGCAGGCCTGCATCGTCTGCTTCCCGAGTTTGGGAATGTACACTGCGCTTCGGCCTCTTCCGTCGTATGTCCAGATATCAAAAACAATTCAGGCCGGATGGCTCTCCATCGACATGCGCAATATTAAAATGGGGAGTAGAAACGCGAAAACTGACCGATGAATATCTAAGAAAAGCCTGTCGTGTTTGTGTCTATATTGTCCTCGTTTTGTTCGCGATTTTAAGCTTTTAATTCAATAAAAAAATATTACTTTCTCGCCAAATCTGTAATCTAGTCAAGCCTCTGATAGTTGTTGGCATCAATATTCCAATCGCCACATGAGCCATGAAACTATTAATTAAACTGTTAAACAATATGTTCAGTAAACCGACTTACCATGAGGGTCATTACCTTATCTAAAGTCCGCGTAGGCTGACACTCAGAATGCGAAGATGGCACCCGTGTAACCCCCGCGTGTTATCAAACACATTTCCTCTAAGAATACTAGTTAGTTCAGAATTTGATACATGTTCTGCTGGCCTCCAGAGTATTCCGGAGTCTAAGATTTTGTACTAGTACGGAACCTCAGGGGTGTGAGGCATCCGCCGTGGACAGTGGACTGCCTTTCCCATCATTACACTGATTTTTAAACACTATACATGTTCTATCAAAATACATTCAGGTTCAATAGAGAAGCGACATCACCGTAATCATTTCTCATCGGTGACGAGTTATCCGGACTGAACAGTTTTTATAACTAGACATACGCCAGACGACGCCGAAGGGCAGTATGTATTTCCAAACTTGGGAAGCACACGATGCAGGCCTGCATTTGTCGGCAATTAACTGGACAAAAGTAGAGTAAAATGAAGACGCCAGAATCATTATAACGCAAACAGGACACAGATGCATGCGAACCAGGATAATGTCCACTTCAACTGAATAAAGGCCGGATCTCACATGCAGCGAAGCGCTGATGTAGCGCTTCTCACGTGCCGTCAGCTACTAAAGGCCGGTTCTCACATGGAGCGAAGCGCTGATGTAGCGCTCCTCACGTGCCGTCAGCTACTTATCGCCTGCCACGAGCAACAGTTTTGGCGGTGCGATTCAAAGCTGGTAACGCTCCGGTCAGCACGCGCTTGGCGCGAGGTTAGCGCTATGCTTGTAGCGCTCCGCTGCATGTGTGAACAGGCCTTTATCGTCTGCCATGAGCAACAGTTTTGACGGTGCGATACAAAGCTGGTGAATGCTTCCGCCAGCACGCGCGTAGCGCGAGGTAAGCGCTATGCTTAAGTTGTAGCGCTCCGCTGCATGTGTGAACAGGCCTTAAAGCGTGTTTTCAGGAGAGCGTTGAAGACCTTGCGGCGGCGTCTGACACCGTTCACGTCTCGCTGGCGAACGCCGGCGTGCGTCGCCTACGAGGCGGGCAACTGGATTCATGGTTCGAGAGGCACATCTTTAAAAATAATTTCTCAGCAACAAAAAAAAGTACTTTTCTAATTTTTTGATATGTTAAACGGATGGGATGGTTTGAACTTTTGTCTATTTCGAAAGTTCCGAGCACCGCTGCCCACATTGCTTTTTCTGGCTCTCAATAGGGCCGTTTCTGCATAGACTGGAGATTTTGTCATCTAATTAAAGGCCGGTTCTCACATGAAGCGAAGCGCTGATGTAGCGCTCCTCACGTGAAGTCAGCTACTTATCGCCTGCCACAAGCAGCAGTTTTGGCGGTGCGATACAAAGCTGGTGAACGCTCCGGTCAGCACGCGCTTAGCGCGAGGTAAGCGCTATGCTTAAGTTGTAGCGCTCCGCTGCATGTGTGAACAGGCCTTAAAGCGTGTTTTCAGGAGAGCGTTGAAGACCTTGCGGCGGCGTCTGACACCGTTCACGTCTCGCTGGCGAACGCCGGCGTGCGTCGCCTACGAGGCGGGCAACTGGATTCATGGTTCGAGAGGCACATCTTTAAAAAATAATTTCTCAGCAACAAAAAAAAGTACTTTTCTAATTTTTTGATATGTTAAACGGATGGGATGGTTTGAACTTTTGTCTATTTCGAAAGTTCCGAGCACCGCTGCCCACATTGCTTTTTCTGGCTCTCAATAGGGCCGTTTCTGCATAGACTGGAGATTTTGTCATCTAATTAAAGGCCGGTTCTCACATGAAGCGAAGCGCTGATGTAGCGCTCCTCACGTGAAGTCAGCTACTTATCGCCTGCCACAAGCAGCAGTTTTGGCGGTGCGATACAAAGCTGGTGAACGCTCCGGTCAGCACGCGCTTAGCGCGAGGTTAGCGCTATGCTTAAGTTGTAGCGCTCCGCTGCATGTGTGAACAGGCCTTAAAGCGTGTTTTCAGGAGAGCGTTGAAGACCTTGCGGCGGCGTCTGACACCATTCACGTCTCGCTGGCGAACGCCGGCGTGCGTCGCCTACGAGGCGGGCAACTGGATTCATGGTTCGAGAGGCACATCTTTAAAAAATAATTTCTCAGCAACAAAAAAAAGTACTTTTCTAATTTTTTGATATGTTAAACGGATGGGATGGTTTGAACGTTTGTCTATTTCGAAAGTTCCGAGCACCGCTGCCCACATTGCTTTTTCTGGCTCTCAATAGGGCCGTTTCTGCATAGACTGGAGATTTAGTCATCTAATTAAAGGCCGGTTCTCACATGAAGCGAAGCGCTGATGTAGCGCTCCTCACGTGAAGTCAGCTACTTATCGCCTGCCACAAGCAGCAGTTTTGGCGGTGCGATACAAAGCTGGTGAACGCTCCGGTCAGCACGCGCTTAGCGCGAGGTAAGCGCTATGCTTAAGTTGTAGCGCTCCGCTGCATGTGTGAACAGGCCTTAAAGCGTGTTTTCAGGAGAGCGTTGAAGACCTTGCGGCGGCGTCTGACACCGTTCACGTCTCGCTGGCGAACGCCGGCGTGCGTCGCCTACGAGGCGGGCAACTGGATTCATGGTTCGAGAGGCACATCTTTAAAAAATAATTTCTCAGCAACAAAAAAAAGTACTTTTCTAATTTTTTGATATGTTAAACGGATGGGATGGTTTGAACTTTTGTCTATTTCGAAAGTTCCGAGCACCGCTGCCCACATTGCTTTTTCTGGCTCTCAATAGGGCCGTTTCTGCATAGACTGGAGATTTTGTCATCTAATTAAAGGCCGGTTCTCACATGAAGCGAAGCGCTGATGTAGCGCTCCTCACGTGAAGTCAGCTACTTATCGCCTGCCACAAGCAGCAGTTTTGGCGGTGCGATACAAAGCTGGTGAACGCTCCGGTCAGCACGCGCTTAGCGCGAGGTAAGCGCTATGCTTAAGTTGTAGCGCTCCGCTGCATGTGTGAACAGGCCTTAAAGCGTGTTTTCAGGAGAGCGTTGAAGACCTTGCGGCGGCGTCTGACACCGTTCACGTCTCGCTGGCGAACGCCGGCGTGCGTCGCCTACGAGGCGGGCAACTGGATTCATGGTTCGAGAGGCACATCTTTAAAAAATAATTTCTCAGCAACAAAAAAAAGTACTTTTCTAATTTTTTGATATGTTAAACGGATGGGATGGTTTGAACTTTTGTCTATTTCGAAAGTTCCGAGCACCGCTGCCCACATTGCTTTTTCTGGCTCTCAATAGGGCCGTTTCTGCGTAAACTGGAGATTTTGTCATCTAATTAAAGGCCGGTTCTCACATGAAGCGAAGCGCTGATGTAGCGCTCCTCACGTGCCGTCAGCTACTTATCGCCTGCCACAAGCAGCAGTTTTGGCGGTGCGATACAAAGCTGGTGAACGCTCCGGTCAGCACGCGCTTAGCGCGAGGTAAGCGCTATGCTTAAGTTGTAGCGCTCCGCTGCATGTGTGAACAGGCCTTAAAGCGTGTTTTCAGGAGAGCGTTGAAGACCTTGCGGCGGCGTCTGACACCGTTCACGTCTCGCTGGCGAACGCCGGCGTGCGTCGCCTACGAGGCGGGCAACTGGATTCATGGTTCGAGAGGCACATCTTTAAAAAATAATTTCTCAGCAACAAAAAAAAGTACTTTTCTAATTTTTTGATATGTTAAACGGATGGGATGGTTTGAACTTTTGTCTATTTCGAAAGTTCCGAGCACCGCTGCCCACATTGCTTTTTCTGGCTCTCAATAGGGCCGTTTCTGCGTAAACTGGAGATTTTGTCATCTAATTAAAGGCCGGTTCTCACATGAAGCGAAGCGCTGATGTAGCGCTCCTCACGTGCCGTCAGCTACTTATCGCCTGCCACAAGCAGCAGTTTTGGCGGTGCGATACAAAGCTGGTGAACGCTCCGGTCAGCACGCGCTTAGCGCGAGGTAAGCGCTATGCTTAAGTTGTAGCGCTCCGCTGCATGTGTGAACAGGCCTTAAATCGTGTTTTCAGGAGAGCGTTGAAGACCTTGCGGCGGCGTCTGACACCGTTCACGTCTCGCTGGCGAACGCCGGCGTGCGTCGCCTACGAGGCGGGCAACTGGATTCATGGTTCGAGAGGCACATCTTTAAAAAATAATTTCTCAGCAACAAAAAAAAGTACTTTTCTAATTTTTTGATATGTTAAACGGATGGGATGGTTTGAACTTTTGTCTATTTCGAAAGTTCCGAGCACCGCTGCCCACATTGCTTTTTCTGGCTCTCAATAGGGCCGTTTCTGCGTAAACTGGAGATTTTGTCATCTAATTAAAGGCCGGTTCTCACATGAAGCGAAGCGCTGATGTAGCGCTCCTCACGTGCCGTCAGCTACTTATCGCCTGCCACAAGCAGCAGTTTTGGCGGTGCGATACAAAGCTGGTGAACGCTCCGGTCAGCACGCGCTTGGCGCGAGGTTAGCGCTATGCTTGTAGCGCTCCGCTGCATGTGTGAACAGGCCTTAATACGCAAAAAAAACTAGGCTTTGAAAGTTTAACACATGCGATTCAATTATTAATTATATGAGAACACAAAAAAAAAGTATTGGAGATAACACCCAAATCCCAGCTGACCAAAAAGTGTCAAGAAATCTCATAAAGTTACTTCTTTTTGGAGCTCGCATTTAGACCCAAAATGCCGTCTTTCAATGTTTGTATTTTCGTGTAAGGTAGGAAATATTACTAGGTAATTAGGCGCCCACCTAAATTTAGTTGGTAGGCAACCGTTTTTTCACAATGTTTTTCTTAACTACGTGGGTTTTATGCAAATTCCCGAAATGTAGAGCATGATATCAGCAAAAATGAAATTAATCTTTTTTTTTTTTTTCACAAACATATACTTTACATGGAGTTCAGAGGCGTCTTTATTCAAATTATTTTTTTCCTACATATCCCGAACATGAAAAAATTGACGCGTGTTCTTTTGGCATGGAATGATTCTAAAGCTTCATGCTGCCAAGAATGCATTCTTGGGTCGACCCGTTCTCGGATCATGTCCCAATGTGTGAGACAACAATGTGCAGACATGTTGGCCTTCTATTGGGGACAGTGGTGACGGCTACTGGCTCTTGGAACTTCGTTTTCGGCAACACCAGGGAGAATAATAAAATAGCTGGTTACGCTAAGCTAAATTAACGGCGATGTTACACTCTCATTGTAAACCCAAGAGACATCAAGTGAGACTGACGCGAAATCGTTAAATTTTATCTAAAAAAAAAGCGGAGTTTTGTCTCCGGAATTTTCTAGAATTGCGTCATGACATTTCTTCAATTAACACTAAACTTTGCTAGAGTAATTTTGAATAATCTCAGCGTATTTGATCATGACAAAAGAAAAAAAGTGTTCAAAAGCTTCACTCATCGGATTTCAATGCTTCGGTTTCTTTACTCCGTATTCGCGGTTCAACAACACAGTGTGAGAAGATGTCAAAGCGAAAAACCATTTCACCAAAATGATTAATTTGAACTTTTCTTAATTTCTGGTTGATGTTGCATACTCTACATCTCACAAAAATCGAACGTTTTTATTTGTGAGGCTACACGGTTTTCACTAGAAAACATGTATAGCGCTTTGGTAGCCAAAACTCCCTACTTGATCGATTTATTCATTCTTGCACAGTGGGAGTTTATGTACACCACTATACTTCGTTTCACCTTATGTTGTACCGCAGCAAAGGCTAGAAGCGCGAGTTCATAGCGTTGGCAGCCGCTCTTAAATCACGAGAGCTTGTGCCGCCGAGATGTGCCCAGAGCAAGCAGCACGCGCTTGTAGCCTTTCCTGCGGTACATCATAAGGTGAAACAGAGTATAGGATCACTCTCTTTATTTCAACCAAAGCCTGTCGTTGTAACCCAGAAAACCACATAAAAGAAGTTTTCACACCATTTACAAGGCATAAAAAAAGTGAAAGCCGTTTACAACTTCCTGTAACGCCGAATTAGAGCGCAGCTCTTGAGGAGGAGGAGGGAAGGGTACTGGGGGGTGGGTCAAATGACCTCGGGGGGGGGGGGGGTCACGTGACCTTGGGGGGGGGGGGGTCACGTGACCTGGGGAGTCACGTGACCTGGGGGGCACGTGACCTGGGGAGTCACGTGCCCTGGGGGGTCACGTGACCTCGGGGGGGGGGGGTCACGTGACGATGCCGATAACGTCATCAGTGATGTCACTGATGACGTCATCAGTGACGATGACGATGCGGATGCCGATGACGTCATCAGTGATGATGACGATGCGGATGCCGATGACGTCATCAGTGACGTCACGCGTCCCATAATGCACCGCGCGGTTACGCCGGCGCCGACGGCGACGCCGACGCCGCTCATGCCGGAAACGGGCGTCTAAGAGCTGCGCTCTAAAACTCATGTGTAGCTTTTATGCGCCTTAGAACGCCACAACCACACCAGCTGCCCCTTCTCGACCGGGAGTGTAATCTGTACTGTTTGGTTGATCACTGTTAACATTATCGCCGCTATCTTGTCACTATTTGAGCCAACCATGTCGAGGTGAGCGTGTTACGAACAGTTGAGCGCGCGAAAATGAAGGGCATGCTTATTATATTACTACGTAGGCTTTAAGGCATGGCCCCTTTCGAGCTACGAGTGACTTGAATTCAGCTGTACGTTATTCGACGTTTCACAACAATCGAACAGTGGACAATCGACATCTTTGTTCAACGCCGAGGAAAGTGGCGATGGGACGTATAGACAATCGAGACATGGACTATAACCCCAAAAGGCTATAAGGACTACTCACTGGACGCCATACTTAAATGCGCTGTTCACCGCGCATGCTCATAACGAGCTCACATTTATAGGCTGCCAGGACGTCTATCTTACGGCTGGTTCACAGATTTACGATGGCTGCGTTGACAATAACCAAAACGACAAAACGACCAGAACACCGGAGCAACCATGACTCATGCTTGCTTCGCGAAGCTGCTTCTTGCGTCGCTTGCCACGTTTTTTAGGGCGAATACTTGTCCAGGTGATTTTGTCTTTACAGTCGCTTCGGTTGCTGCAAATGCAACCGACACAAATGTGTGAACCATGCCTTTAATGTTGTAAAATGCGCGTTAAAAAAACAACAAAAAAAAAACGGAAATTGAGGAAGCTCGGTGTCAGCACGCGCTCAGCAACCACGGACTCAGCTATGGTTGCCAATGAATACTTCCTATTCGCGACTCCAGCAAAACGGACCGCACCGAGCGGAAAAACTCTCAACTGGCCGGAACAGGTCCTTCGCGATTTTTGCTCGCCTCTTGTGGCTTCCGTGGTCGCACGTCTTCGGCGGTTGGCGCGATGGCCGCCGAAGTAAGGGGAGGCAAGTTGCGTTGTTTATGTACACAGCGACGAAAATGGCAGCGACGGCAGGGCCGCAGGGAAAACCGTGACGCATAATGGCCCAATGAACAGGCGCGCCTTGCATAAGGCCATCCAAACAGGACTTGGCAGATGGCGTGCCGCGACACAGCGTCGGCAAATGCAGTGAAAGTTGCTGCGCGCACGTCCGTTTCCAGTTTGGACATCAACCACGCAAACAGAACGACATTTCCCCTCGCCTTCTTGCTGTCGTCTCTTCTCCTTTCTTGTTTTCGAGATATTGGTGACAGATGACAGCAATGGAGGACTTGACGACGGCCAACAGAGCGTGTGAGTGACTGTCCGCACCCACGCTGTGAGCCCGCTCTGAGCCTCTGTCCAATGACACGAACGGAGGGAAGCTGGAAAACAGGCGAAAGCCGACAGGAGTTCGGTATATGCCGCGAATTTAGAAAACACTTCATCTGCTGTGGGGGGAGCACGCCATCTGCCGTTCCCGGTTTGGACACCCCTTTATGTTTTGTAGGGCGAACAGTTGTCCCGGTGACTCTGTCGCTACTCCCCTATCAGCGTGTTTCCTATAGGTTGCTCTGAACGCAACCGCGTGAACCACACGTTGTGCGTCTGTCAACGTTCATCGGCGCGCTAGAAGTGCAGTAGAGGTAGCCCTTGCATCGCTTCTCCGAAGAAGGAATTGAGCCTCCGTGGAAGCTCGCTCACGCCAACACACCGCCGCAGATTTCGAACGTAAATCGTTCGTAATCGGGGCAAACCATTTTGAAGTCAATGCTCATGGCACGGCGAAATCTGTTTTCGGCCGCCATATTTGTCGAAAGTGGCGGCGACAATTATAGCTCGCTGGAGCAGCAAATACAACGAAATCCCCTTGCGCGACTTTATTGCGCCTCGGCCGCACGAACGCTCGTGTCATAATAAGAGCCCCAGTCAAAGCTGACCGCTCGCGCTTTTGTTTCATCTTGTGTGCGAGCGAAGCCAAGGCTGCAATAACGTGCCCCGCGTTTGAATGCTTTCCACCATAGGTTGTTTTATTGTGGTTGTTCGAGACAACATTTTCGCGCTTGGGCTCAATATATGGATGCTGATCGAACGCTGGTGGTGTACTCCTCGTATGAAGCTCAATTACGCCAATATTGCTGTGCTTCCGTGTAAAGTTTGCTATCATTCACGAAGTCCTTTATCCGCAGTAGGGTGGTGATTTGGGCCAGTTGGTAACAGTTAACAGCCGTTGTCCTGTCGTATTCTTTTCCCGTTCTTCGTCCCTGTTTATCTGAGTCCGTTTTTCATCATGTTTATCCTTTATCCGCATACTTTAATCTCTTTCTCTCTCTTTCTCTCTACGGTTTCCCTTCTTTCTTTGTGCGTTTCGAAGCTCGATGAATGCAACCTTGACTTTGAATTTTGCTCCCGCTTAATTGCATTTATTTGTTACTGAGGAAATAAACACATGCATCGTTTCGTCCGTCCTTGTGTTTATACTTTCAATAACCTCTAAACGGAGACAAGCTTGCATTCATTGTGCGGTATAACTTGCTCTGGTAGTTTCTTCAGCCACCATTTCCAGTCGTAACAAACAGGTCTTGCTCTCTCGGCTGACGAAATGTGATGCAAGTAAAATTGCGGGAACGAAGAGAAAGGGAGAGAGAAGAGGAGAGAAGGACTGCTCTACTGAGTTATGTGGTTATAAATACGAGCGTAACCGGCGCGTGTGTGGTTCGCTTTAACCAGCGTCTGAGTTTAGCGAGGTCTCGGCGATAAGCAGTCGATAACGTCGATGGTTACCGCATATGTTAGCGCATACTTTCATTTTGTTTTACTCAACTCAAGGGCACCTGGAGGGCGAATTACCCGAAGGGGGATTAAAAATACCCATATTTTATTAAGGATCGGTAAAAAAAAACGTACACGAACAAGTGAGCACGGATCGCTGTTGGTTAAGATATGCTCCGTAAAGTGACCAGAAAAGTTACAAAAGTTAATAACGGAACACACACACGAAAAGCAACAACAATAAGCTATTTTACAAGCTCCTTCTTTAATGATGCAGCGACATAATGGTCAAGGTAAGCCGTTGCACAATTGTTTTCACTAATGTCTAAATGAAGTAGAACTGTGATCGGGTATAATATGACCATTTAATTTGCTTCACTGATTCGTGGGAAACATTAAAGGGGGAAGCAGCTGCTACAAGTTCTGCTATTTTGGCTGTTCTGCTGTTTTGGCTGTGAGTAATCATAATATACATTAGGCTAATAATAAATAAGTGTATTAAGATAAGCTCATGGTAATCAAAAGTCGACCTAATGTCATTTCGGTCTAATTCAAGTCCACTGGGTTAAAAGTAACTCAAAGAAATCAAAAGAGTAATAATAATGTCAACTGAGTTCATTATAGATAATTTGGAGGTATAATAACACAAAGTAATCAAACGAGTAGCCAAAATGTAAATGAGGCTGAATTAAAGTCCATTCGATCAATAGTAACTCAAAGTAATAAAATAAGTAATTGCAATGTCAATTGGGCGAATAATAAATAATTTATTAAATATTAGCCCCCAAAAATTATAAGTCATCGCAATATCAATAGGCCGAATTAAGGTCCCCTGGATCAAAAGTAACTCGTAGTAATCAAATGAATAATAATAATAACTGACTGAGCTCACAACCGATAAATTGGCGCTATAAATACACAAAGTAAACAAGTCACCAAAGGTCACTTAGGCCGAATTAAAGTCAGTTGAATTGAGAACTCAAAGCAATCAAAGTAATCATAATGTCAATTAATAATTGTCACATAAAAATTCAATTTGTTGAATATTAGCTGAAAGTAATGAAGAGTCATTACAATGGCGTTTAATTCGAATTTATGGCCAATGGGTCAAAAGTAGCTCGAAGTAATCAAAAGAGGAATAATAATGTCAACTGAGTTTATTATAGATCAAATGGAGCAATAATAGCACGAAGTAATCAAAAGAGTAATCATAAATTGCAATTATACTTATGTCATCTGAATTGTATCAATGATAAGTTGAGTAATAAAAAAAAGATTAAACAAAACGTCCATTCAGCTAAAATAAATTTGAGTGCGCCATAATAACTCCAGGTTACAAAAAAGAGTAATAAACATATCGATTACGCCTCGTCAAAAGTGGGACTAGTAACTCCAAGTAGTCACAATAGTAATCAAATGATCAGTTGTGCCCCACAAAATCTAAGTGTATAGACAATTATTCTAAGTTACTAAATGTGTAAGCAAAACACGACCACTGAATGCAATTAGTGCATATACTATATATTGTGGATTAAATTGACTGACCCCGGGATTAAAGTGGGTAGCGCAAGGATTAAATTGTGTGGTGCTTGGATTAGATTGGGTGGTACTGGGATTAAATTGGACGTCGCTTGGATTAAGACGAGCGGAAAAACCTGTAGTTCAGTGTGTGCCATCTCCGGATCAAGCGGCAATCAAACATTTGTCTGCATGCGCACTTTTCCAGGACATTTTTTGCTGACTTATTGAAATAAAATACTCGGCGCGCTTACTAACGCCTGTCCATGCTCTCTTCCGAGAAAGAAAAAGACTGTCAAAACAAAGACTGCTTCAGAAGCAAGTATAGTTTCTTCCTTTGGCTTGTATTCTTGACGCAAAATCTGTAAGAGTAAATAAAAGTGAGTTCTACATTCTATGCCCTTGTTCGTCACATTTTACTTCTGCTGCACTCTGAAGCATATGAAGTGTCCACGATTCATAACGTTATCAAGTAAAAAAAAGACCAATTTCCCCAGCACCGAAGATATATGCGACAGGGTGGACGTTCACCTGATCCAGCGCATTTGTTCTAAATGTAAATCAAAAATAGTTTTTTTTCTCTTTCGTTTCTATTGTTTAAAAAGGCGTCAATAGATTCAGCTCTTGAAGAAAACGTCTAGTTGTCTTTTATTCGCGTATCAACTATTTTACAGTATTCGTAGCAAGGAGAAAATATCGCGCAGCGCTCCATTCCTATGCTCCGCACGCCAGCGCTAACTCGCCTGCTGCGCGCAGCGCCCTCTATAATTTTCATCGCAACTCTGTGCAGCCCTTCGCTCCCGGCCGCCACACTTCCCTTCCAGCCACCATAGTAAAGCTCCAATTAAGCTCTTTCTTTTGAGTATAATTTGAAAATTTTGCGATAAAGATATATTGCGCTACATGTGCCTGAAAAACGAATATTTTGAAAAACTAGCAAGTTGGGAGTCGATTTTCTAAAAAAAAAAACCGCCTTTTATTTTTATTATGTTTTATTCACAATTAGGTAATGTAGTAGTCTATCAGAAACTACCAACATAAATTGTAATATATTGTTTGTATGGCCGCTATTAAGACTCGAATCTCGTGCTACGAGCGTTTTGAACGGGACTTCGCACAGGCGCTCTGCTGAGCAGAATTTTGGCCTATGTAAGGTATTCTATATATCGTTAGCAGTTATCTCAATATCAAACCATAAAAATTAATAAAATATGAAGTAGTGTACTAAAACAAAAAGTTACTTAGAAGTTCGTATCCACAAGTGCGGGCACAGCGCTTACTTCCTCCCAATACGGGGGAATGCAGATCGTTAGAGAATTCCTCTGGGGCCTTTTGCTTTCGGCTTTGAGTTTAAAATACCGAACTTGATATGTAAATGTCATATTTTCTTATGTCAAACAGATATGCAGTGCATATACATATATGTACGATTTAGTATCTGACGCTTAAAAAGTACGGTTTATTTTGTGCGCGTACGGACTCTTTCGTAAAATAACGAGCATTTCGTAGCGTGTGAGGCTTCAAATGTGTTAGTGTGTTTAGGTTTCATTTCTATTTTCAATGATTCATGCCGGGTTACTTAGACTTTTTCCTCTTGACTTAAGTTTGTCCGGGAGTCTAGATGTTACGTATCTTCTCCGTCAATACACAGGGCGAAGCTCACACACCTTGCAAATCACGCCAGTGCCAAGTAAATAAATATTGTTAGGATAAATATTGTTGCTTCACTGGATTTTACGCTCAGATATTGAGGTAAGTACTTACATTAAATAGAAAACGCTACATAGGTCAAATATCTGCTCAGCTGAGCGTCTATGCGAAGTCCCGTTAAAAACTCTCAAAGCACGAGCTTCGAGTCCTAATAGCGGCCATACAAACAATATATTACAATTTCTGTTCGTAGTTCCTTACAGACATCTTATTACCTACCTGTAAATAAAAAATAAAAAAAAATGAAAGCTGGGCTTACTACTGGTCAGAACCGCTAAAAGCTTTTTTTTTTTAACTCGAGATACAAAATATAAGTGTCGCGAACCGTTTCAATTATGTATGAAACTAGTTTTTGTTCAGTGTTTTAGATCAGAATAGAAACAAATGCAGTTTGTAAAGTACGGAAACAAGAAATGATCCGTCGACGTACCCGCCACCAAGCGGCGGAAAAAACGGCACATACTAGAAAGGGCTAGTGGGATGAGGCCCCGACGAACGGCGAACGTAGAAAAATCCCGGGTGTACGCGGCGGCGCTGCGATCGTATACCGGCTCGAGCATCCGACCGCTTCCGAGCGTTCCGAAGGCCTTCGGCGCGGGCTTGGTTGGCGATTTGGCCATTTGGCGGTATGGCAGCGCGAAGTGGCTCCCGTTCTGAACTGATCTTTACCCCGTGTTTGCTGTCGTTTGTGGCCAATGAAGTGTTATGCCGAATTAGGCTTTAATCGCGCAGCAAATGCAATGCGAGCCGCCTTGGCCGCCCGCTTCATACAGCCTATCCAAAACATGCTTTAGTGGCGCCCTCTCGAGCCGTCGACACGGAGTGCGGCAGCCGTGAACGCTCGATGAGCCCACTACCCTTCCTCTAGTTCACGGCCACTCAAGCCAGGACCTACGACGTCATGAAGGAGGTTATTTTTTGCTTGTTTTTGTAATTCTAATTTGCCTATAACTTTTAAAATAAAGCGAAATTTGAAAAAAAGAAAAGTTTCATTAAGTTACTACGTTCAGTGCGCTCAGGTTCGGTGCAAATTAAAAGCCAGTAAAGAAGTCATCATAACTCGAGAACGAAAATTGGCCTGAACTTGCTGTTTGGACTCCCTGCCAAAAAAGGGTTTTCCCCAAAACATATATTATATTCGTCAAAATTAAAAATTCGACCCCAAATCCCTGTCTGAGTTGAGATGAAACCACCCATCTATATATATATATATATATATATATATATATATATATATATATATATATATATATATATATATATATATATATATATATATATGGACGGTCCTTGCCGACTGCCAATCAAAGAATGCTTAGCGGTGATGTCACTGGCCGCGCGTTTCCAGCTCACTGTGTCGCCACCAGACGTTGAGTTGTTTTCGCCCAATCGAATTTTAATCTCGTCGATTCGTTTCCGTCCGCGACAATGTTAAGACGGCTATCCCGAAATAGAATCATGTTTCGAAATCGCTCAAACAAGTTCCGCAATATAAATATAACGCTAAAATGTATTTCCGCGAAAAGTTTCGTTTTGTAAGGCTAAATATCCTATCCAGGAACTTATTAAAGGGACGATTAAATGATTTTTCAGCTTGTTCGTCTTTAGCTTTAACATTCAACTCAAAAGCGAAACGAGAAATCAAGTGGGCATGACGTGCTTGGGCGTCGGATACGATGACGCCAAGCTTCCACCGCGCTTTTGAAGCACGGTGGAAGCTTGGCGAATTCATATATTCGTCGACGGATTGATTGTTGACGAGCGCGTATACGTCCGAGTGACGCAGTGCTCGTGTCCGATGCGTGAACTAGGTTCGGCTGCTTCGGGTACCGCGGACGCATCGCACTGATCGTACCGGCCTGCGGTCGTGTATCGCTGCTGCATGGTGCACGTTAAGAGCCCAGACTAACGGTTGACTGTCTAAATTTCTCATCTACAGCTGAAAGACAAGTCGCCCATTGACTTCCGGCTGTCTAAACTTACAAACTTACATAAAACGCAATTACTTTTACATCACAGTGAAAAAGCGAAGAGCTCTCGAAGGAAATGAGGTGAGAAATAGTCCGCTCTATTTTAAACTTTTCGTACTGAAAATCAGGTTTTTGGCTCTCTACCCGCGCGTACTAGTTTTCTTTTATTAATAATTAAAAACGAGCGTGTTTGTGCAGGGATTCGAATACATGAAACGATAAGACATAAAGGACGGGGACTGAGAGAGAATTTATGCTTCCGACCCCTCCCTTTATGTTTTATCCTTTCATGTATCCGAATAGTTTTCTTTTGGCACACGAAATGACGTGCGATTAGTAAAATCCCAATTTATCCCAACCCAAAAACTAATTTGTCCCTTCAACACAAAATGCGTGTTATCACCCGAGTTCGAAGATGAAACCGTCACGAAGAACTCTCACGAGGGACCGTAACGAAGGACCGTAACGAGAACCGTCTCGTAACATTATCAAGTTACGCGAGTCTGACGTCACAACTTCACGTGACAAAAGGGGACCGAGCTCTATGACGTCATGGTGTCACGTGACATTCTGACGTCACGTAATATTATGGCGTCAAGTGACGCCGTGTTGTCGCTCGACGTCATGAGGCTGTGACGTCACGTGACTTCATGATAGCATTGACACCGTGATGTCACATGACACCATGCCGTCGTGTGGCGTCACGGTCATCTGACCTCGTAATGTCACTAGACGTCTTGTGCTCCCCGATTTTGTTTTTCCAGCATAATCAAGCTAGTTTAATTTTTTTTTTCAGGGAGGGGGGGGGGGGGGGTGGGGATAGGGGGGGAGGGGGAGGGTTGAGGGTAGAGTTTAGTGTTGATTTTAAACACCTCGAGCTCCAGCGTCTGGAATGCAAACGCAGCAAGTTTCTATTTTCTTTTTTTCTGATTAGCTATAAAGGGTTTACGCACCAGTTGTTGAAACTCAGTCCCCGAGCTCGAACGAATCTCTGGTTACCAGTCACGTCTACGCCGTGACTGATGCCCGCCCAGTGGGAAGAACGATCCCTTTGAGTACTCCGGGCATGCCGATGAAAGTGTGTCGGAGATTCGGTCGTATAACATGTGGGCGCTGGAACAGTCGTTCCGTCTATATAGCGTGGCACATTGGCCTCGCCGTCTCCGACGAGCACAAAGGATGGACGTGTTCGTTTTGAACGCGGCGCCCTGTGTCTACGGAGCACAAAGCGTGGCTTTCGTTCCGTCGCTCGTGCGTCCCATTAGCTCTCCTAAACGTGACAACGCCAAGAGCAGATGATGACACGAAAGTAAAACAGAACGACACACGGACGTTAACCTACGCTTGTCCTTTTTCTCTTTGTCCTACGGGTTGAATGGCTTGTCATTGTATTTTGACGTATGGCCAAAAGTTGGGGTAATGTTCGAAAAAAAGAAAAGTTCGGGTCAGGAAGAGAGTTTTGAGGCCGACATGGCACATCTTAGGTTCCACTTTCACTTCTTTTTTTTTTTTCAAATATATTTTCCTCTCTGAGCGTTTTTCTTTTTTCCCCATTCCAAGGAGGAGAGAGAGGAGGCGAGACCACTCATGTCCTCTAAGAACGTTTGCTCTGCTAAAATGGAAATAGTGGAGGGTTTTGAGGTAGGAGTAGGACTTTGTTTCGCTTTTCGTAACCCGCAACCGGGTATAGTCACTTTATTTCCTACTTCACCCCATTTACAGATTTGAGAGAAAGGGAAACAAAGATTAAATTTTTGCTTTGCAGATTATAGGAGTTGAATTTTGTTTTTTAGAAGAGGGTCATTCTTATCGGGCGCACTTTTAGAGGGCATCACGACGCGCGTAAAAATGCGTACGCTTGCTTCAGAGAATGTGTGCAACGGGCAAGATGATTTTGAAGACAAACAAAAATGAAAGCCGTTTACAACTCCCTGTAACGCCGAATTAGAGCGCAGTTCTTGAGAATGAGGAGGTGAAGGTACGGAGAGGAGTCTATGCCCCTCCTCTTCTCCCATTTAGGGGGAAATGTTCCGCTAAATTTAGCGGGTACATTTCTTCGCTAAATATAGCGGGGAACGTTTTTCGCTAAACTTAGCGGGAATATTTTCCCCGCTAAATTTAGCCGGGAGTTTTTGCCGCTAAATTTAGCGGGGAAATTTCTTCCGCTAAATTTGGCGGGAAAAAATTTCCGCTAAATTTAGCGGAGAATTTTTCAGCTAAAATTTAGCGAGGAAAATTTTTTGCTAAAGTTAGCGGGGAAACTTTTCCACTAAATATAGCGGGAAAAATTTTTCGCTAAATTTGGTGGAGAAATGTTTCCCCTCTAAATTTAGCGGGGAAATTTTCCCGCTAAATTTAGCTAAAAAATTCCCCGCTAAATTTAGCGGGAAATGTTTTCAGCTAAATTTAGCGGGAAAAATTTTTTTTCTAAATTTAGCGGGGAAATTTACCCATAATGCACCGCGCGGTTACGCCGACGCCGACGCCGCTCCAACCGGAAACGGGCGCCTGAGAGCTGCGCTCTAAAAGTAGCTTAGTCCTAGAGGCACTTTTGCGAAGACACCTGGCCGCGTCATTCAGCCGTAAAACCCATCCTATGTAAAAATTGCGTTATTTTCTTACGAAATTAGGAGAATAAATATACAGTTATAAGCCGAGAAAAAAAATATTTAGGCCTTGATTGAGTCTCTGCAGAATTAACAGCGACGGAAATCCGCCTCTTCTGGAGTGACCAAGGTTGTATAACCAGCTCAGCAAGGTCCCGCACGCAGGCTAAAGTTTGAAACGACATTATGTAAAACGAATTAAATGCATCTATTATCCAATAATCTACATGTCTGGTCAGTGCAAATTTTGAAAGACATTGGCAGGTTCAAAATTTGAACGGAGGTGGCCAGAGCAATGAGGCCTGCTTTAACGAACCTAAAGCGCGTGCGCACACACATACACACACACACAGACACGCACCCACACACATGGACGCACGCACGCACACGTACACACACACATACGCACACACACGCGCGCACACACATACACACACACAAATAAGGTTTGGACAGACGCATCAATGACAACAGATGAATATCATTAGACTATATTCGTGCCTAACTTATTATATGGCCGTTTTGACACGAACAAAACTAAGTACATTTGTCGCCGCCCGCCTCCGTTTTTCTCTTTAGAACACAGAACGATATGGCCCAGTCCGAGTATGCATGTGGTATAGAATCGTTTAATATTTCCTTCTTCCTAATGACGATATATGACTGAAATTATCTTCCCATTGCCATTGTTACAATAACCGACTATGAATCATTTTCAGGTTAACTTTCTCATCATCATTCACAAATGTACTCTTAGTGTGTTTCGTGGATTGTGCTGTGGAAACGTCATTTCCTGTTTGATATATCGCGTGGGTATAGCGTGTCTTATGAAAACGCTTTCTAAAATTGTGTATTGATGTTTAGGCCAGGTTGTTTCCTACCTATCCTGGGTGTATTCACGTCAGTTCATGCAATAATTGTAGCGGTCAAATTCTTTATATTTATGGAAAAAAAATTATGTGCAAACATTGTTCTTGGGAGGAACATTCAGCTATATGTGAACGTCGTAGCTATCTTGTTCCCTAGAGTTTTAAAATTCAGGAGCTTGATGCGTGGCCATTGCCGAGGTTTCACTATGGCACTTTGTACAGCCGCCAATTTCAAACCGAAGCATGCACGTTGATTATTTGTTTACACAGAATATTAAAAAAAAGTTTAAATAAAAGATTTTAGGAAAAAAGAAAGAAAGCTACGAAACACGCCAAGTAAATACGTATTTGGGACACATTAACAAATTATTTACCAACGAGCTACTTGATATAAAACGAAACCGAATATGTCAAAATAATAATCTTTAATGGTATTTCTAATACATAACAAAAATACAATTGGCCATTATTGTAACTTTGTTATTCATGGAGAAACGCAGTTCATTTCTATAAATGTGGAAAAATTTCACGTCAATTTAAAAACTAATTTTTTTCTCCCTTTAAACGCTTCTTAGCCTTTACACTTACTTGAACTTGTGATGACGAAACATTGAGTAACGTATAGCCCCCCACAAAGAAAAGTGAAAATAAACCTTCACTCAATTTCAGCTAGCTAGCCGTCGTTATGGGGGCTTTGCGGCACGACGTTGGCTTCAAAGAGAGATTTTCTTGGACCGACAAAGGCTGTACCAACGTCACTAGAAGCGCTTCGGGTTCCAGTTGCGGAGCTTCCCATCTTGCCATTGCTTTGCGTCCGAGTCGAAAAATTTCTGGCGCCAGCCGAATAGGCGACGCGAGCGCAGTGTTGTGCCCGCTACCGAAAAAAAGTAACGAAATAGCGTTACTCGTTAGCTTGGAAAAAGCTAACGCGTTACAGAGCTCCGTTACCATTTTTGCAGGGTAACTAAATACCGGTGTCGCGACTTGCCACGACTAACGGACGTTACTTTTACGTTAGTTTGTCGTTAATTTGTGTTTCACTGTCAGTATATGACAGCTGCTTATAATAAACCGCCTCTATAAACTTTGGCAACAATGCACTTGTTCAGAGTGAATATTTGTTTATTTTTTACTTGTACTCTGCAGCGCCGGAGCATTACAACAGAGGAGAGGGGTACAGATCACATTTACACGTTGAAAACTCACACAAACAGCACAGCCAGCAACGAAGAACATAACAAAACAATTAAAAACAACACACAATAATAAAACTTCAAAATTACAATAACGCCAACAATACTAACAAAGAAATTCACATTGCATTGATCAGGTTCATAAAAGATTCACTGTCGACAGGATGTGTAATGAATATCCTCGAACACGTGACGCTTCGCGAGCGCGATTCGGAAAACTGTAATGTATATCCTCAATACGTTTAGCTAGCCCTGCTTGTTTGTCTGGCATCGGCAGGATGTGTAATGTAGATCCCCGAACACGTGACGCTTCGCGAGCGCGATTCGGAGAACTGAACCTTGCCCATAGCACATGCCTGGGAAGAAGAAACCGCTCTAAAAAGAACGACCGAACTCACGCCACGTAATGGACGCAAAATAGACCTCTTCGTGTAATCAAAGTTAATCCGGTAAAATAAACGTTATTTCATTCCTTCGCAGAATCACAAACCAACGTCGCATTTCCAATTAACGACAGGTCAGCAACCGGCCACCGCTGACACACTTGTTTTGGTTCAGAGCGTGGGAACGTCAACGCTTCTAAAAGTAGAGTCTATCCTTTTGTTGTTGATAGAACGATAATTTATTTGTTTTGAAGAGATGGATGTGACCAGCTAGAGTAGCTAGGGACGCTGAGGCAGAATCTTTCGAACGGCTGGCAGACTGTTGCCTTCTGAACGGGTGTCTCATTCCAACGAGACGGCTGCTCAGGGTACGGCGACGGCGATCTTAGCAGCTTCTATACAATGACTGCACCAAGAACGCTTAGGGGTTCCACGCAGCGATAATCTCTCGCCTTTTGGGGCCGGTCGTGGGAACGTTAGAAGTGTCTCTCGAAGGAGTTTGAAATGACGCCGCTTATACATAGCTTGGTTGGCGTTTCTCTGCCACTTTCACGTAGTGTACAAAATAAAAATGATTTTGTTTTCAAACAATTATGCAGCCATTTTCAATCAAAAGTAACGAGTAACGGGTAACGTAATTTGATAGGAGATATCGTAAAATAATAACGATATTATTTTACTCGTTAGTCATTTTTGGGATTTTAACGAGTACGTTAGTACGTTGGTAAAAGCTAACGCGTTACGTTTAACGTAGTTACTAGTAACGCGTTAATTCCAACACTGCTGGCAGGGTACTGAGAGCTCCGCGGGCATCATTGGTTCTGTCAGCGCCGCGTTTCCTCCTGATGCATGTTCCAGGACTGTAGCAGTTGCGACCTTGACCCGCGCGTGGGCGCAGTCGGGAAAAGCCGTAGTTTTGGAATTTCCGCATCACCCATGGAACGAGCTCGTATCTTCCTCGCGGTAACTCCACAATGTCATTGCCTATTTTGTGTTGCAAACTTTCAGAACATCCTCTCTGTTAAAGTGAAGATCACACACATGGTAACTTGCCGAGAGGGGCTTGCCTCTGCGCGGTACAGCGCGGTCCCAAGCTTGCTTTTTTTCTTCTTTCCTTTAAGACGTCTGCCGGTTGCCTAAAAAAATTCGGCAGAGAAAGCATTCCTACACGCAGCGCATTCCTACAAGCAGTGCGCCACGTCTTCTTTTTTTTTTTTTTCACACTGCGCTCTGGCGGTGACATCACGCTACCCCAGTGAGCAGGCGCGGCGCACCTGCCGGCTCCACGGCTGCCGTGACGATGCATCCGCGTTGCTATGCTTTTTTTTTGCGTTTTATTTCTGAGGCTTGTCCGCTTTGACCTTGAGCGGCTCCACCGGTTTCCTTGACGAAGTATCTGATATGACGCGTCGCAGCCAATAGAAATTCCGCGTGTAGGTGCCGTTTTTCTGCCACAGACAACGCCGGCTTCGCTCCATGGGACAGTTTATGCTTTCGCATTGAAAGTGCCGATTTTCTTTGTTGTTCTTGTAACCGCTTGTACATCCGGTTTCACAACACCACGAATCTATCCATCTTCAAGAAGAACAGCTACGTTACGTTCTTGTTTACCTCTTCCTGCTTAACTCATTCTTCTTTCTCCCGGGTTTCTTTTTTTCGAGGGAATTTGGGGTTAGGTGGGGGGGGGGGGGAAGAGAAGAGCTGATGCATTGAGGGTGGCATCAATAAATACCGGTGGCTAGTTGAAAGAACTGTACTGTCCATAGGCGGAAAGTTCTCAATTTCCTAGAGAAAAAGAAAGTCCCCCCCCCCCCCCCCCCCCCCTCCGGGAACCCCCCCCCCCCCCCCCCCTCCCTAGGAATGTCTCTTGAAAGAGACGTCCCAAACGTGTGTAATCCCCTGGATATCATGAGATAAGCATGCTGACGGCATGATACCTAAACAAATGTCTGCTTTTGTGACCCTATAATTTAGCTGGCATTGCAGTTGTGATCAGTGAATTCCGTGGTTCAAGCGCACTGACCGTAATGAAGCTTGGGTTTGGGCTAGTTGGCTTTTCATTATTTTTTTTTTTTTCTGCGCTGCTAAAGTTTACAAGCTGGGACGAGAAGGACGATGTTTTTTTGGAGGGAAAAATAAACCAGTTGTTAGTTGCGCCTTTCGTGTGAGAGTGTCGTCCTTCTTCGTCCCAGATTGTAAACTTTAGCAGCGCAGAACAAAAAAATAATGACCGTCATGAATTGTTTCAAAGTTTGGGAAAACAAAATGGGGCTTACAAAACGTATTATGTCGTCTACTTCCGTAGGCTGCAGGTCCGCTAGAGGTGCCACTGTCGTCATTCGCGACTACTTCCAATGGCTTGAGAAGGAATTTCCAGCACTAACCTGTATCGTATTTGCTAATACTACGTAGGGTCTTCGAACAGGACTGCGCAAATAGTTAGGAAAATTTGTCCACTCACCAGCTCTGGTCACTTAGTGACCAGAGCTGGTGAGTGGATAACTTTTTATTTATCCACTGGACGCCAGCTATCGAGATGTGCACGGGGGCGTTAGGGCGCACAGGTAAATTTGTATTTATCCACTGGGCGCCAGCTATCGATATGAGCGGCACCAGGGCGCAGATGAGATTAATGAGGTGCACCCAGAGATTTCGGAGGCAATGGTACTTGCTTTTCCGAAGAGCTAAGGAAATGGGGGGGGGGGGTGGGCGAAAAATTTGGGGGGAAGGGGCAGGGCCCCCGAGCTCCCCCCCCCCCCCCCCCCCCCCCTCCCCGTAGTCGGCGCCTATGGTACTGTCTGTCTTCGTTCTACAAGTTTCATTCTTTCGTGCTTTTTGAATTCAAGAAGATTGTTTTGCTGAACAATATTTCAAAAGCTGTACATTTTCGATTGATGCGAAGATGAACATGCGAGATATCGCGCGCAAGCCGCCACGACCGCCTCTGCATGTGTATAGCTTTGGAAGCGGAACTGACGGAGCCGGGTGGAGACAAGCCTCGCTCTTAATGCTCAGTCAGCCTCTCGAAAGCGCTAGCGCCGACCGTAGGGTTCGACCTAAAAAGGTTTTGGCTCGGCCGCTGAGCGTGAGCTCCGCAACTGGTACGAAGCTTCTAGTGACGTTGGGCCGTTCTGCTGCTCTATCGTAGAGTATAGAATGACATTCGGTACCTAACGTATCTAAATTTTCGTGTTTCTTGTGGTGTATGTTATTCTATACTCTCCCCCCCCCCCCCCCCTCCTCACGAAGGAGTGAGGCCACTGCTTCCGGCAATTGCGAACGAGCTCACTGCCGTGAAACCGAAAGTCTGCACACGAGAAGGTCAGTCACCGCGGAAACAAGGCGAGGGAAGTAGTAATATCTGGAGAGTCGGCATCCTGGAGTTCAACATTGTGTGACGGCAAACAAACAACACAAGCTTACCATTTCCTGGTGCGGTGCATATAACATACAAGGAATACCGATAGAAAATGATAACCACGATGACGTTTTGTTGATGGTTGTTTCCATGTCAGTTCATACAATGATTGTGAGGATAATGTTTCTTTTGTATTGTAAAAAAGATATACAGGATGTGTTTCTTAAGCTTTACAAATCTGTTTGATAAATCCGTGACGTGAAATCTGGCTTCTGCACGCAAGTTATATGGGCAGGGGCCCGGGGGGCATAAAGGTGTAATTTGGGCTAATCGGATAGATAACTAAAGTTCGTTGATTTACTTTTTACTTAGTAAAATTAAACATATGGCTCTAGTTAGAAACTTGCTGAGCGTTATCGAAAACCACTATACCAGTAAAGTTTTAGGAATATTTGGAGCGCGTGAGAAACACGGGGGGCGCTGAAGTAACCCCTCCCGTAACGTTTCTCCTTGCACAGTAGGCGCGAGATAACTGCGGCTGTGGATTTCACGGCAATGCAGCTCGCAACCGCCGGCAGCAGTGGCGTCCGCCGATACTTCTACGTGAGCAAAAAGTGTGAGGAGGGGGGGGGGGGGGGTTGGTTCTTAGGAGACAACTCGGGGAAACACATAGATAAAACTATGCTTGGGACAGAATGACTTTCGACACTCTACGATAGAGGAGAACCGCTGTGCAGCCTTTGTCGGTTCTAGGAAATCTCTCTTTGGAGTCATCGTCGGGCGGCAAAACCGTCATAATATGACAAAGCTGTAGCTCAATTTGAATAAAGGTTGGTTGTAGTGTTTTTTTCTGTGGGAGCTCATCGTTACACAATGTTTTGTCATCACAAGTTAATTCAAGTCATTGCAAACGGTTAAAATAACGAAAAGGACGGAGTCTTTTTTTATATATATATGACGTGCGATTTCGTCACATTTCGAGAAACTAGCTTGGTTTCTTAATTATTAACCAAATCACAATGACGGCTAAGCATAACTTTTTTATTCGCTAAGTACATTGAAAGACGCTCATTTTGGTTTATTTTGTGATGTTTTATATAAAGTAGTTGGTTGGTAAAATATTTGTGAATGTGTCTCAAAAACGTGTTTACTTGACGTTAAACATTTTTGAGAAAAAAAAGAAAAAAAAAAAACAAAAAAAAAAAACGGGCAACATCAACATTCACAATATTTTAAAAATGTGTAACATCAACCAGTTCGCCGGTTTACTTACTATTTCTTCAATTACTTGACGTGTTTCTTAGCTTTTTGTTTGCGCAGAAGTCTTTTATTGTAATTTATATTATTGTGTTTACATGTTGTGAATGTTTCATGAAAATAATAAAACAAATGATCAGAACGTGCATGCTTCGCTCTGAAATGGGCGGCTTTGCAAAGTGACATCCTGAAATCTCGTCAAAGTCCACACCTCGCACTTTTCAATTTTATTTTTATGTAAACAAAACAAAAAACTCCGGCGTTTACATATACTTAGCTGAATCTTCTTCCCAAGAACATGGCTTTCGAATATGCTGTACAAAAATATATTAAAAACAACTATAACCTGTACCATGATTGTAGGAATTGACGCGGAAACACCTTCTCGCTTTAAGTGCTTAAGGAATTGGTATCAATAACTAAATACACTAAGGCCGCGCGAAGCACGTTTATATGCAGCAAAACGATGACATAAGGCCTTTTTAAATATAAGTGGTAGATCGGTCTGTCGCTCTGCAATAGGGATGCCGCGAACCTCCCGAAGTTTGAGTTCGAAAGGTCAGAAAATGTCGACCTCACTAAGGCTCGAAATCGAAAGGTTCGCAACTTTGGAACCCTGTTGAGGCTCGAATCGAAAAATTGAAAATTACAAGTTTTCTGAAAGTTTGAGTTCAAAGATTTCAAATTTCTTAACAAAGTTTGAAAAATTTAACATTTCCAATTCCTTTAAGATTCGAATTCGAAATATTGGAAGATTTGGAATTTATTCGAAGTAAAAGTTCGAAAATGTTGAAATTTTAGATTTCATGATTGAAGTCTGAATTTCACGGGCAGAAATCGAATTCCACAGTTTTAATATAAGTTTTATGGTTTCATCTAAAAAAAAAATCGCGAAATGTACTACAAATATTGTTGGAAACGTTGCGCATATCTCTTATGCGCTAGACGCAGTTATTCGTTCTCAGTGCTGTGGTACTGAGGGTACTATCTGTATAACTCGTCATTTGTCGCAACTTATAAAGCAAGCGTTGAACTGGTTGAACGGTTCATCGAAAAGCCCCGAGGCGGTCAGGTGAACGTACTTCCTACTTCTTTTGAAAACTAGTAGTAATTCGATCAAACGTCGCCTAAATCAATGCTGGCATAATATAACTAAATATAAGGGACAACGGAGCCACATGAAGACATCCAGGATTCCCGAAAATGTTTAGTCGCTCTGATCTGTGGGATAGAGAAAACACTGCACCCAAGGACAGCACCCGACACAAGCCAAGGTTGAGGAGAACGCAACCTAACTAAATTAAGGGACCCCCAATGCCACCGAAAATGCAGCTGATTAGGTCATGGATTTTCTTCGATGAAGGGAGATATTGGCCGCTCTAAAATGCAGCCGGTTACTAATGATAATGAAGTAAGCACCGAGCCATGCGTTTTCTGTAGCGCGTCGGCGTCGTGCTCCGCGCGTGCCTTTTCTCGGAGTGACGAAATCAGGGGACTTACCGCCGAATTCAGAAACCTCACTCAAACTACACTCACACTTAAGGGCCGCTCCACTTCCTCGAGGAAGGCGCGAGGGCCGGCGCTGGCCAATCGCGAGGACGGACCCGCCGTCGCGATTGGCCAGCGCCGGCCCTCGCGCCTTCCTCGAGGAAGTGGAGGGGCCCTTAAGTGTGAGTGTAGTTTGAGTGAGGTTTCTGAATTCGGCGGTTAGACCTGATTCACATGGTGCGAATTTGGTTGCGATTTTTCAGCTGCGGCGGTGAGCACCGCAGCCTCTACCACGTTTTTTATGCCGAGCGAGCAACGTCGCAATTGCGAAATCACAAGTAACATCGCACCATGTGAATCGGGCATTACGTTAAAAGACAACTAAGACTATGAAGGACGCTCCCAGCGAAACGCCTCGGTTGAATTTCAAGCCTGCAGATCAAGGATCTGTTGGCCCACAGGTTACTTCGGGACAACGTACGGAGTTATGCGCGGGAGAGACTCTACGGAAGTCGAAAGAAAAAGGTGCGAGGTACGAGGTCGAGGCCACCCGAAAGTGTTCATGCAGCGCTTTAAAAACGAGTCGTTGGTGGCACGATCAGCTAAGTAAAACTCCAGTGCAGTTTCAACCCCACATCACACATTGAAATATTGTGTTATTGTTATAGGAGGGCCTCGAACCTATGGGGGTGAACTTGGTCCGAACTTCGCTGAAGTTTTGTTCAGAAGTTCCAAGTGCGTCGAACCTTTGACCTTAGCAGGCTCGAGAGTTCAACAATTGCCGAATTTCTGAGCGTGATAAGTTGGAGAGTTCAAAAATTGTCGAATTTCATAGCCCGATAAATTCGAAAGTTCGGAAACAATCTAACTTCTTAGCAAAGTGGAAATTTGGGCCGTTGGTTCATGGTCAGAATTTCTTAGTTCCATACCTCATAGGTTCGAAAATCGTCGAATTTTTTATGTATTATTTTGAACATTTCGAAACGTTTTGGAACCTTTCGAACCTCTTGGGTCGATCTTCGAACCTCAAAGTTCGCAGCATCTCTACCTTGCAATAGAAGCGTACCATTTTCTCGCTCGAAAGACAAAGATTAAAACAGTGCCTGACTAGAAGATCTCAAGAGAGAATCATCTCGCGGTTTTCTTCACCTGATGCATCTGCTATTGCTAGGCCCGTCATTTTGCACGAACTCGTAATACATTGCACACCGTCTAAAACCCGTGTCTGTGGTGCGGAACCATTGAACTATAGAGACGAAGAAAAAGACGCCGAGGGTGAACGTCTCCTGCTCGGCTCAAACTGTATTTGTTAGCTGAGTTCGAGGTCTTTTTTCTCGACTCCAAAGTTACATTTTGTCCGTACCACAGCCACGGGTTTTACACGACATGATCAACTACCACCGGCTCGCCTTCGCATTCACTGCCTTCTCGTTGATTGTAATATATTCGCACACAAATTCGAACCAACTTACCCGGAAACAGTCGAAATTGGACTGTCGGCACTCATCTGTTTTCTCGCCGAAACCCAGTGGTTGCGAGCACACCGAATATCCCCAGGTATAGCAGCAGCCGCGGGAAGGCACTGGCTAAAAAAGAGTCTCGCGTCTTCCCACGTAGCCCCTCAATTTAAGGTAAATCACCAGCAAAAACAGGGTTCCGTATAAAGATGGAGCCCGTTTGCCTGGCTGTGATTCGCTAGTGGCTCGTCTTCACTTCGAAATCGGAGCGGAGATGAACGCCCCTTTTCGAATGAGGAGGAGCTCTTGCGTGAGATGTTGCAACTATATAGCCTGTTTTTAGACTGCGCGGTCCTCGCGAACACCTATACAGCGGCCGCATTGCCACCGTATTGCGAATGCAGTTCGAGTTCGAATCGCTCGCGCGGGTTTCACCGGTTCACTGCTCCGGGTCGGGTTACCCGTACGAATATGACAGAACGGAAGGAGTGCCGGCTGCACGTGCGCGTGGACGTCCGTGCGCTCTCGCCGGAGACCGGTGGACCGATTGCAGTTACAGCCGAGGAGCATCCGCCGGCGATTTCACCATTTGGCTAATTTCGAGCAATGGGAGGTGTTCCAGTTGCCTCGGTCAGACACGTGCGTATGGTAATATTTGCTGTCCGTAGCTTCGATGAGTTCAGTATAGCGACAATTCGTCGCTCTTTCATCCTTGTTCTGATCGTACTACCAACAACAGGGCGGCTGTAGGGATCTAAATTCTTTCTAAAAAAGGTTTCTGCAGGTTAGAAAAAAAAAAAAAAAAAGAAGAAGAATCAAGAAGAGACGAAGTGGGAAGGCAGACCGCTATGTCTATCCATGTCGTTAACTTGTCTGTCTTTTCTTAACGCTGTTTTTATTTCAAAGTTTCTCGCTCGTTTCTGGAGATGTCTCCTACCGCTCGTCGCCTTCTATTTCACAGTTTGAGGGAAATGAACGCCTCTATAGCTTTGTCAATGTGCACAATACGAATGGCGATCATCTAAAGCTGGAATGGTGGCTGACCTAAAGGGAAAGCTGTTTTAGCGGGTCCTCAGTCAACTGTGCCGAGAAGTGTCACTGAATAGAATGTCACAAGCCCATCGTGTCTTAGCCCTTGATATCTTATACCCTCAAATCAAAGCAAGGTCAGCTGAATAGGCGCTTGATTGGCCGTTTGCCCATGCTTTCTGGGAGTCTTTAAACTTTTCTCCCAATATATATATTTTTTATACAATTGGGTAGAACCATAGCCTCCTCTGCACTGACAAAGCCTGGCAGTTCGACGATGGAGCCATAGAGTGCCCGGCCGCAGATTTGGAGCGCGAGGATCTGATAGCACAAAGCATCAAGGAGCCATTTCTCGCGGAACCGGGACGTCAGCGAACAGCTTCTGAAGCGGCGAGGACCCAAAACACACTTATTCGTTCGGGAGAAGTGTGTTTCGGCGTCTCGCCGCAGCGGGGCGCCAGTCACGTGGCTATCTTTTATCCGTGGTCTGCCGCTCCACCTTTTTCATTTCAGCGGCCGCTTCTTGTAGCGATCTGCCATGCTTTGTCAGTATATAGGAGGCTATGGTAGAACTTAATAATGCGTTATGATTAAGACAACCGGATGAAGAACGGTAAAGACTGATCCTTCACACACTCCAACCTGCCAGAGTCAATGAATTTATAACTAAAGTAACTAAAGAGTGGGGATCGTATATCCGAGCCAGTGAAAACGAAATTTGTGAGATTTGGTCCGGTAAGTGTTTCTCCGGTTATCTTTTGCCTGGGTACATATCTACTTATTGGGAAGTTTTCTAACGCGGTGTATGAGATACGAAATATGAGATACGGAGATACGGGGTATCTCCGTATCTCCGTATAAGATACGGAGATACGGTCGCAGGCGTTGTAGCCGCGATCAGCACCTGAGAGAACGGGGGATTAACTATCACGATGAAAGCATGTATGTATACGTAAACAAAAAATAAAGACACTAATTATTGTTATTTTTTACTCACCCAGAAAGTAAGCGTTATTCGTTACTGAGGCTCAAAAAGAGCGTGTTACTGTATCTAAAAAATAACACGAAATTCTACCGTTGCTCTGAAACAGTAATTGCCTTTCAATGTTTTGAGACGTTAATAGTTTCTTGCTTTCTAAGCGTGTACATGGAGGTTCTAGTGACATGCTGATTGAAGAACATCACTGTCAGCGAGATTGTAAGCCTCAATATGTTGACCAATAAATGGAGAGGCGTTTAAAAAATCTGGATGTACTCACACCCGTGGGCTTTCTGAAGTCAGTAGCCGATGGCTAAGGGAATTTAGAGCACATGGTTCTTGACCACAGCCCCTTGTCGCTAAAAAAGCTGCCAACTTCTGTTCTGCAAAAAAAGGGCGTTTTTTGTCTTACGTGGTTTTATATTGCAAACTGGAATAGCGGACAGTTATTGAGAGTACATAAATTTGCATATAAACAGACATTGCACATAAGTACACTTTCAGAAATGCCTGCGCGTCTGCTTACCCGCAAAACACTCAAAGAGCCGATCTCTGCGATCTACGAAATCAGCTCAGCGAATGATGAGGCGGAACATCCGTTTAGACCTAAGAATGAAGTCTGCGCTGTGGCATTGCACACTGCAAAGCGTCATGCTTGCATTGCGTAATGCTACAGCGCAGACTTAATTTTGAGGCCTAAACAGATGTTTTACCTTATCATTCGCTGAGCTGATTACGTAAATCGCAATGATTCGCTCTTTGAGTGTTTTGCGGGTAAGTAGACGCGCAGGCATTTCTTAGAGTGTGGAAACATCGTTCTATGATATATGGATATCGTATACGTTCTGCAATTGTGAAATATTAAAATAGTAGTATACTTTGGTTGTATACCATCGGACTTAAATAAGTTTTTAACGGGAAAAGTGTACGTGTGATATGACGCCTATTTGTGGCCCAGCTTGTTTACATTGCACGGTACGGTACACATATGCAAATAACTTAACACATTATTGTACTTTAATCTAAATAGCGTCGCTTTATACTTTAGAGTGTGTTGCAGTGTGCCGTGCGAGGTGCTTGGTTTTGGTAACTGTAAACTTTCAAACAAATCAACGAAAGGTTTCTTTTTTTATATGCAAAGGAGTATCCGGCACTTCTAAAACAACAGCATACGTATCTTTTTTTTCCCCCTCTGCTATTAAAGAAGCGGTTTAAAAACATGGATGTATCCACCATGATGTGGTTTCTGAGGTCAGAAACTGATGGCTAAGGGAATGATCTCACTGTAGTTTAGCCAGAAGAAAGATAGGCCAGGGCGGGCGATACGGCTCTCAGTCAGTAATTCTCGCCGTGCGCTTCATGTGTCAGTTTCTCTTTGTTTTGAAGCGGAAATAGCCATTTCTTGGTAAGAGCGCCATAAACCAGAATTATGCGAGTTTTTTTTTTTTTTTTTTCGTTTGTTCGGCTGGTTTAAGGGATGCTGAACCGATATTTGAAATCTCATAATTATTACCTGAGCGGGCTTCACGGGATGGTACTGTACCTAAAAACGATATTCAATCAGACGGATCGGGCCCGAATTATTGTATTTCTTTAAATTAAGAGCGAATCCTCGGCCGGAAGCCGCCGGCGCGAGTGAGTCCTCTGAGAGCAGGCGTAGCGGAACTGACGTGCGCATTCTCGGCGCCCCCAGCGCCCCTGGTGATTCCGCGCATTCTCCTCGTTCGTTGGTGCTCGTCTTGATTCTTCGCTCGGCGGCTGTTCTGCTGCTCCTGCTGCTGCTGCGGCTGCTGAGGCTGCTGCTACTGCTGCTGCTGACGATTTTATACGTCGCCATACTAGTAAAGAGATCGCAAAAGGCAATGCCGAACGCCGACCAGCCGAGGTCGCGGAAATCCAAAATATGGGGCAGAGCCCGCGTGGTACTAACAATAACAAACGCCACCCGGCTTAGCGCCTGGCTTGGCTTGGCTCCGTCTGTCTTTTGAGGCGAATGAGAATGCGCACGTCACAAAGTGAGCTTTCCACGACGCTCACCAGGGGTCGCGTAAAATTGTATTTTTCGTGTTTATTCAATTTTATACGCCTTCTCGCTCAAAACAACGTCATTTAGAAGTAAAGGACATGCTATGTATGCCATTGCGACCAAGAATTTCCACCCAAAATTTCGGTTCAGCATCCCTTTAAGTTATGGGCAAGAGCGTAAGACCAAAAGATGCGAGCCAAATAATGACAGAGGAACGACATAGGTTTTGCTTGAGTGTATAACAACGAAGGAAAAAATTAAGTCTGAACTTTTGTGGTCTAATCTGATATACCTTTCTTCGGGGAATTAGCGGAGTTGAGTCTCTCTTTACCAAGTACAATACTCCGTTTCTCGATAACTTGGCGAACTGTGGAGGCTACGGCCCCCGCGACCCAATCAGAGCATCGGAGCAAGGCACGTGACAATACGTCACGGGAGCGTTGGTGGTACTTCGCCAAATGCGAGGCCTGGAGGAACCAGCTGTCGCCTGCTGCGAAACCAACCAACTCCGGATAAACGTCCACCGCCGCAACATTGCCGTTCGCTAGAGTAGCGAGCTTTTCTGAAACATTTCATTGCACAACCGTCCGCTCACTTTACCTGCGAATCTGTGGCGGGTGCTAATACCAGGTCGAAGTTTTGAGTGAAAGCGGTCGATTACAGGGCTACGATCGTTCAGACATCGTTCAAAAGCCCCGTTGCTCTCGGAAAACAGTTGATCCGAATTTGGGATCGATGAAAAGTAACATGTCTTCGTCTTTCTTCCGTGTCGTATAGCACAGTGTCTATAGATAGGCAATCGTGCGTCAAAAGAAAAAGATGCCCAGAGCTACTTCTTGTTGCGGACGGCGCTATTGCTGTCGTGGTAACAAGGGCTCCGTGGCCCCAACCATGGAGTGCTGTGTCTCGGGGCAGCAGCCTCCACAGTTCGCCAAGTTATCGTGAAACGGAGTATATCAGTATGTGACAATAAATTATTAGGAATAAAGTTGTTTATGATATGATAAAGCCCTCACACTCGAAGTGAAAATTACTTTTATTATACTAAAATGATCCTTGACAAAAGATTAAAAAAAATATCAACCGATGATTTTTTTTTTTCTGTAAGCTTGCGATGGGAAACTATATATAGCGAAGCGGAAGCCACGAATTTAGAAATGATCGTGGCTGTACTTTGTTCATTCCTTTTTAGACTGACAACAGCGCGAATGGGGACGGATGTTGTTGGTGTTGCGCCCGTTCACTAAAAAATAAATAAATAGAGGGTTAATGTCCAAACCAACGAAGGGCTTCTGACACGCCCCAGCGGAGGACTGCTGACTAATTTCATCACCGGGGGATCGTTTGACGTGCCACCAAAACCTCTGTTACACTGCGCCTTCTCCTCAATAAACTTCCGCCAGAATGCGCGCACCTTGGCCGGGATTCGAACCCGTCAACTGGAGTATCCCTAGGCCGTCTCTTTGCCTCGGAGCCACCGAGGAGGCTTCTCGAAAAGAAAGATGTACCGGTACCCGTAACTCAGACTGAAAGTAGCAAAACATACGACAGTCGTACCAAAAAAATGCTACGTATAAAAAAAAAAAAGTGGCTGCAGAAATTACTTTTGTTGGTTGTCTCTGAATTGTGATAGTATTCGTCATGAGACTCACGACGCAGCTCACTGTGAATAGGACGATGCAAATTTTGAGTGAACACTTTATTTTACGAATGGTTTACGACGCAATCATTGACGTCGGCGCGACTTCAGCGCGCCACTTCAAAATTGAGTGATTGCGTCGTCTTTGTGTAGTCGTTTGATGCTCACTGTGTAATCATTTAATGTTCAAGCTGTTTCCCAACATCATTACAGGTTTGTGTGTGTGTCTCGTCTTGTCACTGTGTGATCGTCGAATGTTCAAGCTGTTTCACCACACTCATTGACCACGTAGCAACTTGCTCAGCTCAAACCGATAATAGGCCCTTTCCGAAATTCAGTCTGGCTACCTCTGAAAGTATCGTCACCTAAGTCTATATTATCTGTACATGCTAATGACTGCCTTTTGATAGCTGACGAAGGAGGAATATGAAGACAGAGACCGATGAGGAGTTTGAACTATCTAGACGTTTATCCGTTGCAGTGTTTGATGTCAGCGTGACGAGACATGAGCTTCTGTGCGCTACGCATTTGATTGTGTCATGGAAATGCTTGACATATTCTGCTTCGGCACGTCCCAGACAACTAATGACAATAAAATGTGGTGAATACTATCAGGAGGTTTACTCGAATAAACGCCTCGTAGAAAGTGATGATTTTTTTATACCATTAAAACTAAAACGAATAGAGAAAGAAGAACGATACAGCGAAGAACAGCGTAACTTTCGTATGTCTGGCTTTGATGAATAGATATTAAATTTTCACCGCGATTAGCATACAAAGATTAAGACTGATATTTGAGCCACTAGATGTCATTGAATTTCTGAGAGTCTATTGCTTCGTAGCTTGGGCGAAAATGTGAATGTGTGCGTACTGCCGCTCCGTTTATTCGCGTTATGGATTTATCTACTTGCTAGGACGACGTCGAAGACGACGTCAACGACGATCTCTAGGGCGGTCTCAAGGTCTACTTCCAGGACGACTTTAAGAACAACGTCTGGAACGACATCAGGTGTGATGTCCGAGAAGTTGTCTAAACGTCGTCGTAGACGACGTCGGTGACGACGCCCTGGAGGACGACGTCAAAGACGACGTCTACAACGACGTCTAGGACAGCCTCTCGGGCGACCTCAGGGATGACGTCCACATACGCGAGGCGCTTGCATATGCGGACGTCGTGCGTATGTGGACGTCCTGCGCATGCGGAAACGCCGCGCATAGGCAGGGCGCCTCCGCGTACACGCGGCGCATACGCGCGCCGCGCATACGCAGGGCGCATTCGAGGCCAGATTCTGTATCGCGAAAACCGGGTGAAGTAGCTAAAAAACGCTGTCGCATTACAAAAAATCACAGGAAGATTCATTGGTGGATTCCTATGGAATGTGTTCGCGTGGCCCTCGAAAAACGCCACACACGTCCTCTTTTGGGAATCGCTAATGATGTTCACTTTTCTGTTTTGTCTTTCTCATTTGGCTTTCTGTTTTGCTTCCTCTACTTTTTGCTTCCTCTATATTTTGCTGCTTCTTTTTGGCTTTGTTACGGTATCAGCGTTAGCGTCTCCCGAACAGGGACGTGTCTGGCGTTTCCCAAGGGTCACGCTAACGCATTCCCTAAAAATCCACCAATGTACTATCCTGTATTTTTTTTCACCCTGTTCCTGTACTTTGCCTGTTAGAGTACGTCGACGCCTTTGGATACGGTCATCCATATCACTCGTGGACAGAACCACATGCATACCACTGGTAGAAGGAACCGTATCCATATCACTCATGGAGGGAACCGTATCAATCGTTTTAAAGGATCTGGACATTTCGGTGTAGGACGTTTCGGTGCAGGGCGTTTCGGTGCGGTCTTTTCGGTGCACGGACGTTTCGTTGCACGGACATTCCGGTGTACGGACACTTCGGTGTACGGACTTTTCTGTGCATGGACTTTTCGGTGCACGGACATTTCGGGGTAAATATGTGCCTTGAATTATTTTTAGTATTACGATTGAATTTTTATATTTGTAACTGTATTTCACTTTTTTAGAACAGTTTGCAAGCTCGCTAATGAGAAAAACTCTCCATTTTAAAGCAACGTTATTGGCTCACTGTTTTTTTCTGGTAACGTATATATATATATATATATTTTTTTTTTTTTTTTTAATTATTATTATTAAAAGTTTGAACTTGAAACCATGGCTGAATTTGTGGAGATCTGGCTGCCCTCCCCCGCGCCGACCCTCCGGGCCCCAATTTCCGGCAGAAGCTTAGCGCGCCAAACCTCCGAGATGCGTCCTGCCTCGGGGGAGCGCCGATGGCCTCGCGTACCTCAAGGTCCGGCTGAACCACTCCCCTAAGCCAACTGACGTCACGCGACTGGCTTCCCAAGACAAAGGGGCGAAGGCTTGAAAAGGGGAAGCCGGACAAAGAAAGGCTCTCTCTCTCGCACGGCGGCTCTTGGACGGCGGACAGCGTGCAGCGGCGACAGGAGACGAGGACGCTGGCGTGGAGATCGACGGGACACGGACGCTGGCGCGGGGAGTGCGGGTGCTACGTCGAGTGGCGGACTCGACTAACGGACCGGACGGCTACCCTGGACGACGACGTCCCCATGACGCGGTTTGGACTACCGCTGGGACTTGGAGCAGCTTCGGGGCAGCGGACTTCCCCCCGGCCTCGCTGATGACCGTTCCCCGATCCCGAAACCCCCCACCGGCAATGAGTGAGTGAATAAACCCTTTTGCCGAGAGCGAAGTATTGCTGTGTCATATTCATCCGGGAACAGGGTCTGAAGGAATCGGAGTTAGATGCCCGCATAAACTGGCGCCGCAACGTGGGGCCTGATTTTCGATCAGGCAGGCATTCCGATTCCTAACCTGTTTGCGGTTGAGTTTGGACACTGTTTCGCGCTCTTTTTGGGGGTGATCTTCGTCGCAGGAACGCCGCACGAAGTTTCGTTGCGGGCGCGCCGCACGAATGTCCTGACAATTTCGCCTGCCCGACGAGGAGGCGCGGACCTTGACCGTTGTCGTTAGGGGTTAACCCTTTTTCCCAGCCTGTCAGGAATTTGCGTATCCCCCGTTACGAGAAGCGCCTTGACTTTTCGCTGTTCAGCGCGCCGTTGGATGCTAGCAGGTTGATCCTGCTGTGCAAGAGCGCTGTGTGCGTCGAAATTACCGCACCCCTCGAGGCCTGTAGCGTCGGGCGTCCCCCCACCTACGCCTCCGGCCGTCCACGTCTGCTGGGAAAAATGCCAACTCACGGTTTGGGGGATGTGACGCGCCTAACCGCCTTTGCTCGCGTATCGATGTAATGTTTTGGAACGCTTGTTACCGATCGGACGCGTTAGAGAGGCATCGCCCTGGGTGGAGAACGCTCCCATGGCGGATGGCGGTTGCACGGAATGTGTTTGGAAATTATCCCCGCATTGCATTTTGTCCGGGAAGAGACTAGCGTCTCGGTTTTTACTGCATGCTAGCTCCCAGTTGGCCTTGCTTGAGCTGTCAGCGCGGTTTTGAGCCTTGTTAATTGACAGCGTTTTAAGGTACGGTATGCGCTCTTTTGGTTCCAACCAAGATCGCTTTGAACGAGTACCTAGTGGCCAGAGGCTACATTTAGGGGCTAAGCCCACTAAATCGTGTGGGATACGCGATGTCTGGTGCGCAGAGATCGGAATCCAGAAAGGACGAGACTATTTTGCCGGCAGCCGGCAAAATAGCCCGGGGAAAAAAATGCCGGCAGTTTCGGACGGCGCGTGTATCACTGGGGAGCTCGTTAACACATCCCCCCGCCTGCGTTCACGCCGCTTCGCGGCGACAGTCTGCGGCTGCTCATTAGAAAAATGTTGACCCAAATGGCCTACCAGTACACGCCGCTTCGCGGCGGCCCGCCGGCGGCCCAAGCCCCGCTGGGCCGCCGGAGTCCATAGCGAAGTTTCGTCGACAACATTTGTTTTATTTCTTTACTATTTTTTTTTCAGTGTTAATCCTAAAAAAAAAAAAGATATGTCGTAAATATCGCCAAATGCCTCTACAAAACAAAACAAATTTTTAACAAAAAAAAGGAAAAACAAAAAGAGGACTCGGTGGATCGAAGTTCGAACCAGGGTCCTGCTGCGTATGAGGCAAGCACCTTACCACTGAGCTACTCTGCACCTTCCGATAGCCGTGTTCACAATTCGTTTTATACGAGACCCAATGGGGCACAACTGCCGGCACTTTTTTTCCCGGGATATTCTGCCGGCTGCCGGCAGAATATACACTTCCATCCAGAAAACCACAGAGTTTCCGTTTTCACTTTTCAGTGGCTGTGCGTGTGTAATGCTCCGTGGAGGCCAGTTTGACGCGATGGGCATGACCCGTGCGTATCTGGTTGTAGAGTCGTGAGGTTGATTCCGTTTAATTGTGCGCACAGTTGGTTCCGGATCCTCACACCGCCATATCGATGGTTGAGCCTCGCGGCGGGAGTTACTCTTTCATTTCGTTTCCTCCGTCTCCGGAGGAGCGGCGGTCAGCGCGCGCTTTGCGCTGCCGCCAGAAACAGTACGGTTCTCAGCCGTGTTTGGGTTCGCGTTGGGACGCGAGGGCGTAGAGAGCGTAATTAGTCGTGGAGAGAGTTGGGTTAGAGCGAAATTATAAATTTAGGGGAGAAAAGACAGCTAGGTGGGTAAAGAGCTGTGCTCGTGCAGTGAACAGCTGCACGAGGGAAGTGGCGGTCTTGCGAGGATGTGACGAGTTGTTCATAGTTTTATCCTGTACAGATGCGCGGTTGGCCCGGGAAAATGCACGGTTCACGTCGGCGGGTACGTGCCCGGGAAGCCTAGAAATTATGGCAGCGGCATGGCCGTCGGCGGCCTATAACTGTTGTGCGTTGGGTCAGCCCGTCGCTGTACAAACTGCAGCCTTTGCATGAATGGGTAGCGGGTGTTGGAATCCAGCGGTAAATGCGGTAGACACTTCGACGCTGCGGAAACTGTTCATGCAGAGCAAATATAGTTTATTAGCTCGTCCATTTCCAAGACCGGCCGGTTAGATTATTTGGCATTTCAGTGTCGCGCTTGTTGCGCGGAAGATGAAAGGTGCGCGTGTGGGATATTTACATTGTTCGAACCTTACCTGTCCTCACAGTCGCAAGAAGACTTTTCAGTCATGTGGCGTGTTGACTCGGTTGGGGGCGAGCTTTGTGTGTAACCTACTGCGTTTGTATGTGGACACGTTGCTCGGGTCGAGAACGTCGAAGAGTCGCGAGACGCGTTGACGGCGTACTTTTATTGCTCAATCCCGGCCAGCCTTGACATCAGCTGGAAGACTTTTTAGTTATGCGGTGTCGGGGTTTGGCTGGGGGAGAACTCTAACGTGCGTCGATGCGCTTGTCGCGAATGTCGAGCCCGTGCGGGGTTCGGTGCGGACCGCCGTTACGCGCTCGTTTCTCGTGTTGGGAGGTCACCTCCGAGCAGTGAAGCGGTAACATCTGGTTGCATGCCCAGACGTTACGGACATAGCCGTGTAAATATGCTGTCCGGTTAGATCTGCTGTCCGCACGATCTAGATACTGTTCCCTTTGTACTCGCATTTGTGGCCGGTATCACGGAACACCAGCCTTTCAGTAAGGTGATTCTCCCTTCTGATGAAGGCGTGCTGCGTAGCTTGGCTGTAGTGTGTTTGTAGCTCGGGTGTCGCGAACGCCGAGTGCATGAGTGCCCGTCTTGAGTAATTGCTACTGTTGGCAGCGTGTTTTTTTTTTCGTAGTTATATTGAGTCGCACCTCGCGGACGGGACTGGATTTGTGGCCGTTTCTGTCTTACGGGAGGTTATTGTTCATTTTTGAGGTTTTGTGCGTTCCTCGCGAGTGTGTTGGAAATCAATACTGTTATCGCAGGTGTGCGGTTCTGGGGTTCGGTCAGATTGTTTTCTGTTTTAAAATAATGCGGTTGAGTTTTATAGGAGCAAACGTTGTATAGTGGGCATATGTACGAATTGAGTATACAGTGAGTGCTTATGCTTTTTAGTTGAGGAATACGTTTTCCTCTTAGGTACCTCTTGAACGCGTAGCGTGACGTTCTTAATGATTGCCTGCCTGTTGGTATTGAAATGAAGAGTTTTGTTTTTATTTCGTGGCATGTCCAACGATCGAAATATTTTGGTTCCGACGCGCCGTTTGATATAGCGTGTCGGTATTCGTTTTTGCGCGATTCGCTGTCTGGAATATTTGGCACGGAAGCGAACTTCAAGAACCGACGTGTGGTGTGTGTCTGAGTGCCCGTGCGTGTTGTGAGCTGTGGTGCTCCGGACTGGCTCCGGGGCCGTGCTCCGTCGGTCGCGAGCTGCCTAGGAAATGAACGTCCACCACTGGCCTGCCTGGTCTGATGCCACCACCACTATCATCGAGGGTGCTCGTCATCATCGGTGACCCTCAGCTGAGCAAGCTCCCTGCCTGAGGTCCTGGGGACCACGCAACCTCAAGCCCCCCGGAGTCTCAGCCTTGAGGGGAGGGAGGTGTGGAGATCTGGCTGCCCTCCCCCGCGCCGACCCTCCGGGCCCCAATTTCCGGCAGAAGCTTAGCGCGCCAAACCTCCGAGATGCGTCCTGCCTCGGGGGAGCGCCGATGGCCTCGCGTACCTCAAGGTCCGGCTGAACCACTCCCCTAAGCCAACTGACGTCACGCGACTGGCTTCCCAAGACAAAGGGGCGAAGGCTTGAAAAGGGGAAGCCGGACAAAGAAAGGCTCTCTCTCTCGCACGGCGGCTCTTGGACGGCGGACAGCGTGCAGCGGCGACAGGAGACGAGGACGCTGGCGTGGAGATCGACGGGACACGGACGCTGGCGCGGGGAGTGCGGGTGCTACGTCGAGTGGCGGACTCGACTAACGGACCGGACGGCTACCCTGGACGACGACGTCCCCATGACGCGGTTTGGACTACCGCTGGGACTTGGAGCAGCTTCGGGGCAGCGGACTTCCCCCCGGCCTCGCTGATGACCGTTCCCCGATCCCGAAACCCCCCACCGGCAATGAGTGAGTGAATAAACCCTTTTGCCGAGAGCGAAGTATTGCTGTGTCATATTCATCCGGGAACAGGGTCTGAAGGAATCGGAGTTAGATGCCCGCAAATTTTACTCGCCAAACATTTAATGCCAGTAGCTTGATAAAACCATATTGTAAATATGGTTCTCCAGAGTTAATTCTCTAAAACGCAACACCAGCCGACCTCCGAACTCACACAACTTCGGTCACTATATAAACCATATATAAAACTAATTTTGCATATCCTTGGGGGGGGGACCCGGTCAACTCAGCGAAAGATTCGTAATTAGTGAGTAGAGAACGGTATTTTTCTAAGTCGCAAGCTTCGAAAGACAACTGCTATTGAGACTCACCAAAATGTAAAAGACGAGACAACAACCACAAAAAATCAATAAGCGGTGAACTTCTCATTCGTTTATGTGTATTTCTGCCGCCCCCCCCCCCCCCCCCCCTCTCCACCAAAGTTTGGAATAAAAGTAAGATTAAAACTAATCGATTACTTCGGTTAAATTTGTATGAGGCTAGGAGAAGTTGTCACAAGCCAATTCGTCACAGCCAACTCGTCATAGGAGAACTGTTCACAGCGGACATCTCGTCATAGGCCATCTTGTGCACGGGGAACTCGTCACCGCTGAGAACTGGACTTTTGTAAATTTTGTTAACAATTTGTTTGTCGCAGGATGCGCCTCCAAGACTTTGTTTGCGTAATTTATAAGAGGTCATATTCATTTTTCTACTTCTTAGTAATTATAATAAGTGGAAAAAGTAATAGGTGGTATTGGATTGTTGCATATAATGCGCACAAAGTAGGAAGAATTTGGGACATTACAAAAACTATGGCATAAAAACATTAAAAAAAACTATGTACAGCAGTGTAGTTGCTCGGTAACCAAAAAGGGAGAAAAAAAAAAAAAACAGTCGAATAAAAACACGAAGGTTTACGCAAAAGAGCGCTTCGGGAGCCCACCTATCTTCGCCGGCACGAAGACAAATGGGGGACGCCGAGACCGCTATGGACGCGAAGTCATCGAGTCCTTTATCACCGAGAACGCAAAAAAGAATGTCTCATCGGCATCCTTAACTCTATCAAGACGTGAAGTGAAATTTCTCAGGTCGAAACTGGATAGAATGTGTAACTTCCCGTAGAAATTGGACAGTCACGGGTCCTCCGCCCTTGCCCCCTCGTTCCCCCTCTACCTTTCCCGGTTTCCCTCCCCCATTTCACCCCCTCTTTAACATCCCCATATCAGGGTGAGCTCGCGTGTAGCGCGAATCTTTGCTCACATTATTTTATCCGACGTCGTTGCTAAATAAAAGTGTGTTGTTGCCTCGTCCTCGTCCTTCGTGTTGTTAATCTTTCAGTTTTAAGCATCTAGATTTCAACACGCTCGTCTTAAACAGTTCAACAAAAACATTTATTCTCTTGAACCTTAGCATCCCCCTTACAAAATCTGCCATCTAAAAGGAACTCTGAAGAGTGTTTACAATAAAAAAGAGGGGTCACAACGAAAGACAATACTACCTTGTGGGATGGTAGACTGTTTAGCGAGCAAGATAAAAAACAAGAACTGTGACGAACGAACTGACAACATTTGATTACTGTTCCTACGACGAGAAAGTCAATGCGACCACTCTCCCTACTACGGGATCACCTAGAACGAGATGTCCTCTTTGACCCTTTCACCAATGACAAGTTGGCTGTGACGAGTGGACGTGTTCCCAATTTTTATATGTCTTTTGTGGGGTCACATTTTTAACGGTCCACAAGACTTTGGAGGGAAAAAAATCGTATTTTGATTGTCTATGCGACGAAAAGCCAATGCACCGAAAAGTCCGTACACCGGAAAGTCCATACAGCGAAACGTCCGTGCACCGAGAAGTCCGTGCACGGAAATGTCAGTGCACCGAAAAGTCAGTGCACCATAAAGTCCGTGAACCGAAAAGTCCGCGCCGAAACGTCCTACACCGAAAAGTCCTAGACTCCGTTTTAACTACCCTCGCACATCACAGCCCCCGCGCCGCTACTACGGAAAACCAGAGCGGAGAGCAACCGGCGACGGCAGAGTGACAACTGAGCACGCTCGCATTCCACCGTGCCGCGGCGCGTCCTCCTCTCTGGCTCCGCGCCAGCTGTGAGCATGACTTTGACGAAAACGAAAGGGCTCGTTTTGACGAAAACCCAGAGGTGTTTGTCAGTTTGTCAGCGCCGCGGAGGGAGCGAGAGGTTGACGCGTGCTGACGTCAGCAATTCGGATGAATGGGAGCGTCGCAAGCGTCACCCTCTCCCCCTATTTCTCCCTCCCTCCTCGGCGCTGACAAACGAAAGACACCGCCGGGGTTTCGTCAAAACGAGCGTTCTTATGCTAACTTATTAAAAGGTCGTACGTATATACGGCGGTCCGTCAGTGAAATCAAGAGCGCATGCCGGTCGAGAGAAAATCTCCGTTGCGAAAGTCGGCAGAGCACGTTGGGACGTTCAACCCGGCACCCGCGGGCCTTCGTCGTTGGGCCCTGTACCTCCGGCGTCGGTGTAGCGAACGTTATCGTGGCAAGGTCGAGCCACACGCCAAATTGCGACGCGAGCGACGACCGGGAACTTGTGACCCTGAACGCGTTATTTTGCTGCCACTCTTCTTTTCCGTTCTTCCGGTGTCCGTGCGATGCCCGAACGTGGCGAGCCCCAACCCGCCCCTGATGCGGACAATCAGCCTCTCCTATCCTCGCCGCGCGCTGTGTGCTCCGAGACGGGACAATGGCTTTGCCTTTGGATCCTCGAAGATAAGCTATGTAGTGATGCATCTTTTCCGTTGCTCACAGCACGGTCTCCCTCTTGTCGTCCCTAGTCGCTGACAGGATAAGAAAACAGCAGATTATCCACGTCGAGCGCAAGCTTCCTGCCTTTGATAGCACCTCGGCGCACGTGCGGTCAAAGCCTCGCGGAAGGAATCGAGCGCGTGCTAAAAGAGGAGCTTCTACCTCATTCTTAACCTGTCCCCGACAATACAAAGAGACGGCCAGATTTCGGGAGAGACTGTTTCCGGTGCAACCCTAGTAGTACGCCTTTCCGGAAAATCTCACGAGCACCCTCGGCGGCCCCACGTTGCACAGCGCGGCGGGGGAATTCTGCTACCATTGTGATGTACTCTACGCTCCTCACATCCTGAAAGCGGCGCAATCATTCTTTCTTGCCATAGAGAGTTTAGAAAGCAAATAAAAACGGCCACATAAAGAAAAAGAACCCATACGTACCCTGTCTTGTTGCCGTCCTGCCTCCTTTGCGTCCTAAAATAAAAAAAAAAAGATAAACCAACTTGAACCGCTCGTTCTACTCAGTGGGTGCTCCAACAAGAGCAGTACATCGGATTGGCGCAATGCGTCGGAAAGACAATCGGGGGAACTGCATATGTCCGGAATGGTTTAATGCAGGAATGTTTATGTCTAGCATGATATGTATTACAACATTTCTTCGAGTCTATGACGTTTTCTTCCACGGAGGGGCGTTGATGGAAGACCGAGCACTGCGGAGGGTTGGTGCAGACGGTAACGTATGAGAGTGCACTCCTACGCCGCATTCACGCTGGCGCTGGTATGGATCCGGTTCACGGTTGCGATTCGAATGCCAGTGTGAATGCAGTCTGAACCTGGTTCCAGATAGGTTCACGTTAAATTATCGTTGTATACATATTCTTTCTGGAATTAGTCAAATTTTTATCTAGAACGGGGATTATTTGTGGACCGCCATTTCTCTACCCTTTATTTGTTTATCTGGTACAGGTAGGTGCTACGTAGATTTTCGTCACACTTACATGCTATTCCACTGACCCTGTTTTACTTAGGCGTCAATCTGCTTCAGCTAAAACTTTAAGAATTTTTTTTAATTTATCGTTTACGAATATCAATCATCTGAAACACTACTCTGTATAACGAAGTATTTACGATTGCCTAAACACTGCTCTCTATAAACTGTGAAATATGCGGAACACGGTTCCTTCTGGTTAAGCGGAACTATTTTGACTACCAGAAACTAAGTTAAACGAGATTAAAAGTTTACTCAAGATACCTTGTCTGAAAGAGGCTCTCAGCAATGACCTCCACAGCCTAGTGCTTCGGCTACTGTCATGTATAGATCAGTTTAATGCTTGCATATTCATATCCCAACGTACACGCTCTACAGTCAAGTACGGGCACTTCAATTGCACTGGCAAAAAAAAAAAACAACAACAAGCAAAAAACGTGTGGAACGTGCTATACGCAAAACTAGTACCACCCAGAAGCTCATCTTGCAACGATAATTGCTTAAGCCTTTCTAGAGCGGACATGTAATTAAACAAATTTGGTATACACGAGGGTGACTAAAAATAATTACCCGCACAAACATTTTAGTACCGATCTCGCACCAACCTTTCGAAACCCAAGTTTGTCGTGGATTGTTGCATCGGTAGATCCTTGGCTTATTTAAAATAATTTGCCACACTCTCACGTGAATGCTCGGTGTTGTCATGAGCCATGAACGCGGACAGACGCCCAGCTCCTTCTTTATGGCCGACACTTGTGCGTGTTTTATTGAACCTCTGCAGCCACTTAAACACAGTTCTTCGCGACAAAACGCTTCTCCATACCGTGCACGAAATGTCGGCGCCATGACAAACCCTCGGGCTACTAAAAAATTAATTACGGCACGCTGCTCTTCGCTCGTGTCAACCGCAAGTGGGGCAGTCATTGTTTGTCGCACTGCAGTTACAACTTTACTGACATAACACGTTCAAACTAGTACACTAGTGACTGGAGAGACTGAGACCTCGTATAGAGAAAGCGCTGACTGTGTTGCCTACAGAAGTTTTAAAGTAACCGGCAGTGTTGGAGTGCCTTCGGCAGCGGAAAGATGTCGATTTGACAAGCGACCAGAAGACGTATTAGCACTGGCCGGGGAGGGGAGGTTGCAGGTTCGCTTTTTCTTTTTATTGCATTTGTTTAGTAGGCTAGCAACCGATATACAGAGATGGTCAAAAAAGAGCTTGGAGTGTCAACCTCTGGCGCGTAAACATTTGACGCATCTGTTTTGGATTGGCTGGTTCGCTTGTCATTCAACGTCGTGTTCTTGGACTTTGGTGCTCAGTGAGTTTGCTAACCCGGTTAATTCAATTACGAGAGTAGAACGCAGTTGTATAATTGCCGATCGGCGCGCAAGACGCTTATCAAGGGCATTGTAAAAAAAAAAAAAAACACGAAAAAAACAACAACAGAAGCATCCTGTGTCAGTACTTCTGATGTGGTATTTCGTCCGCTAACTAGAGCAAATTTGATATTTCTGGCACAGATGATGCATTGAGTATCACGAATTCAAATTTCTGCCCCTAATTCAGATTTCCATATGAACGGATGCTGTTTTTTCAGGCATGTGTTTATGTAATCACTGCTACGTGAGATGCGCGTTAAATAGCCCAGTTTAGCAGTCGTACGTCACTATCCAGATGGGCGCTGTATACGGTGAAGGTGCAAGTCACCACAGTTCAAGGCGGGCAAACAGCCCGACGTCTAAACAAAACCAGCTTGACTTTTAACTTTGTGCTTTAAATAAAGTTCCGACGTGTATGGGTTTGCGTGCTGTCTTCATTACAATATAAAGTATAATAATAAAAAACACATGAAAAAAAGGGTGTGGTTGTGTCCCGCGGTTTTGTCGTTTCAAAGGGGGTACAAAGCAAGCCATAAACATACAAAGCAAGCCAATTTTTTTTTTTTTAAACTTATATAGTACATAGCTTTCAGGTGCTGCAATTGCTGCGTACTGATGGTTATTTCTGCTTGCTGGTTCCCTCGAGATACTACTTCTGCTGTGTGCAACAAACACGGTGAATTGAACGGTCGTGGCTCATATAGAACACCGGCATGGCTGCGAATAACGTTACGGGCAAGCTATGTACAGGCCTTAGGGCGTACAGTCCTCAGATATTACTACTAGGCGAGATTGTGGCGCGTTGACGTCACCCGGCGGCAACGCTCGCGACTGCACATCACGCTTGGCCGCGCTTCTCGCTGGCAGACTTTGAAACGAGAGGTCGAAAACTCGCTGTCACGTCATTTCGTTTCCGTATACCCTTTAAATTAAGGTGTAGGGGAGACAGAAAGGGGTTAGAATGGGGAGGTGATGAGGGGAATTTATTTCTTTGTTTATTTAATAATACTACCTGGCCCAATAAGGGCCGCGATAAGAAATTCGAGACATAAGATCGATGCAATATTGCAACAGAAATGACAACATTGTTCGAGACATTAAATAAGGTTTACATACTATATAATGCAGTAAGAACACATGTTTACAATTATAAAAAAAAATATATTAAAAATTTTCCGTTAGCTTTAGCGGGAAAATTTTTCCGCTAAATTTAGCGGGGAAATTGTTCCGCTAAATTTGGCGGGGAAAGGTTTCCGCTAGATTTAGCGGGGAAATTTACCCATCATGCACCGCGCGGTTACGCCGACGGCGACGCCGACGGCGACGCCGCTCAACCCTGAAACGGGCGCCTGAGAGGTGCGCTCTAAAGAAAAGCAGTTATTCCATCAATGAAGTAGTCGACAAGTCTGAATGTTTGTGTTGGAAATCCACTGATTAAGGGGGGGGGGGGGGGGTGATAAGTTAAAACGCGTAACTGGGGTCCACCAATGGCAGTTGAGCACTCACCTGTCAGCTTCCGACGGGCATCCACAGACCGCTAACACTCGAAGCAGCACAGGGTTGTTGGCGGCCGCGACGAAAACGCGAGTCAACGGAAGGCCACACGCGGTCGGTATGTTTTTCGACGGAAGAAACTCGCACTCGCGAGACCCCGTTCAAGGTTGGCAGAAGACGAGAGTGGGAATCTTGAGCGCCCGAACGGCGCGCACGTGCTCGCTTTATTCCTCCGCGACTGTAATCTGGCGGAGGTCGCCGTGCGGTGCTGCAACAGAAGCGCACAGCGGCGACTCCTTTCTTTTTTTTATTCACTGCAAACAACGTGTTGTTTGCGAGTGGGAAACGGCCCGAGTCGAGCCGATAAGGATTTGCGTTCCTGTACCAGCACGCACATTGCGGAGTACGTCGGATAGCGTTTCATTCGGAGCGATTTCCTGGTAAAGTTTGGCTGCCTGCGATGTCGCGCAGGTATTCATCTTTATTAGGGTTCCAAGAGGGGAGGGTGACGATGTCCATTTTCGCGGTGGGGTGATGGTGTTTTCTGGAGGGTAATAATTCTGCGTGAATAACATGTTCGAGTGGCGACACGCTGCCCGCAACTCGAATGGAAATTGTCTTGAAGGGGTACGGAAACGAAATATTTGCTCCTATTACTTCGTTTAGATGTGATCTATGTTGTGCCGGCAGCCCAGCCTAGACTTCAGGTTTTCCCGCTCATCTTAATCCAGCGACGGCCAATTTAATCCAAGTGCCACCCAATTTAATCCAAGCGCCGCACAATTTATATATATATATAGTGAAATATGGCACCTCCGATAAGCTAGAAAAACGTCAGTTTCTATATATATATATATATATATATATATATATATATATATATATATATATATATATATATATATATATATATATATATATATATAGAAACTGACGTTTTTCTAGCTTATCGGAGGTGCCATATTTCACTCCATCCCTTTTCCCTAAGTTTTACGCTACATCAATGTAACTTTTTGGGAACACTCTAGACATAGGCATTCTCACGCTAATTAATCGTCTAGGTCATAACATTCTTAATGATTCTGTTTTTATTTGTCAAACCACCACTCTGCGACGATATTTGACGAAGTTCAGCAAGCTGTGCTGTGTGACCTAATCAACATATTTTTATGATCTTTATATCACTGTAAAGCTCCAATTAAGCTCTTTCTTTTGAGTATAATTTTAATATTTTGCCATGAGTATATAATGCGCCACATGTGCCTGAAAAACCAAAAAGTTCGAAAAACTAGCAAGTGTGGAGTCGATTTTCTAAAAAAAAACCACTTTTTATTTCTTTTATTTTTTATTCACAGTTACTTAATATATAAGGTGGTTCAAGTCACCAGGCTCGATCTAAAATGGACCGTAAAAATCGGCGCCTGCACGTAGCAATCTAAACTTTTCGTCAAAGGTGTATTTCACAGGTCGGTTTTTTCTTGTAAAATTACAAAGCGCAGTTCTCTTTCTGTCAAAAAATAAGGCCAAGAAAGTTGCCAAGGTCTACGGCGGGCAGCGACGCAGACGACAGGGGTTCAGTAGAGGGGTGTGTTTGGCGTTCGTAATGATAGATGGCGCTACCTCCTTATCGCGACGGCTCGCGACCACCGTGGTTTATTAAAATGAACATAATCTTTTTGAAATGTACTTTCGGCTAAAAAATAAATGCGGACAATAAAAGCAAAACTTAAAGCAAAAAAACGTGTCTGCCTAACGGCGGCGCTTTTGCTGCCAACGGATTTCGTCTGCATGTCGTCTGCTATCTTTCGCTGGTCGGCTGCACCTTCAGACGCTGCTCCCGACGCTATCTATCAATACGAACGCCAAACACACCCCGCTACTGGACTTGGTCGTCTGGGTCACCACAAGCCGTAGACCCTGGCAAGTTTCTTGGCTTTATTTTTTACAGAAAGAGAACTACGCTTTGTAATTTTACAAGAAAAAAACGACCTGTGAAATAGACCTTTGACGAAAAGTGTAGATTGCTACGTGCAGGCGTCGATTTTTACGGTCCATTTTAGATCGAGCCTGGTGACTTGAACCACCCTATAGTAGTCTATCAAAAAATACCAACAGAAATTGTAATATATTGTTTGTATGGCCGATATTAAGACGTGAATCTCGTGCTATGAGCGTTTTGAACGGGACTTCGCACAGGCGCTCTGCTGAGCAGAATGTCGGCCTATGTAAGGTTTTCTATTTATCGTTATAGCAGTTACCTCAATGTACAACCATAAACATTAATAAAATTTGGAGTAGTGTACTTAAAAAAATTTACTTCGAAGTTCGTATTCACAAGTGCGGGCACAGCGCTTACTTCCTCCCAATACGGGGGATTGCAGATCGTTAGAGAATTCCTCTGGGGCCTTTTGCTTTCGGCTTTGAGTTTAAAATACCGAATGTAACATGTAATTGTCATATTTTTTTATGTCAAACAGGTATGCAGTGCATATACATATGTACGATTTAGTAACTGACGCTTAGGAAGTACGGTTTATTTTGTGCGCGTACGGACTCTTTCGTAAAATAACAAGCATTTCGTAGCGTATATAAGACTTCAAATGTGTCAGTCTTACACGCTCGGTGCTTTCCAAGGTGCGCTCTAGCTGGTGCTAGTGGCGAGCTTCTTCGCGCTGCACGTGTGGAGCGAGCAACGATAGCGGTGATAACTTTCAGCGCACTAAAAGCGCAATGCCGAAGCTTGGAAAGCGCCGAGCGAGGGGCGTATACACATCGGAGTAGGCCACACACTCTCGTCCCTAGGCTCACCCCCAGGCGGTGCAGCCTGTACCGCGAGCTTTGTGCTCCTCTATTCGTGTTTCAACTCTTCGCTTCAGCTTCATGAAGGCCCCTCAGCAGTTGAATCGCGAACAGTGGTTAGAGATGAGCAGGTCCTTGTTGGGGCGTTCAAATCCACTCGACAGAGATGGGAGAGTCTGGATGCAGTTTTCCTTTCGTGCTGCCCTGTACGACGGGTAGTGGCCGTTCAAGGCGAGGGTTGCTTTCATCAGCTCTTCTACGTAGGCTGAAATTGAGACTAGATGTTACAAGCTGGTATTTTTTCCCGTTTTTGACATCTCACCGATGTGCGGGACCCTTTCATAGGAGACGCAATTGGCCTCTTCGTCTGCTTTGGCCGCTTGACGAGGAACCTCTTTTTGCCTTCCTTTGTCGTCGCCTGTGGCCTGTCGCCGTTCGCGTTGAAATGCAGCGCTGCCACATAGACTCTGAAAAGTTAAGGCTACAGGGGGCCTGCATACCTTGCTTGCATGCAGGCTCTCATAACCGAAGTGTGTTCGGCGCAGACTGAATACCTGTGCTGTGAAAGCACTCTGTTGCGTAGGTCTGCGCTGAGGTAGACAGGTGCGGATTGTCTTTCAGCAGCGGCTTTGACAGCACGATTCTCTTCAGTTTTTCGTGTGCCTAAAGTCCTGGATGAAGTAGAGCACTTGTATTACAGACTGTAATTTCAAATCTGCTAATAAAACAATAATACTAAGGCACATAAGAAAACAGCAAAAAGTAGTAGTTTTGTGTAATTAAATTAAAAATATATGATATCCAGAGGGTAATAAAAGGTTAGAGCTGATGAGAACAGACCTAATTGGTAAGTTTAATAGGCTGCTACCAGGGTTCTCTTCCATGGTGGGGGGCACTAGTATTGCCACCCACCAGTCCTGCTTACTGCCCATGTTTATGATGTCCTGTCCACCTCTACATTTTTTTCTCGAATAGACCGAATGATGCTGATTTTAATATTGCAAAGGCATGACGAATCAAATTGTCGTGCTTGGTTGACTCTCGCGCCCCAACGTGTAGGTACAGGTCCCAGCGGTCCGTATAAACACCACGCGGTGGCGATGCACGCGGAAGAAAGCTGAAGCTACTGCCTGTCGGCTCACTCCCCTCTAAGACCGGTCATAGTCCAATGCCCATGGGAAGAACCCTGGCTGCCACATGCCCATGGGAAGAACCCTGGCTGCCACACAGACTAACTAGTATATACGGCCAGTGAAACTTCCCACATTCACAACCACACACCTCGAAACCAAGAACCAGTACAACAGCTTGGTTAGAATCATTACATAATAATTCAACCCGAATCCAATTCAGAAGTCTCGACATGCGTGAGCAAATTGCAGTTCCACTGCAGCAGGCACACCAGGTGTCTCCTTTTTCTATACACCAACTCAACTCTTGCGTCTTGCCACAGCGGTGGTGCTGCGGGCGCACTTCCGGTCTGCCGTTGTGGGCGGAAGCAACCAGACGAGACGGGTATTGCTATGGCGTTTGGGTAGAAAGGAGTGGAAACCAACTCCTCGTCAACATGCCACAGGGTTTTGTATGTTGCAACTGCAATGAAAGATCTAGGAAATGTATCGGGATCAATTTTTACACATTTCCTCTCTTCCCGATCTGACAGAGCACATAGATATAGACGCCGCGAAGAAGCAAAACCAGGTGCCGTTGCACTACGACCAGCTGTGCGGAAAGCATTTCATTGTGTTCATGGAGACTTATTGATGAGTCTTATTTCTGGTACTCTATCATGAACACCGGACTGCAGTCAACACACTCCGACAACGTTCTGGTCGTCCATATGTTCAAATACCGCGTTTTCTGACATATTACCCGGATCAAAATTTATATGGAATCGAAGGTAAAGTAGGGGTGCGGGTTACTGGCAGTGCAGCTTCACAGCAATCCGCATGAAGCCATAGGGATAGGTTCCCCGGAGTCCCTTTTCTTTGGTCTCTCCTAGGGACTTTGTTCTCCCCACCTTATCCTTTCTTTGGGTAGCCATCTTCGCATTGTTTTTACTGACTGAGCCGCTGAGCGGAGCCATCAATTCAATGGCAACGCGCAAAGTGTCGTTGCCGTCGAACGCGTGTTGCTGTTGACGTCAATGATTTTCGCGGTTTCAAATCTTTACGGCAAAGGACCCGACTGTCGTCCGATCCGTCGCCAAAGAAATTGTAAACCGAGTGGCAGACCAGAACTACGGCCGCTACAATGTCGACGAGTCGTGCGTGTGAGAAGGAAGGAAGGACGCCCTGCAGACTGCAAGCCACGACTGAAGATCCTTCCGCAGTCCGAAGACTTCTGCATACCCCGAGCTTTAAGAAGCACTAACAATGTTCATCGAGGAGAGAAGAGGTCGCGGTCACATCGGATCGACAGAGATCCGGTGTGACCACGACCTTTCCAGACGAGAAGGTGCGGAACAGTTTCAAAAAGTGCTGCATCAGCAATCCCCTTGACGGCAAGGATTACGACGCTGCCTGTGACAATGAAGGCACCTCAGATAGGTCACTGTGCAGCGTGACTGCAGCTGCAGTCACGCTGCACACACGAGCGTGTTGAAATTAAAGGTAGGGTTTCTTTCTAGCGAGACCTGGACATTCCTTTACATGGTTAGTGCAAATAATATGCAATGTTTTTTTTCCCCCTTTCGAGTGTAGTAAGTTGGTGGAGTGGGTTATATGCAGGGACGGGTAATATGCACGAAAATACAGTAAAAACGGCCCCAAGCCCGTACATCCAGTCCACGGACTGTCACATCTGGGCATTTCCGCACCGTCGTGACGCCAAGCGAGCCCGAGGGAGCATGTTGGAAGGTGTGAGAGGGCACGTGCCAGGAGGAGGAAGAGAGCACGCTCCAAAGCGTGGTGGCAGACGACAAACGGAACGTTCGCCATTGGCCTGCTTCAGCAGTATCATTCACGAAATGTTTGGCGGTTTAGAGATCCTTGTCCATTATGCTTAGACTTTTGAAGTAATCACAGATTGCTGGCAAGACAATGTGTTAACAATATCAACGGGAAAAAAAAGAGCATGGGAGTTTAAACTGACACCAAAAACAATAAAGCCTAATGGTTTGTAGCTCTGGGAGGCCGCACTTTCTGCCCACATCTCATTGTGCAATGTGTGGCACTGCTAGTGGCCGCACCTGTTTGTTCGTAAACATGAGGCGTGTATACTTCACAGCATCAGTTGGTATAAAGCACTACTATGTCAACACTGTTAATCTGCTGCGGTCTACTTGCCCTCAGGAAGCCACTTTTTCTTCCCCAGGTCTCCGTGCTGGCCCCTTGGATACAGGGGGTTGGCATGTTCGTGGAAGTCAGCCACGTGTCCCGCCAGGGAAGTCCACTTCGGGAGGATCTCGTCCGGCGTTCAATCGCTCAATTCCGCGCACCAATAAAGGTGCTTGACAGTTGCCTGCACCCAGTCTTGGAGTCCCACAAGAGACTTCAGTTTTCCAGCTGAGACCAAGCGTTTCTTGATGCCTGAAAAATGAAGCATTAATTCTGCTAAGCACCAAGCTTAGATTGCCAGAAACCACAGCTTGACAAAATTAAGAGTTCATAACTGTGAACACCAAAAACAAGAAAAACCCAATTATGCCCCATTTTTCAAGTATACAAAAAAACATGGCGATATCTCACTCTCGGTCACTTTCCTGTATTGAAGGACTTTCGGCGAGCGTAAAGATCAAGCCCGCTGTCTTCGATGTTGCGCAAAAAGTTATGGGATGGAAGAAACATCAAAACCCAAGCGTTTCGGGCTCCGGGTCGGGCCGTCGGGCCACACTGGATCAGGGGCAACGTGGGTGCTCACGGCCTGGCGAGCGAGATCGTTTCCAACCGCTCTGGGGACGCCATCTCGCTTCGCCTCGCCAAAGCTTGCCAACCGCTACCGGACCCCGAGGCCAAAAGGCTCCGGCGCACCCAGGAACGGCACCGAGGTAGGAGCTGCTTGTTCTGCACCACAATCCAGTGCTCGGAGCTCTCGGCGTCGTTCGCGCTTGCGCCGAAGCCTCTAGGGACTCCCTCGGACGCGCAAGTCATATTTCGCGAGGCTTGGACGAGGGCCGCCCTCACCGAGCAGCTCGGCTATATTCTGCTCACTTAGCTTGACAATAAAAGCTCTCGGTTCTTCTCTGGAGAAAACTGCGGGCAACCACACGAGACTGCACTCCGCCACCGCCGACGAGGTTGGCCGCCGCCATGTTCTCAGCTGTTCACTCGCTCCCGCAGCCAGGCGCCTTCCCATAATCATCCCCGATTCAAATTGCGATGCGACCTCCATTTACATGGTTTGAATAAATGCGCATTCGCCGTCTCAATCCACCTCTGTCTAGCGACTTGAATGCGATGCGCTCTCCTAGTGCATTATTTAGTTTACATGACCGCATTGAATGCGACAACTGGATTCGATGCGACTAAGTCGCATTCATGTAAACGCGGCTTATGTTTCAGCTTATGTTGTACCGCAGCGAAGACTAGAAGCGCAAGCTCATGGCCTTGGCAGCTGCTCCTGCTGCACGAGAGCTTGTGCCGCCGAGCAGTTGCCATAGGGCAAGGAGCTCGCGTTTGTAGCCTTTCCTGCAGTACAACATGCACAGAAACAAAGTATAGTGACAGGCAAGGGTAAGAGCGTTCTGCAATTAATTTTTTTTTTTGCATAACCTGGAACCCTGATTACTTATGGCTCACCTTTTGCAACGTGCCAGCAGTTGAACATGTGCCGAATCTGGGGGTAAAACTTGGCAAGGAATGACTTGATCATGGAGTGGCGATCAATGATGATTCCTCGCACGGTCAATCCATTGGCTTCACAAATCACTAGAGTCCTTTTCAGGCTCTCGAGCTCCATTGCCCAGCTGCCCTTTGTTTTGTTGGACTGAAGCGACAAATAGAACATTGCATTATCATACCGAACATGAAGTATCTAGAACGAAGTCAACTAGAGCTGTTGAATGAGACAACGCATGTCTGAAACATGTTGTTTTCGTCATTCATTTTCACTTAATTACAGAAAGGTTTCATTTCAGAGGAACAGAAACATCGAAACATTTATAGCAGGGGCAATTTACCTGCTCTGTTTCACATGAAGAACCTTGTTCGTTGACACGTCGACGACGGTGTACGTTCCATATTTCGCTGAGTGCCCGGGGGAGTCTGACCGCCCATCATCAGCGAGGACCAGTTCTCGTCCACTTGCTTGCTCGAAGAGCTCGTTTTGTTTCCTGTTCCACACCTGGAAGTTAATTTGCAAAGACTTTTGTAAACAAACATAAATCCTGGACATGCTTTTCATTTAACCTATAAGTATACTGCAAGCTTCTTTTGTTTATGTGAACGTCCATGGAATTTCAGCATTTAAGTTTGAATCCCAGCCAATGCGATCACAGCATTGACAAATCGTAATCCGTCTTTTTTTCTTTTCAAAATGAGGGGATGGAATGCTCCGAGTCATGGGTATAAATATTGAAGGCACACATGCACTATAAGGTAGATTGCCAAAACCCCGTTTTACTTTCTATTATCCATGCATGGGCAAGTTGATGAATAGATTTTGACATTTTCCCTATTGAAACTCAAGAAGCATAGTTTTGGAATTATTTAGGTCGCATAGACCCCTGCCTGCTCAGGTCTTGTTCCCGTCGTAGCATTCAACAAGGACAGTTTGGCTGCCTAGGAGCCGCCTTCTCAAGAGCGGGCTCGTTTTAACCTTGAAGAAACGCCACTTCGTATAAAAATAGAGTACTGGCCGAATAATCTTTACGATCGGACTGGGGAACATTTATTTTTGATTCTTTTACTTATTCCCCACATCAAAATCTGTCCTTCACGCTGCCCACTTCTCCAGTAGGTGCAGTCAGTCACAAAGCAGGAGAATAAGAACTAACTGAAAACGTTGCCTCCAAGTTTAGAAACACGTAGGGCGATGGTTCACCCACATGGAATGCTGCGAGTCTTCGAGCGTGAAGTTTGTGCCGTGAACCCTGCATATACTTGCTTTGCCCACACAGTTGGTACCTTCCCACCCCAGGAGTGTGGTAAAAATAGGTGCAGAGGATACATCTCAACTCCCCTCTTTACGATATTTTCCGGCATATAAGTTGTTTCTTTCCTCAAATTTCTGTCAGTGCAACTTACACAGAGGTGTGACTTATACCGCTTTTTTCTACAAGTATAAACCGTAGCTGTGCCAGACCTAATCAACAGTTACAACAAAGAAAAATCGGCAGAGCCTGTAGTTTGTATTGCATCGCACAGACCTAGATCCATTAGATGTAGCCTTCGGGTACTGCAGTGTATTACATCGTACAGACCTAGATCCAGTTAGATGTAGCCTTCGGGTACTGCGGATCAGCTTTTCCTTACAATCAGAATCTTGGCAATATGCCGGCTTCCAGCAGAGCTTACAGCCGGCTCATCAGAATAAATTTCCCACGGTAGTTCGCAAGAGCATTGAAGCTGGCTCTTATTTGTGCTTATGTTACAATATACATATGGCAGCTTATCAACGCAGTTTTGCCTTGCGGTTCGTGTAAAGATGTGCCACTTATACACGTTTGCAAGTACGGCCTTGGGGCGCTGCCATCTTGCTGAGTTGGAGTGCACTTGGGCACGTCAAATTCGATTACGATGCCTCGCTAAGGTGTCGTAATCAGACTATGGCCGCGCCCAAGCCCACCTCAACTCGGCAAGATGGCGGCACCCTGAGGCCGTACTTGCAAACATGTATATATCAACCTTTTTGTAAAAACAGCCGTTTATAGGAGTGTGTGACTTGTAGACAGAAACATATGGTGCTTCCAACACATGTACTACGCCATTCAGGATCCCATAGCAGTGTTAAGCCTCAAATATTGGCACCTAAAATAAACTCCTTTCACAGGTAAGGAAACGCTTGAAACGTGCCATACCTGTCTGACCACTGGTAGAAGGAAGGCACCCTGAATCTTAAAGTATGTCTCGTACGAGAAAAAGGGCACGCCCATCTGGCGGAGGAGCCTCAGCACTTTTTTGACGATGCTCCCAGAGAAAAGCGTTGCTGCAGCTAGGAGCACATTGCCTAGAGCCCTCCTATTCACTGATGGTTGGCTGGTCCAGGTGTGTTCGTGGCCATTGTTGCACATTCTGTGCACCCGGAGGCACGTCCCTTTGATCTTCTTCTCTGTGATGCGGCACAGGTGCAGTGCACTCAGGACAATTACCCAGTAGCTCGTCCAAACAAGACTCGAAAACAATAAACTTTCTTTCCGAGACGTAGTCGATGATTTTGCTGCTCTCATTCTGACTGAGTGCGCTGTCACATGCGGTGTTTTGCTGTGCATCCCTGGAATGAAAAAAGAAAAGAAAAAAGAAGCAACCTCTTACTCACACACCCTCTCATACTCTTTACTAAAGATGACATATATTCGACTGATACCAACCTCAGAAAGCCGGTGTCGGACGTCATCATGAGAAAGCTAGCGTCAGAGGGGAGGTATAGGCTGTCTGCTTCCACGTGTGGCTCTGGCAGCTCCATGGGACACTCTTCAACAGATTCTTCCCGGCCTGCATTTGGCAGCTCATTGTCTATTGTTGGCAGCTGTGGTGGGTCTGGAGGTGGAGCTGGTTGTCTGGGCACTGGTGGCTGTGGCGACAGGCGTAGTCAGGCACCGTGGTGGGACAGGTTGGATGAGGGCATGTGGTGTCACGAGGACAGGACTTGTTTGGGACTGTCGTGATGAAGTCTTCATGGTGACTTGTATGCCTGTGCCATCATAACGTGTTACAACGATCTGAACAATGCTGCCTTCCGTGAAATTTCTTTTTGCAGATACATACATTGATTTTTGTAGATGTCCGAGGTCTGCGTAGCAGCGTTCCGAATGTCAGGCTGAGCCTGTTTGGCATTACTGATGGAGGGGGCTGTTCACAACAGAGGAAATAAAGTGTGTTTCAGAACAGAATCATCCTTGGCTCATGTAGTCAGCAATAGACTAGATTACCCTAATTTGGCAGAATTAGGTACTAAATTATGTCAGCCGAGTGGTTTCAATCGGCGCACATACCTGAGCTCGAACAAGGTTCTTCGATGCCAGCACTTGCATCGTGCATTAGTTCATGTCCAGTGTCCGGACCTTGCTCTGCGTCGTCAGCAGAAGGGGTTGACGATGTGCTGACCTCTTCAGCGATGAGCGTGGCCGTTGCTTGTGCCGGTGCCTTCATCAATTCAGCAATTATCTATAAATGATAGGCATAAAAACTTACAACATGCAAACAAACACACTGTCAATATGCTGCTAACACCCAGGTTTGGCTCAAATGAGGGTGACTGGCCCCAGCCCTTATCTTCGTTAAGCTCATGTCACTCTGTGTACCCTCCTCATCTTGACTTTGCTCGAACTGGTAAGCAAATCGCACCGTCAAGTGCACAATCATGAACATTAAGATGAAACGGTCAAATGACGACCGAGGTTTAGTGGCCTTGTCTGGAGTCGAGAAATTAAGCAAGCGCTTGTAATATCCTCTTGACGGGGTGCAACTGTCATAAATGGCTAGCTGGTGCTCCCAGTGAACTTTATAAATAAACACCACATTCCACGAGATTAAAGAAAAGTAACTCAGCATAAGATTTCGCAGTGTTTATTTTTGTCCTAAATTGGCACGCGTTTAGCAGCATCTATTTTTGGCACAAGATTCGATTTTAGCTGCAATTTAATTTCATACACCACCAGGCTTTTAGGCATTCTCGGCACTTGTCGTCTTGAAGCATTATTGCGAGCATGCATTCAATGTATGGGAAGGACATAGACGAAACAAGATCTTATAGACCGACACACTGTTTACAAACAAGCCCGCACTTGCCCTCACCAGGTGTGGGGACTGCGCGTGCGCAGAAACGAATTCACGTGAAGTGAGCGCCTGCGCCTGCGCAGTGCCGTCAACAGCGCCACCGCAGCTGCGTGACGTCAGGGCCGTGTGTTGGTCTATAACTAAGATATCTTCATAGTAATCAGAAATATAAACAACGAGGGGCGGAAACATTAATTGCAGGTTTAGGTTATAGAACATGCATATGCACATAACAAGGTTCTCATTGAAAAAAACTGCAGCGCTATTTTTTATTTATTTCCCGCAACTGAGGGAAACTGCCTTCCAGGTTAACACTGAACACATGAAGCGCAGCAGCTTGAGCACCTCACCAGGAAGAGAGGACCAGTGAGGGAAATGAGTTTTCCAGAACAGAATGATGTATACAGGCACACTTTTCTAAATGGCGTGGCACTCATACTGTGGGTATCCTATTCCAAAATTGAGCAGCGTCTTTTTATTCGCCACAATGAGGAATAGCACATGCTCAAGATGCCGCGGAGTTTGCACATCCTGCTCAGGCTCGGAGTGTACCAGCTGCAAACCAAAAGGAAGTACGTAGATCATCAATTAACCGCATTCTCCCAGGAATGGTTCAACTCGGTCCTATGTGCCATTTTCAGATAGCCCAAACAAAAAGTCGATATTTATTGGTTTATGCCCAAATTTCTCAAATTAAAATTAGCTGGCATTTATCAGTAGTAATACCGATAAATACCAACCTTCACAATAGAGCCAAAGGTGCCGGCGCAAGCTCGTAGCTTCAAAGCAAGTTTCTACCACATGAGCCCGCGTACCGAGTGCCATCGCCGCAGCTACTAGCTGCAGTCTCGCCATGTACGTACATGATACCGACAGTGGAGTACCTGCGATTGGCGGCAACCTTTCGTCCGGCCAAGGGCACGAGAGCGAACACGGATGTAGTACACATTTACCCTGCGCGACGCTGTTAGCGAGAACACGATCACGGTGTTTCTCCGCATTCGACCTCAAAGGCGAGTTAGCAGGCACGTACCGCTCAGGTGAGTGCCGCAAATGAGCACTTCCCACTTTACGTGTGTCTACGTAAGTCTGTCACAGCAAAACAAAAGCAAAAAATCGGCGTTCGCTTGCTCGCGCTAACAGTGTTGCGCTATGTACTACGCTAATTCCACGACCACTCGCATTCGTGCTTTCCACTCGAAAACAACCAGAAAAATATTTCAGTAGCTGCGCTCACCTCTATGCGTCGCCGTCTTTCCACGGCGCTGCTGTGCCGCTCTCGCTTGCGTTTTCGTGTGAAGAGCGATGGCACCACGCCAGGCTTCAACCAGGCCTGTTTTACAGGCAGGCCCAGACTTTCCAGTAACTTCGGGCTCGTCTTGTAGTCCTCGTCTTCGAAGTGCTCCGTGCAAAGACAATCGCCTTTGGCGGGCTTCCATGTTGGCTGGGAAGGACGGGCCGCGCGAATCCACAGCTTGCGTAATTTGGGCTCACTCGGAAACTTGTGTGCAGGCCTGCCGCTGTAACATACGCTGTTCGAGCAGTCTTGTGCAGCGCAGTACCGCGGCATAACTATTGAAGAAACAAGATCAGAATGAGGAACACTCGGCGCGGTTCTCCATTAGGACAGCAGCGGGACATCCCAGGCTGCTAAGAAGCGAGAGGTCTTTGACGTCAGTTCCGCTAGGGCTTCTCCGCGGTGGCGTCAATCGCACCGGCGGCTTCCGACCGACGGATTGCCCGATCGCGGCTCTTCAATCAAAGAAATATAATAATCCGATCACCATCCCTTGGTATGATCTTGATTTTTAGGTATAGTAACGTCCGGGGCAGCTCGTCCGGGGCTTATTTTGAAAACTTCAGATATCGGTTCAGTATCCCTTTAACTACCGCGGACACCAGAGTGCGGCGTCGGACGAGAAGTCCTTCCAGTGAGCCCTTCTCCTCGTCCGCCGGCTCCCTTTAATGTCCGCGATACTTCCGAGGTAAGCGATCTTTGATTCCGATATTCCATCTTCACTTCACGTCCCCTAGAGGTCCCCAGCAGAGTAAGTCTGTCCTTCAGCTGCCTGGCTCTTTTGTCTCTTGAGGATTTCCTGCAGCATGCTCTGTTTCTGGCCCACTTGGGAAACTATGCCATGTGCCTTTTGCTATGTTGCTATAGTTGCTATGTGCTTTCTGCTTTGATTATGAGACTTTGGATTGCACGTCCTTGTCAAAGGGCTGCATCTGGTGATTCCCGGGCTCTATGCCCGTCTCGAAAAGATCCCCTTCAAAGCCCTTAGGGCCCAAGTAGAACATGAGCACTGCGAGAAGAACAGCCGTTTCGACCATTCCTCGAGACACGAAGTCTGTCTTCAAACACCAACTTTAGTCCAGAGTATTTAATGACTCGTTCGCATTCTGAGTCTTCGTTTTGGCACATATCTCGAGGTAATGCCAGGGTAAATGGTTGAACAGATAACCAACTCCTTTGCAATTTCCCTAGGGCAGGCAGGGCTGTGCACCTGTGGCTTTCCAATTGCCTCCAGTGAGCATGGTGGTTGTAATGGCACCATGAATCTTTTTTTTTTTTTTGAAGGCAGGCCTGATGCTGAGGCTCTTCATCAGTAGAGTGAGAGTGTAGGAGGCTTCTAAACACGCTTTTCTGCATCGCCTGAACTTTTGGGGGGCAGGGGTTTATATTTAGCTATGGCGTTTTACTCTTAAAGTTGAAGCTTAAGCGTTCTCCTGTATTTGTGCATGCAGTAGATAAAAATCGCGGGAAACCATCTTGAAGCCAGTGCTTGCCTGCTTAAGGGGGACCATAAAATAAATGTTTGATTGAAATACATGATTTTTGATAGGGATTTTACTAATCACATATCGTTTAGTGGGTTAAAAGAAAACTAGTACACGAGGGTAGACAGCCAAATGCCTGCATTTAGGTATGAAATTTGGAAATATAGTAGACCCTTCCCTACCTACTTTTCTTCGAAAGCTCTCCACCATTTCACTGCAATACGTCCGCCGTACTGAATCCCGTCAGCCAAGCCCAGCTCACGTATTGGACACAAGCACTGCGTCACTCGGAAGTACGCGCTCGTCAAGAATCAATCCGTCGACAAATATTTCAATTCGCGTTCGTTGTCAACGAGTGTCGTGAAGGCACTTGCCATTACTTGCAAGTGACAAGTTCCATGGGGTGCTTAAAGGGATACTACAACAAAATTTCGGCGCTCATTTTTTGGTCTATATCTGTTCAAAAGAGCAGTATCACATGGAACATACCAATATCTTGTTAAAAAAGTCTCGAAAAAGAATTTTAAAACGAATTAAACGATTAGCAAAGAGCACCTGGTGGATGTCGCTAACGCCTCGTTTGTAATGCTCGTCTAGGAACCTTGACAGCTAGTGACGGAGGTTGTCTCGCCTCCGGCCACGACGAGAGAAGGGGGGAAGGAGGAACTCCCCTCTTCCCGAGAATCCCTTTTGTGTGTCGGAGAAGTCACTATTGTCCCCCTACAAGATTATAGAAGATTAACCCGTCACTCAAAATTCGTACACAAGCAGCCGCTTCGGTGGCTGGAGCGACTATATATAGGCCATCCTCTCGGCGTCAGCCTCGCCGTAGCTTTGCTCGTCTCGAGACGACCTACGTCACTATTGCGTTGGATGTCACGTGCTCTAAGCTGGGCCTTCTCCGAGCGCTTGCCAGAGTGGGCCGTTTATAACGAAAAATACAGCCACCAGGATCAAAATACAAACGTGCGATTGTCATTTACGGATATTGTGGATCATATTCAACCTATTTTTGAACACGACGGGAATATTTCAAATTTCGTTGAAGTATCCCTTTAAAAATCACGGCTGAAGCTTGGAGTCATTGCATTTTGAAACCCCGGCCGACGGGAAGTCCCGACTTTCCTCTCCTCGCGCCAAGAGGGAAGAGAAAAAAAGTTCTTCCCCTTTTCGCGCTTGCGGCGACGACAGCCCACGAGGTCGAACACTTTCAAGAAAAAAGGGTGTAAAAAGGTGTATCGTTACACCCTTTGTCCCATATAATACACCCCAAAACTTAATTTCGACGTACAGAGCCCTATAGTCGAACAGACGGCCCCAAATTTTACGAGGGGCTTGATAACGGTGCGACATAACTTTTTAAATAGCTAGAGTACGTATCAAAGACAACATAAAGAAAACACCGAGTTTTTACAGTAGGGCCGAGAAAACCCCGATTATGTTTTTTGTAGTCAGTAAAACGTACATTAGCTATTTTAATAAGTTGTACCACACGGCTATCAAGCCCCTCGTAAAATGCCGGGCCGTCTGTTCGACTGTAGGGCGCTGTACGTCGAATTGAAGTTTTGGGGTGTATTATATGGGACAAAGGGTGTAACGATACACCCTTTTAACCCTTTTTTCTTGAGAGTGAAATCTCTGCAAAGTGTCGCCCGTAAAGCTGTCGTTTTAAAATCATTTCATGGCCCTTTTAAACCCGAGCCTTGGGCACTGTGCTGGCACATGGCACGGCACGACCTGTTTTCGGCCGCCACATTTGTCAAGAGCGGTAACACCTATAGGTCGCTGGAGTCGGAAAAACTTCTTCTACACCGTTCCAATGTTTACAAAGCCCCTTCCCAGAAGCATCTAGCTTCAGAGTTTTGCACGCATATGTTTATCGCTTTGGAAAGCAAGCCAAGCGCGCTTGATTAACACGAACGTCGAAAATGGCAGCGGCCAGAAGCCCGTCTCCGGAATAGTCTGTGTGGTACGTGTGGCGTCTGTGAGAAAAGGAACCGTGTTTTTCGGCCCACGTATGTAATCTACGAATCGCAGAAAGCTGAAACTCAGCGAGAAAGTGACGCTAGCGGTGGTGACAGGACGTGAAATTTTTAGAACTTGACGGTTCCCTAGATCAAAAGTTAAAAAGGAAAGACGAAATTTCTCTATGAGCCACAACAATACTTAAAAAAGAAGCGAGCTGGTGGTGATTTATAGTAATAAAAACACGGGACTCGGGAACGCTCGGGACTCGGGCGTTGTGTTGTGTTCGTCCCCTTCTGTGTTCCTGAGTCTCGGGTTTTTATTACCACGAATCTCTACGAGCCGACGTTCAATATACGCCAAAACAAGAAATGATCATTGCGGGCGCCCGTAGCAATTATTTCAGTAAAAAACAAACTTGTCAACCATAAAGAAAACAATATTTGTTTCTTGCTGCCAAATGTTTCTTAACAATATAAATGTAACACGCGTCCACTGTGCTATTTCCTGTTTTGACGATGCTAGGCTTAGGTGGACGTCGGCTCACTGAAAAAATGTCCTCTTTCTCTTTTATCTTTTGATTCAGGTAACGTCATGTTCTCAAACGTTCGCATTCTAATCACCACCGCTAGTGTCACGTACTCACGGAGTTTCAGATTTGTGCGATGCGTAGGTTATTAACGTGGGTCGAAAAAACACAATTCTCTTTTCACGCGCGAACACCCGGTACCCATGGCTTCTACATTGAGACAAAGCACGAACACCCGGCAGACAGGGCTCTGTGTGTTTGGCTTCTACAGTGAGACAGAGCGTTGAAGGCCGATGACCTACACCCGGCGTAATAATGTTCTCCATCGTGATTCGCCAAAATCACATTTGGAGGAAAGCTGCTGTCTATAGAATGATAGGAGCTCCGCGACGATGACATGTATACGCTCATTACGTCTGCTATCATTGCGGCAGGATTGAGTCGCCGCTATGCGCCGTCGTTTTCGCCGGACAGTTGGAATCTACAAGTGATCCCACTGTTAAGTTCCCAGGTCAGGAGCGTAATCTTCGAATGCACGTTTAAAGAAAGGAAGCGAAGTTCGCTTTAGCAGTCGGCACACAATCGTCGGTAGAACGCGGTCAAGGACAGAGCAGGGCAGCGATTGTCGTGGTCGGACGACGACGAAGGAGAAAGACAGGGAAGCGATCGTCGTGGGCCTAATCACCTCGGCGATTCCTCTCACTGCGTCCATTTATCGGCCTAAGGAAAGCGCTGTTTACCGTCACGTAATAGAGCCCGAGCTTAGTGTGCACCCCCAAAGACGAAGGCCGAAACTTTCTCCGCACAGGACGCGATGTGCCGCGTTTCAATTGCGCCCGCTAACCAGCGGCCTTTGCAGTTGCTGCGTCTGAACAGAAACAGGAATGCCCCTGCGTTGGGTTTCCCGCGGAGCATAAAAGGCGCCAATCGCTGCGATCTTTAGAGAGAGTGAACCTCAGAGAATATTCTGATCTTGAAGTGTAATCTGCACTGGGGCCCTGAGCATTTATTTAATTTGTCGACTGAATATTGACTGAAACGTGTCAGTTCGACTCGTATAAGGGTTGTGGGGGTTCTGCATTTAGCTACCAACACAGGTACCGATCGAGTAACCAAACGGTTGTCTCAACAGCGGCGGCAATCTCAAAGGAGACGTCAAACCTAGCAGCGAAGTCCCCACATCTCCGCGGCAATATAGACGACGTTTAGGGCTACATTACCGCGGGTCGGTTCGATTAATTACCTCCGTCGGTGCCAATGATCGTCTACCTTGTCTCACTCTCTCGAATATAGCGGAAGAGAAGACACACGTACCAGAGTAAGGACAGAGTCCAAGAGCATTTATTATAATACTCTTCTAAAAGTGAACTACAATGCCCTTATCCAAAATGCCCCCCGCGCCGGCATGGTAAGAAAAGGTCCTTACCTGCCAGACGCGGGGTTCCGGAGAGCCAAGATGGGGGAAGCATCGGAGAAGTCGCCGACACACGTCCTATCTCTTTCGCGGTCACCCGGACGAGTCCCTTTCCCGAAAGCGGGAAAACCAGAGGCGAAACCTCCTCGCCTGTCAACAGTGATCCGCAGCCGAGCGGGGGAACGGAAATCGGTCCCCCCGAGAGAGAGTGAGAGGAGAGCCCCCCAAGCCAGGCGGCCCTCCGCCTCACGAACAGGTCGGAGCTCACGGCGAAGGAGGCCGAGTGTTCCGACCCGCGGCCGTTATCACAGCCATCGGGGAAGGGAGACCACAGGAATCCCCACAGGGTCAACAGCAAATGTAAGGGCATTAGTTTAGGGATAGTTATTATTCGTATGTTCAAGTTAAAGCAAAACCAAAAAAAAAAAAGAGTAAGCAAGTTGGATGTTTAGACAATCCGGGGTTGTACTGCCTAGGTATGGCGAAGCTAATTCACGCTTTAAGTGAGAAATGTAGTCACTGCAGACGGCCTGACGTTTTTAACGTGCATCACGCAGCGTTTTTGTTGGGGGTGGTGTGAGGTTCACAACAGGCGAAGTTCCCAAAAAGGGAAAACGAACCATGGGACAATAGGAGGAATGTCAAAAGGCAGTTGTCGCCCACGGATGAAAGTCACAACCCAGCTCCGATGAGGAGTCGAGGGGAATGCAAGACAGATGGTAAACATTACTATTCCTTACAAAAATTATTTCAGGTATTGTCTATAGAAATCCTATCCACATTTTAACGACTCTTTCGACTTCCTATCCAATCACGTCGTATACAATTTTCAATAGACTGTCTATAGACTTTCAACCGAAGTCTGCGGACCACAGTCGAAAGAAATGCTATTGAATTTCGATCGTCACTTTTCAATAGACTTTTTGTCACCATAATCCTATAGGACTTTAAAAAGACTAGAGTCTATAGAATAATAAGACGCACTGCGGAGTAGCCACATCACTCCCAGTTGGAGGCTCCTTGCTTGCGGAGGCTGCTTTCTTAGACTGTGTCAAATAATTATCGCCTCTTGCAATGCTTTCTATTTGGAGATGCAGTTTACCAACCCTTATAAACCACGTTTCGTATAAATAATTGGCGAAAAAAGTAACATACTTCTCATCTTTTTGTCTACTGGGGTGATCCTCGTTCAAATGATTGCCTTTCATGTGTAGGGTGAATATAGCGGTGGAGCAGTCAACACCCCTGAATTACTAGTGTTTTGAGTGCTCTGTGTCGCGCGTAGTTTTGATGTCTGCGTATGTGCACATGGCAAGTTGCGAAGGCATGTTTCCATGGATGCTTTATGACGAACCTAAAATTAATGGACTGAATTTAATTTCTTTTTCGCGAAAAACTGACTTGTTCTTTTTAGAAAGGGGGATAAAAACGTCGTTAGAATCACTATCTGTTTTTTATACAATTCTATACAATTTCTATACACTACGTTTTATGGGAATGTCTACAAAAGACAAACATCCGAAAAGCTATGGAGTGTGGATAGAAAAGTGGATACATTTGCTTTAGAATATATATAGCCTCTATACGCCATTGTCTATAAAATTGTTGTAGGAAGTGGATAAATATTTTTATAGGTGTAAACATTTCTCGAGCTTCCTGATTCGACGCGCTTCCTACACATATACATTTAATGTCCGCGCACACATTTTTAATTGAGCTGCACGTTGCGAATGGTTCGTGCAACAGATACTACATTCTTTCAACAATGTTTCTTATTGTCGAAAAATATCGTCAAATATAATAAAATAGGGCTGGGCAATTGATCGATTAACCTTCCGATTAATCGATTAAGGCTTTAATCGCGATCAAATTTTTTAACTGGTTAATCGGTTTTTTAATCGGTACTGAAAAAGAAGTCAACTGGACGCACGCATGGCTCAAACAAGCAGAAAAACAAGCTGGGAAGCTAACAACGCCATTGTTACTTGTTCCAGTATTCGGCCCGCAAAAGTGGACGAATTCACGAGTATGAAAGGCAATCTCGCTGGAAAGTTTGGGTTTAACGTAAACTCCAGCGGTGAAGTTTTTAACTCGAAGGAAGTCCACTGCATCATCTGCCAAAAGCCGTTTTCATAGAGTGGAAGCGTAAGTTCGCTTCAGCATCACCTACGAGCGAAGCACCCATGTACGCCACTGCAGCAAGGACCATCCGCCAAAACGCAGACAACAATCAACGCCTTCTCATCGAGGTTCCTTTTTCTGAAAAAAGAAGAAAGCATCGCCCAAGCCCTGACTTCTTGTCTTCTTGTCGGAGAATGCGGAAAAACTTCTTTGTCTTCGGAGCTGGAGCGAAAATATGTGAGTCTTTGAATCGTTGAACTCATGTATCCTCAATTGCAAATGTCCTTTGCGCCGTGTAACAGAGAGTAAAATAGGTCTTCAAAGGCAAGACGAGTTGTTGCATTATTTTTAATATGTTATTTAGAAAAATCAACGCAACCGATTAATCGATTAATTAATCGATTAAAGGGTGTCGATTAATCGGGTTAAAATTTTTAATCGACGCCCAGCCCTATAATAAAACGGTAATGCCATCCCTTGAGAATAATTTCAAGGAGTTCCAAACTTCAAGCAAGGCGGAGGGTACTACTTCACTCAAACCGTCGTGACGCGGTGTCGCCTGCGGTTCACGGGCGGTACAGTAAGAGCAGTATTTAGATGTTCGTTAGAAAGCAGTGTTGGAGGTAACCAGACTAACGACGTTATTGGCAAGGGCAACTCGTTGCTTCTTTCACTACTGTAACTCATTAGGTTTCTAAATGACTAGCGAGTAAAACTTTTTTGTTTCTATTTCACGGTATCGTCTATAAAATAATGTTACTGGTCACTCGTTACTTTGGATTAATAGTTTTGTTGTTGAAGCTTAAAAACAACTAAATTAGCATTTTGTAAACCGCGCCGAAAAGGATAAACAATATTGTATTATTTGCGGCATCATTTTAAAACCTTTAAGTGAAAGATCAAAGTCGATATAATAAGAATATATTTTCTCACAAACGTTATACAAATAATATAATATAGACAGTAATCACCCTGTACAAGTTTTCCTTGCCAAAGTTCATATCCACCCTTTATCCATCTCGAATAACATTGAGATGTAAAGTAACGCAGAAGTAACGTTCGTTTGTTCGTGGAAGTAATGTTAACGACATTTAATTACATTTGCAAAACGTTAACGAATCTCAGTAAGATGTTAATTATTTTTTAACAAACGAACAAAATAATATAATGTAGACAGTAATCACACTGTACAACCTTTCCTTGCCAAAGTTCATATCCACCCCTTATCGATGTCGAATAACATTGAGATGTAAATTAACGCAGAAGTAACGTTCGTTTGTTCGTGGAAGTAACGTTAACGACATTTAATTACATTTGCAAAACGGTAACGAATCTCAGTATGATGTTAATTATTTTTTCGGACAAACGACTAACGCTAATTAGTATAACTTATTTCCGGTAACGAACAAACACTGTTCGACAGAAGACAGCAGGAAAAAGTGGCCAACAAAAAAGAAAAGTTCTAGGGGAATAAACATGTTCTTTTTAAGAAAACTTGTACTTGCTTACATTCATGGCATCTTAAGGGAATTGGAAGTGGTACATAATTAATTTTATTTCAGTTATTTAGGTAAGAAAAATATTACCAGATGACTTTATTTATAGTTATGCACCGATTTGTGCTTCATATCATAGCGCTGAGCCGGTAGTTTTCTCCTGTCATCTAATGCAACCTTATGCATAGTAGACCACTGGAATTGCCAATCCATCGTACGTGTCGTCTGTTGCGAAAGCGAAATCGGTCGTAAAACATCATTACGAGCTTTTATCACCGCGATATGAGATTGAGACAATAAGGAAGTGGTTATGACTAGATATTAAGCAGTCAAGTTGCTAACAAAACATCTTGTTTTTGTTATACCAATTTAAGCCTTGCGTCCAAGGCTCCCATGAATTTGTCCATAACGACGGCCTTGGCAACGTGTTTTTGGGAGCACAGCCACAATGCCATGTTGTGACGCCCCTGAGATGGCCTATAAGTCATTAACACGTCATTAACACGAAGTTTGATCACATTTTGTTTTCCGGAAGTCCAATACCGCTCAGGGTCAGGACTAAAACCGAAAAATATAACGTTTCGGGTTACAGTTATGGTTACCGCTTCCTGTTGATATCGGTTTTGTTTGGGATTTTTACGTTTTCAATTTTTACGGTTTTGGCTACCGGTTACACCTTCCTAAAAGCTGCTTATTTTGGTTTCTCCAATAATTTGTTTTATTGAAATGCTAGACAGCCGTTTTCTAATAAAATGTTTAAAGTAGTCCCAGACATAGGTGACGACTACCGGGAGGCTCGGGAGCCCGAGCTCCAATGCCGGGTTATTTTATAAAACAATTTGTTTTATAAAATAAATAAAAACCGGAGGTTGTTTAATTACTTTGTCTATTTTCTCGACCAAAGATGAATAAAACATATTTTTTGCAAAATTGTTCAAGAGGGCGCTCTTAATTGTAACCCAAAATTGCTAAGGGGCGGGGTTCGTTCGGTTTAGTGGATGTGAAAGACCTTCTCTGCCTATATATATATATATATATATACCGGGTGTTTCTGCGAAGACTTTCAAAAATAATAAAAATTAGGGCGTTTGAAAAAAAAAAGAAAGAAACTGTCTTCGGGAACAAACTACCAGCCAAGGCGGACATCAGGTATTGCCAAAAACATACTAATTAGCCAGCCAATTAATTAAAATTTGTTGATTAACTTTTTAATTAGTGGAAATAGACATATGGTTCCAATTAAAAAGTTGCTGAGCGTCATCGAAAACCACTAAATCAGTAATTTTCAGAAAGACTTTGAACGCGTGAGAAGCGTAGTAGTGCGCAAAAGTTACCGCTCGTGGAGCAGCTACATACAAGGCTGGGGATAGATAAGAGACGGAAAAATTGCGCGGGCGCCTTACCGCAACCGCTAGCTTTATACGTGCTCCACGAGTGCTAACTTTAGTGCACTACTACGCTTCTCACGCGCTCAAAGTCTTTCTGAAAATTACTGAGTTAGTGGTTTTCGATGACGCTGAGCAAGTTTCTAATTGGAACAATATGTCTATTTTCATTATTTAAAAAGTTCATTAACTAATTTTAATTAATTAGCCGACTGATCGTTACGACTAGCCTCCTATATTATGTCCCCCTGGCCGTATAACGCACCTGCGCAGACCGCATTAATCTATCTTTCATGTGTTTTTTTTAAAAATTATGTTAAGCTTAAAAAAAAAAAACACCCTGTATAGATATATATGGGGGGGGGGGGGGGGGATCAAGGCGGCCTCGTCGCTGCCGCCCCCCCCCCCCCCCCCCTCCGGGGAATTGAAAGCTTTCCGCCTATTGTCCCAGATATCCAACAACGGGACATTCAAAATAACAAGAACTCAAAAACGTCTTAGTACTTCTTATTGGTAAAAAGTTGCGCACGTTTCTAGAACCAAAACTTGCTCACTACATCTATTTGCATTATATGGTTTGAAACCCAAGCATATATATCACTTCGCTACTCTGGGATTATCGCATTCTATATAATAAAAAAATAAAATAAACATCGCTATTTTGCTGTCCGACAGCTTTTGTAAACAACCCTCAGAAAGTTCCCACTGGGTGCTGAAAAAGCCATTCACACCTTCTCGTCGCTATAGTTCGTTGCAACCTAAGATATGCAGAAGAGGCTTCGCCCACACCGAAGGAAGGAACAAAACTATAACCCTCCTTAAAATACTGCCAATTGGTAAAAAGTAATCAAATTGAGAGCTGGGCTAGTTGGTGCAAGTCAAATATACTGTAAATGCAATAGCGCAGAACAAGGAAGACTAAGCAGCGGAACGAACAACACTAAAAGCTGTAAACATATGTCATGTGTTGTTCGTTCCTTTCCCTAGTCTTCGTTGTCGTACACTGTTACGTCGTGTTTGCTATTTCCAAGCAAATGCATGTGGTTACAGAAGCGCACGTTTCTCGCTCTCCGATTTTGTGACGCTAGAGAAATTGTGCATTTATATAGTAGCGCCATTTTTCTCCGTGGTTTGGAGGCGGAGCTACTACTACAGATATGTTGCAACTAGGGATGTCACGAACTTCGTCAAGCCGAATTTTTACGTCGAACCTCAAGGTTCGACTGGTTCGACGAACTTTCGACCTTTAAACGGGGTTCTACGAGGTTCCGACTTTCTGGACAGTGTGGCTAGACTTTGGTGCAAGAATGCTTAGGTGTGGAGTAAACAGTTTTATATTTTAAATAGTTACAATCAACCGAACATAATTATACTAACTTAAAAGTTAATAGCAGTATTTATTCTTGCTATATTACCAAAACAACCAAACAGTGCTGCCCTTACTAAAAGTAGAATGTTTGACTTGATCATTTGGTCATCGCAATCCGATCCATAGCCAACTGAGCCAGCCCGTCGCGCATTCGCATAACAGTCGAACCCTAATCGAACTCCCTCGACCTTTTCAACAAAAGTTCGAAATTGTCGAACCTGGTAGAACTCAAACCCCAACCGGTTTGCGACATCCCTAGTAGCAAATCAGGAACATCGGTGGTTTTGAAAGAACCCAGTTGGATGGGCATCTCAGAATTCTAACTTGTATTAGTTAATACCCTGAAGGCGACACGTACTGAATACATGTAGCGATTGTAGGAGTGTTGCAGTTTTAGAAATAGAGACTTTTCATTATAAGCTCGACCACTGGTTTCAACTAAGTATTCTTTCTCCTAAATTTAGGTTTAAAAATAATTATTACCAGATCCACCACTCGCTGACGGTAACTCTGTCAAATGGCTACATTTCAACATCCCTCCTCGAGGTCATTCTTGAGAAAAGTAATATTTTTATTTTTCGGTTAATATCGGTCAATATCGGTTTCCGGTAAACAATTTATGGTTACGGTTAGGGTTACGGTTGTTATAAATTTCAAGTAACGGTTTCGTTCTGGTTCCGGTTACTGAAAAAATTTTCTTCCTAAACGGTTTTCGGTTTCGGTTACGGTTTGAGTTCCTGCTCAGGGTGCGCGTTCAAAACCACGCTTCGTAGCGGCGGCGCGAGCTCCTGATTCCAAGATGCTTCGACGAAAATCGGGTCTGCGTAAAGTCCCCAATACCAAATTATTAAACCATGGAATGCTTATTAACCCTATTCCAAGAAATATGCCTGTCCGCCCATGCATTTCCCTACTGAATTTCGCGGGGAAATTGAATTGGTGCATAATCACACACCAGTTTAGGTCGCGTCGTGCGTTATTAGTTACGCGGCAAAAGTTTTCTCGCGAAATTTAGCGGGAGAGTTGAACTGGTGCGTCTGAGCCAATTTACGACACATGACATCCAGTCATGTGCCATAGATTTTCTCGCTAAATTTAGCGGGGAAATTGACGTCCCGCGGCACCATGACTTGACATCGTGACGTCACGTCGTGACCCCGTGCGTAACATTAGGCGCAGTGTCACGGTGTAAAGTCGTGGTATCACGTAAAGTCACGTGAGTTCACGTCATGCGTAACGTCACACAATACCACGTGACACCGTGCGCGTGAAGTAACGTGACGAGAAACCATGACTTGACACCGTGACGTCACCGGACGTCAGACGACGTGGCCACGTGACGCTGTGTGGGATGTCACGTGGTGCAATGTCATGCCACGTGACGCAATATCTTGACATCGTGACGTCGCGTCACGTGACTACATCGCGCAACGTCAAATGACGTCAGATCACGTGACGCGAGTAATATTTTTCACAGCCTTAAACGATTGTCAAAAGTCTTCTAAACAAATTGAACGCGATACGTCTCTGCCAATACCTGGCCCATGTGACTCCCGTATCTCTTGTTGAGGCTCACAATTACAGGAAATTGTGCAGCCGTCTTTTCTTTTATTCTTTCGTTCTACCTTGACGCGATCTGTCCAGGAAGGTTGCCTACCGCTTCCTGTCAGTATCTCCAAGGCACGTCCGGCTGTCGAATTTGAGTGCATCGCAAGTGTCCTTATCACACTTCTCCGAGGGTGCGATCTACCACGTAATTCAACGCATCGGAAGACTGTGGAGTGTCTTTGTCGACATTATCGAAGTTATTTGTTTTTCATAGATACCGTCGCTGATTCGTCGATGCCGTCAGAACTTGATGTGCAGCCACGAACCTTCTATTTGCAAACAGCGGTGATAATAATGAAGGTTGGCACGTCACTCGCGATCCCCTGAGCATGTGTCGCCGGCTCCAGTAATGAGGCTATCCAGCACGGCCAATATTATCTCACGGTGTGTATGTCTTTATCTCTGGAGCACTTAAAGCCAATCGCTCCAATATGCGGAAAGAACCCACTTGGGACTAGGAACGTCGTAACCGTGCCAAGGTTCGAGCTCCCCCAGGTTCGAGTTGTTGTAACGTTTAACCCCAAGTTTGACAAAAACAGTTCACTGAAGTCTGACTATTCTGAACTTGCGTAAAAATTTACGAAAATGCCGACGTTACCTCTCTGAGGAGGGCAGCAAACTAACTAAATAGTTAAAATATAATACGCTCGCTTTTATATTGCGTGAGCATTGATAATATTCATCATATTAAAAACAGCGCACAGGCAGTGAGGAAGAGAAGAGGAGAGAACATAGAGCGCTTTTCTCCCTCACTGCATGTGCGCTATTTTTGTTATAATGTCATATTACCAACTAGCTCATCTCTCCACTTTACTATTGATAATAATTTTCTAACATTTTATATAAACTGCAACATTGTAAGAAAAAAAAAAAAACTTGCCTTGATTCTTCGTATAAACCCGAGAAGCACGCAATAGGAAATTTTAGAAAACAGTTACTGTGTTCCGCGTACCACACTACCGGATACTTTAAAGAGTGCTTTTAAGCGCGCTCGCCGCGGTCACAGCATCTCCCTTGCGCGCGCTTAAAAGCATGCTTCAAAGGCTCCGGTAGTGAAATACGCGGAACACGGCAGCGGTTTTCTAAAAGCCCCTATTGTGTTGTGCGTGCATTTCCCGTACGTTATGATTTGTTATGCTTGGTTATGCGGAGCTTTGGATACTTTCCAATGCATCTCTTACACGACACACTCAAAGCCTGGTTCAGACAGTTGCGTTTGACTGCGTTGGACTGCGTTGCGGCGGCGACAAACCAAGACATCCCTGCTGCTTATATCGCGTGCCAAGATGATTCCTTGAATTGGATTCCACGCATCATACGGATCACAGATGTGCCGGTGACTCGCTTTCGGTTCTCGACGCAACGCAGTCAAACGCAGTCAAACGCAAGTGTCTGAACCGGCCTTCACGCGCTCACCGAGTTTATAAAAATGATCGAGGTAAATTTGTGGAAGACGAGGGCGGAAGACAAACGGGGCGGAGGACACGTGACAGGTGGTTGGCCGAGGAGACACGAGCTGGCGCAAGACAGAGCGTGCTGCGCGAGGCTAGGGCCGGGCAGGAACGACGGAGCCGGGCTGGCTGGTCTGGCCCATTGTGGCGTAAGAGGTTCGTCAGATACCGCTTCGCCTGCAGAAGTCTCGGGTTGAAATGCCCGTTGAACTTTTTCCCGAACAACCTCGACAATCGAAATGAAATCCGGGCAACTGGCGGCAGGAAGTAGCTTCCTGAGCTTCTTCCGGATAACGACGCGGATGATGTCTCGGATGCTTAGGCTGGCGTCGAAGTTGCAGCTGAACGACTCGAGTGCGGAGACGCCGGGGAGTCATTGATAGTGACCGGCTCGCGCGTGCAGGGCACGTTCGATGTTGGAAGCCTCGGTGAAGAACCCTTTGACTGCTGTCGGTCAGAGGGTTGCGGACAAAGCCGCCGAAGATATTGTCTCTCAAGCCCCGCATGAGGATTCTCAGCTTCTTTTCTTCTGTAGCCTGAGGGTCGGCGCGGGTGCTCGATCAGGCGCGAGTCATACTCCACGAAGGCGGTGACACTCTCGTTGGGGCCCAGTGTCCTGGACCGAAGCCGCTCTTCGGCTCTCTCTTGTCGATGTTGGCTGACGGATGTGCGCTTCAGCTCGATCTTCCAATCTTTCCACCACGTCGAGGAGGAATCGTGGTTCTCAAACCAATGCCTGACAGTTTCTTCCAGCGAGCAAAACGGTTGTATTGCTCAATCCAATACTCGACGTCTTTGTACACTTCGCTCTGGAAGGGTGTCGGTGTGCAAAGTGCGACGGGCGTGTAAACAATGGGGGGAATGGCCGAATTCTGCTGCGACGAGTTGGTCATCATTGGCTTAGTTCGCTTCGGTTCTTCTGACAGGAGCAGAGATGGCGGTAATGACATTGCTGTAATGGAATTAGAGTAATTAAATTACTTTTTGGAGTAATGAGTAGTGTAATGAACTACTTCTCTAGGCTAATAATTTAGTAATGTAATGAATTACTTTCAGGCAGTAATTTCTAGAAAATCACTTTTTAAATTACTTTTGTCCTAAATTAGAAAATTCGTTTCTAAGCTTTAAAAAAGAGAAAAATTAGTTTGCATGGTGAAATGTGAAAGAGAATCAGAGGAAATAATAGACGGTCACCTGAGCGCAAAGCCTCGTACGAAGAGCTAAACAGGCGCACAAAGGAGGGCTGGAATGGCGAAGGAAAAAAGCTTCCGTGTAGACATCCCTGGAAGGCAAAGGCATACGAACTCCAGGTACGACAAATTCACGGCGTCGCGTCATCGCGAAGATACTATACTTCGTTCATCCCTAAGCTGACAGTGCGGTGAGAGCTGCAAGCTAACCAGAACCAATCAAACACCTCCCTTTAATCACCTAACCTGTCTTTTTTTTTTTTTTTTTCTGCGCGTGGGCATGGACGAGAGCGTGGTTATGTGGCAAAAGATATACTCTGTTTTACCTTATGATGTACCGCAGGAAAGGCTACAAGCGCGAGCTCCTTGCTCTGGGGCACATCTCGGCGGCACAAGCTCTCGTGACTTAAGAGCGGCTGCCAACGCTATGAGCTCGCGCGTCTAACCTTCGCTGCGGTACAACATAAGGTGAAACGAAGTATAGACGTGTGACTGTTCTACGTAGCTTTCACCGCACTGTCAGCTTAGGGGTAAACGGCTTATAGGCTACAAGGCGAAGGACACGTCACCAGTGAAGTCAACGCATTTTAAAACCTAAGAGGATAGAACAACCAGATCCCCAGCCTTCTTACTTTTTCGACAAGCAAGGTCAAACCTTAAGCATCGACGACTGTGAACAACCAACGACCGAAATAAATACTTAATTGCAAATGCCCCGTCAAAGCCCCAGAACGTTTCGTGCGTCCTCGAGCAAAGCAGGTGCAGCTCGCGCTATGCCTCGCTGCCCTCGCTCGCTTGGGAAGAGATACCGCCCCCCGTTTGTTGGGAAAGTTACACAATTTAGGAAGCTCGCGCCATTCCTCAACTGGTGACGCTTCTGCTAAGCAATTATCTAGTCCCTTTGTCGGACAATACGCAAAAACTTCGGCTCTTTGGGTGTTTGGGAAAAATGCTCATTGAAAGGAATGACCGAGAATAGGTCAACTATACTCGGCGACAACTATTCTTGGCAATGCAGTGGAGGGTGCAGGCACGCATTCCGTCTCCCATTTTGAGCGCTGAATAAAGGTGTGCGCGGGCTCTCCTCCTCTCCCCGGAAATGCCAAGAAAAGTTGTTGCCGAGCATATCAAGTGTTTTTGGGAGAATAGACTTAGATTGTGTGGCACACGGGAAACGTTTTACGTGACGACTCCTTGTGAGAACGAGCTGCCATTGCCCGAGTTAACAAACTGACACGGACTACAACTTCTAAATCAGGAAGACGGAAACATATCACCCTTTTAGTAAGAACCTTCTCTGTTGAATGAACAGGAAAACGGTGAGTCGACTGCCTTTCTGAGTCATATCTAAAGAAGGAGTTATTTATCATGTTTAAAGGGGCGATGCAACGATTTTTCTATTTTGCGCAAATACCGCTTAGAACGGATCCCTGACGTTAATGACCTGGGAAATACCCGTTCGTTTTTCCCCACACGCAATCAAAGTCGCAGAAAAAAATAAAGAAACACGAGCAGAGTTCACCCCCTCAACTCGCAGCCAGCACAACAGGCCACGTGATCTGTAGCCTATTATATGCCACCAATGTTGATCATAGCCATGCGCTGGGGTTGGCAAGGCACAGGACACGCGCTGAGTTCCAGACATTGTTATGGGTCGGCTGTTGTCGTCATTGCAGCGATTGGACACAGGACACTACCCAAATTCTTCTCGAGCTATAGATTATCACGAGCCCAAATTGAGTTCCCACGCAATGCTCGGGTCCACTCTATGAGCAAATTGAGAAGGAACAAGGAACGAGCTGGCGTTCCTCTTTCGGAGGAACTTGTACAACACTGGTAGAGACTGGCTCAACTTTGAGCATGGCAGTAGCGGCAGCGCTTTGCGGTAAAGCAATCAGAACCCGGGAAAGAAAGGCGGGTCATGTGCCCGCTCTCGTCCTTCGGCGAGGCGTACCCTGTTCTCCGTTCGGACCAGTCTTGTACACATTACGAAAAAAAAGTAATAGATTACAAATAATATTACTCATAATTAACAAGTATTCAATTATATTACTCGATTACTCGAGATGGAAAGGAAGTGACCGTGACTTGAAAAAGTAAGTATCTTTTCGAAGACTTCAGGTTTTTTGAAAACAGCATATCTTTCTGCCGGTTGGAAAACGAGCATTCCATACTGTACGTTATTGAATTGTAATCACCGGATCATAAATTACCATCTTTTAAACCCACCATTGTCCCCCTGTCGGAGACTTGGTTCGAGAATTCTTTGGGAGAAGGGTTGTAGAAATAAAGGGCGCCATTAGGAGGGAGAGGGAAAATAGTAACGATTAGAAGTAGTTTTATTAGTTTCAGAAGTAATCAGATTACTTTTGAGAATACTAACTAATAAAGGTAATCAAACGATTACGAAATTACTTCAAAGAGTAATCAATTGCAAGTTACTCGCAATGGGTACAGTACAAGTCTGGTTCGGACCTTGCTCTTTCGTTTTGGGGAGCGGTGGGGACTACGGGAGTAGGTTTTTCCAAGGCTGCGATGGGTTCAGCTGGGCGGAAGCCAACGGGATCGTCCATGGAGCTCTATTGGGCCAGAAATCGAAAACGGGCAAAAATGGGCTTAATTTTCCCACTGAAATTTTCAGAAAATCACTTACAATTCTTGAATAAGATGTCGGTTACATTTGAAACTTTGGCATTTGGTTTGGGCCTCTAGCACTACTTTTTGGCGAAGAATGAGCGTTCGGCGGTGCATGTTTTATATTTGCGGGTTAAAAAAAAAACACAGTAGATTTTTATTTATTTATGTATTTATAAATTTAAGTTCTTTTTTTTAGGGGGGGGGGGGGGGAGGCATTTGATATATAGTGTGGCAACTAGTTCAGAACCATTGGAGACATTGGCAACAAGGCTGAATTTCTCAAAGCCGGTGAGCGAATCGTGCCTTGCACATGCATTGTGCGAGGCTCGAGCTTTGTAGAGAGCACCGTGGTAGAGAGTTACATGGACAACGTGATCGGAGGTCGTCGATTTCGCTCCCATAGCATTTTCGGGTGGATAAAAACTCGATTAGAAGGAGACAAACGAAAACATAAATGTAGCAATTGAAAGGCAATACTTACTCCCGAAGGGCAGCCTTGTCCTCCTTGATGCAGTGCGTCCTCAGCTGGTTCAAGCGTTCTTTGAGAGCGCGTGTTGTAAATTGTCTATGAGACTCCTGGTTAACACTTCGGAATACTGTGAGCCAATTCTTCAAATCAGGGAAAGGATTAGAGGATACGACTCTTCTTAGTAGGAGGATAACGTCGGCAACAAAAAAAGCGTCTTACTGAGTCCACCGAGCCATCTTGTTTGCAGAGTTGCTTTCTCTTGCTGGAAGCGATCTCGCGAGACTACGGAAGCGTTCTGTACCGGTTGTGTTCTAGGATCACAGTTCACCCTTGGCGTATCGTACCGCAGAGTAGTGCCTGGGGTGCCGGTAAGGCGCCTCACAGAGGGACCTGTTGTGGTAACAACAACCGTTTTTTAATAATCTTTAAACACAGGAGTCCACCTGCTAACCTTTGCTTTACTCTTTTAGTTCAATCTGCACACAAAAATAAACAAACCCTAGCGTTTCTAGAGCGCGTATTAATTATAAAGGCATAATTTGCCCACAATAGTGTAGGTTTCATAGCTCCGAATGTTCCGGTAGCAGATTGCCGGTTCGCCGGTACGTCTACGGTAACGTCGCGCATGAGCAGTATCGAAGACCCCGCACCTGAACCGCACCGGTATCGTACCGATACCGTACAGGGAGTTTACTGAAACTTTCTATGGGTATCAGAGGTACCGGAACGATCAACCAAAACTTATAAGTTATAATGTGTGTATGGGCCTTGGCAGCTTTGGAACGTGTAAGTCTGTACTATCCAAAAGGCTTCTTGCAGTGCTCCTCATAGGCGGCGCAGGAGGCCTAAGGGCGTCAGGTGCCTCCGTTGTTATGAACCAAGGGAAACAGATTCTCCAGAAGCCTTGTTGCCTGCAAAACCATATCAGCGGTGTCATATTTAGACACCGGTTTAAATTACCTGTAAGGGGTCATGAAACGATAGCGTGTCTCAATATTCGCACAGACCAACTCAGAAGCTTGTTTGTCGCGGTGAAATTGCGAGGATAAAAGGGGATTATTTGTTTCAGTCTTGCCCTCGCAAAGCGTGATGGCTTAATTCTGCAGGATCGAAACCACCCGCCTGACGACAGTCGAGCGCGGCTCATGGATTGAACACGAGAACTGCGTGAGCACTCAACTTCGGCTCCTAACAGTCGATGCCTCGACGGAGACTCGGGTAATGGCTCGTGTCCAACCACACAATTCGTGGAGCTCAGCACGCGTTTTCTACTTTGCCGACCCCAGCCCGTGGCTATGATTAACGTTGGCGGCATCGGCACCAGGCCACGGGGCCGCTTGTTCTGGCTCTGAGTTGAGGGGATGAACGATGCTCATATTTCTCAAACTTTTTGGTGACTGCCATTGCCTAGAAAGAAAAACTAAGGCAAGTTTATTCAGTTATTAACGTTAGAGAGCGATTCTAAGTAGTATTTAGCGAAAATAGAAAACTCGTTTAATGGCTGCGTAAACCAGCAAGCCGCCTGTTTCATTATATCAGTCATCATATTTTGAGCTGCCCCGATTCCCCGTGTTGTCTCCTTTTGTTTTTTTACAGTGCGCGCTACAATCGAAGGCGGCAAGTGGGACTGCGATGGCGACGCAAGCGACGGCCACCGTATTTGACGTCACGCGGAGCAAACCTCGAAATGTCTCGCGTGGCTGACCGTGGGTCTCTCGACAGGTCAACGGAAAGAGAGTGCATGGCTTCCGTCTTCGCTGACCGGCTTTATCGTGTACCCGCTATCGGCTCGCGTTCGGCCGTCGGTCTCACCGGCTTGTAATCGACCCTGACTCGTTTTTGCCTCCCCCGCTATCACCTTAATCGCCGTTCTGCCGAAGGTCGCGCCGCCACTTTCGTGGACTTGAATGGATTTCCGGTTTCTGACATTGCTGAATAAATATATATATATAAGTATAGATATTTTTTTATCCGTAAAGAACTTACGTTCTGAGGGGACGCGGGACTCATTCTGGTTATATCCGGTTCTAAGCGGTTCTGCAAGGAGATGCACACATATCACAAACTGGGGCTCGTGAAATAATGTTTAATGTACAGGCGGGACCTTGGCTGCCGATCATGTGGTACCTCGGCTTGGGACAGACACTCCTGTTATTAGAATGCATAACTGCTCCCCTCCCCTCTCTCCACCCTTCCCTCCCCCCCCCCCTCCCCCCAAGCTGACCATGGCTAGATGCAACGAGCACCTGTACGATACCGACGGCTGCATGAAGCCGTTCAGACTTCTGCTGGAACGTTAGAACAACACTGTCTTGACAGCAGTACACTGATCATCCGCCACGCTGAATGTACATTTATTTTGGAAGATTATATAATGCACCTGTTTCACCGGCACATAAGAAGGCTTTCAGAACAAGCTGTTTCAAAGCACCGTCGAATCAGCTCGCGACCTTGACTCTGCGCGTGCCCCTTTGGGGCGCGCTGATTCATCACTTATTTCAAAGAGTTCGTTCTGGAGGTCTTTTAAAGGCCGACGACCAGACTCGAGATTCTGCAAGGCAGAAGATCCTCCTCACCATGGGGACAAGGAAACAGGCAACGGTGGACAGGTAAAAGGGGGGAGAGGAGGAAGCGAGGGAAAAGTGGAAAGCGCGAACTGGTCGTCGGTCTTTAAGTGCCCGTAAAACAGTAAATGAGACAGTTCTAACTTCAGCAGTGACTCGTTATCCATCACCATTTAATAAAAATGCCTTTGAAACAAACTAAAAAAACAACAAAAACAACTATAACGCAATATTTCCGTCTTTTACGGGTGATAGCTCACAAGGTTGACCGTACAAAAGTTGTAATGCGATAGCAGCTCGCTTCCTTTAGATCTGTTTAGACGTCCGTCGAGCTGGGAGCTCTCGGTCTGCTTCAGCGTGGCGCCGTTTTCACACTCATTCTTCTTAACTTGAATTGGTGTTTGATTATACCGCTTAATTTAGCGGAGGAATTGTATCGGTGTACTACTACACCAGTTTAGGTTTTCCCGCTATATTTAGCGGGGAAACACTTCCAGCTACGTTTTGCGGGGAAAATTGCATTGGTGTGTAACTGCGTACATCAATCCAGGTTTTCCCACTAAATTTAGCCATTAAGCCGCGACTGACGGACGTACAGGATCTCAGGGTTTAGATTTGTCCACGGTTTTGACTAAAACCGCGGGGATTTCGTCGATATAATAACTAGACACTTACCACGGAAGTGTAATCAAAAACCGCCTCGTAGTTACTACCATCAATATCGCCACGAGCTCAACATGCACGTGGCTAAACAATTTACAGGGTGCTTCTGGGAGCTATTGGGGTGTGAAAACACATCGTAACACTTTTCACGAAGGTGTCTTTAGGTAATGCATTTATCATATTAAACTTTTATAAATGTAGGTTTCATAAAAAAAAAAAGAAAGACTGAAAACCTTTTTTTTTTTCCCTCTTTATATACGGGGAGGACAACGGCAAATATCGTTTAGTTGATGCTGGTACTCCCAGACGGCATCACACACGCTCGGGCCTGCTGAATCTGCTTTTGTGTATTCTAGAGGTTTCGCAAACTTTTGTGGAACATCAATTTTGAAGTCGAACCTCAAGGTATCTTTAAAAACTAAAGATACCTTTGAAAAAGTTTAATTGCACTCAGTTCTTTGCTTCATTTATACAACATGTTTTAGGCCCGAATAGAGGATAAGCACTTATTGAAAAGAAAACAGCGAGGTCAGCCAGCGCTTTATGCCGGCTTGCTACGCTCGGAACAGGCACTCTAACCCCTGGGGCTTACCCCCAGGGGTTATAAGCACGTACCTATCCCCTGGGGGTAAGCCCCTCAAGTACCACTAAACCAGAATTGTCTCATTTGAGGCTAAGACAAGGAGGGTCATTCCGAGGAGCAGTGTTACTGACCGAAAACACAATCGCCACCGCGATTACGTACGTAACCAAACGAGCGTCGTTCTATCTTTGGCCCCTCGCGGAAGGTTTTCTTGGCCAGTCTCAATCGTGCGACTCCGGACTTTGTTTTACCGCAACAAAGCAAGGACGGGCGACATCAACGGGAGGGTCGCAAACAGCAGATAGTGAGCTGGGCACAAACATGAACAAGGACGCCTGACGCGAGATTATGGCGCCATAACAGGGTGTTGCCATGAGGTCGGGATGAGCATCGTTCGCACAATGCCCAGGTTCTCTCGATTTTTGTGTTCTGCTACACACTAGCTTTGAACATCTCATTTTTCCCACAAGCTATAACCAACTATAGAACTCAATTTTCGAAGAAATTGTACTTGTTCATTCCCCATTCATTTTTCACCGGACCTTGCACCTCTACTAACCACCACTGCAATACCGAGTTGTCACTGTACGCGGTTTTTATAACAATTGTTTATCTTTTTTTGTTTTGTTTCGTTTTTGGGTTTCGAAGTTTTGTATTATATTCGCCTTTATGTAGTGCCCATCGGTACTCTTAAGGGGAGATAAATGAAATTAATGTAATCGTTTTGTGAGCACACTAAGTAATCAGATCGTCAATTCATTTGGTCTAGCCGTGAATCGAAATCTTTGAGGTCCATTAAAAGCCTCAGGCTTTTTGGTTGCCTCAAGCTCTAAGGAACCAAAGAGATGTTTTGCCTAAAGGGAGCGAATTGAGTTTCTGCTTCAACGGAAGTCAATTTATTCTTGAGTTTCTCTTTCCTCCATCTTGGGGAGTTTTCCTAAGTCATTGTCATTTAACCATTCAACGTCGGCTACTCAACGTTCCGGTGGTTATGATCAAGAATGATGGCAGCTGTTAACATCCCTTTGCTCTACTGACGGATATTCACAGTTCGCTCAGTTGGTAGAGCTTTCCGCTTGTCTTGGGGATATCCCGGGATCGATGCCCGGACCAGGATCTTTTTCAGCGGCGTATCCGTCGCAGGATGCGGGTTTCGCTTCCCCTCAGATGGAAGTCAATTCATTATTGAGTATATTATGCAATGTTTCATATTATGCGTGTTTTTGTCGTAGGTCCGACAGAGGTACTATCGTGGACACTGTTAGCTATAACACGGCAGCGGCGGCCGTCCCGTACCCCCAGCGCCTCATAGCAGGCGCCGTCCGAAACTCCGCGCATGCGCCGTGTGGTGGAGTTGCTCTTCCCGTTTGCGAGCACACCCTCGCTTTGTCGTCTGCTAGGCGCAGAGCAGGCGATGCCACAGTGCTGCTCGTCTGGTACCCTCGCCCTAGCGAACTGGTCTCAAACTCATTTTAAACCGGCGATTTTTATTGAGGCAGATTCCAGAGTCATTGGGGCATCAACCATGTCTACGTTTTTTTTTGTTTTTTTTATCTTTTTCAGAAACAGGATTTCGCAATGCATCTTTAACAATATGCGTTCGCAAACCAGTATGAGCACAGCAGGTGTGATACAGAAATAGACTGTTATACTTCGTTTCACTTTAAGTCCGAGTGCAGCGTACGCTACAAAACGACAGAGCCAATCAAATAGCGGCAAAGGTGCAACGTCACGGAGTGCATCACCGGGGGACACAATAAGGTGCAAAAAGTGCGCTTTTGTCGCTGCTTGGTTGGCCCTATCGTCTACCGTGATATTACAACTAGTGGCGATGATTACCCTTAGCCAGCGGAGAAAGGGATCAACCGTGGACACCTCTTACGCGGTGGTTTGCTGAACCGTGTTCAGGAAAGATTGGCGAGCGCTGTGGCGTCGTCTGCTTTGTGCCTAGCAGACGACAAAGCGAGGGTGTGCTCGCAGGCGCGAAGAACGAGTCGGCCACACGGAGCATCTGCGGAGTTTCGGATGGCGCCTGCTATGAGGCTCTGGGGTTACGGGACGGCCGCCGCTGCCGTGTTATAGCTAACAGTGTCCACGATAGTACAGTCGGCCCTAAAAGGATTATCACGAAGGAGCGACTGCCAGGCCAGCAAAAGGGCGACACGTGGCGCTGCAGTCGCGCAAAGACAGCGGTAATAGGATTGCCAGGCACGTGCCATCTTTGCAGCATGGGGGAGTTCGGCAGACAACAGCCATTTCCGAAGCGCGCTTTTGCATTACCCCTTCTCTGCTTCCGGCGTTTGCCTGCCACGCATGACCGTGCACAAGGGGATTGCTCGTTGAGAGGAGCTCTACCTTTTTAAAGCATGACATGCTTTTTAACGCTACCTCCCCGATCTCAAAATTTTGTCCATCCGTCCGTCCGTCCATGCATTTCCCGCTAAATTTAGCGGTGAAATTAATATCACGAGATCTGCACACGAATTCAGTTTCTCAGCTAAATTTAGCGGAAAAATTGATGTCACGTGACCTGATGTCATGGGGCATAGAGAGCAACTCAGTTTCCCCGCTAACTTTAGCGGGAAAATTCACGTCTTGAGGCCAAAACATCAATTCAGTTTTCCCGCTAAATTTCGCGGGAAATTCACGTCACGTAACCTATGCACCAATTCAGTTGCCCGCTAAATATAGAGGGAAAATTCACGTCTTGTGACCTAGCCACCAGTCGAGTTTCCCCGCTAAATGTAGCGGTAAAATATACGTCATGCGACACACCAATTCCCTCCCCCAATTCACTCCCCAATTCCCCATAATGCATTTCGGGACTTTGAAGGTAAAGGGATAGCTGCCAAATGTTATTTACCATTTTGAAGTAATAACTAAAAAGTTTAACAAAGACAGCATCTACCTGGTAAAAAAAGTGGCTACATGTTTCGCCCAAAAAGCGGGGGGGAGACGTGCCGCGGTTTCCTATGCGTTCCCCTCTCCCTTTGAGGCGCTCCGTGGTGGCGGCAATGATAAAGACGGAAACCTAGCTTTTCAGGTTAGAGTTGACGGAAAAGTCTAGCTATGATGCGCGTCTTTTTAATGGCGGCCGCTGACTTCCGCTGCACTGCGAGTGTTTTTTTTTTTTTTTTTTTGGATCAAGAGAGCGCCGGACAACACTGGCAAAAGTGTATTTTAAATTTCCCGCCTTTCTTTTGGGTGCCCAGGACGTGCGACGCTCCTCGCTGTCTTCGCTTTTGCGTGCTCATGTGTTGGAAACGTGCAAAAACTGTTTCTGTGATGGGGCTTAAAGACGCAAGCGTGTTTGCGACCATCGGAAGAGCTTTAACGGCGACAAGAGGGAGTCGATCTGTTCAAAAGCGCTATCGCGCGATCACTGGCAAGGATTCGTTCTCCGTCGACAGCAGTGCGTAGGCTTCGTCTGTCCGCGTTGTGGTGTAGTGTTTCACTCTGTTTGCTGCAACATTGCCATACAATGATAAGAAAAAGAGCTGGAATGTTCACGGTGTGTGATGTGTCACTGGAAGACAAAAACTCAGCGCCTCGGTTGTTGAGATTCAAACCGTTCATACCAATCGTCGTCCGCTGACGGCTCCTCGATTGCGCGGTGACTTCTTCGAAAGTAAATCCTTTTTAATATGGTTTCGCAACATGGAAAATTCCCGGCGCCTATAATGTGGGCGGTAAGTCGGCTTCTGATGCTACGTTTTTTTAATTGGGCCACGCAAACACTTGGGTGATTTGATCGTTTGCGTCGCGCTAACCATTAATGAATGCACACATTCGCTGCCACTACTGATAATCGAATAACCTTGAAGGTAATTTGTCTTTCCCTACCTTAAAACTGACTACTAATAAGCTTCTTACCGAGAATCAAATAATTTTAGAAGTACTGCACGATTGTTCATAATTTTATCGAGATATGCTGCATTTATTTTGATATCTCCACACTTTGCATTCTTGATCCCTCACCGGCACAGTCACTGGGTCCAGTTCTATTTATTGTGCAACATGCAAGTGATCTAAAGTGTAGACATATTATTGTAACATCAAGCAAATGAGGTCTTCATTATTTATTCAGTGACCTCAGGTGAAGTGAAAGAAAGCTGGACGCCTTCAAGGAAGCCTGGTGGCTGCTTACTGTGATTTGATACCTCTGTGTTACCCGTCCTGCCGTTTGCTTTTTTCTGATCGTCGGTCTTCATTGTAGACCTAAGGTGTCACCCTTGGGGAAAGTGAGTTTGAGATTCGGGTAAAGTACGCATTTTGATTCAAGAACTGAAGATACACAGTCAAAGCGAGAATGCAAACACGCTGGTTGAGAACAGACATTGTAATCCTGGCCTGGAGGACAGGGAAGGACAGCACAAAGAAAACTAAGAATACAGCTTTGAAGCTTTGCATTCGTGATGTCCTTCCTCATGCTCCAGTGTTACAATGCCAGCCACTCATAGTTAATGCATGGGATAATTGATATTAAGATGAGCGTGTTATTTTTATATACTGGCTCTGCATCATATGGTACTCTCACAACACCTTTGATTATCAATTGCCGAGACGACATCTGTGATGGCAGACTCAGGAATTAGTAACAGATGGCAAGATCTCTAATTAACACTCCAAATGCCAATAAGGAGCACCAATAAACCACCTATAAAGAATGTCTTGACCGACATTAACTGTTCCAGGATTAAAACTCATCAAAATAATTTTACCAAGTGATAAAATCACATTTACTGGAGGGTTACAGTGCTATTCACAATACTTCAAACTAATTCTCAAAATAAAACAAGTCCGACATAGGCTATAAGCCGGCTGTGCGTCAACTAACAAACGACTTCCACTCATCGGACACACCAAATCATCAAAGCTCAGTTCACACATCATAGTACAGTCATGTTTTTTTTATATAGACTCCGTTAATATGGATACCCCGCTATATGGACAGTAGTTTCGGGGACAAACGTGGGAAATACATGCATTTTTTTTGTCTCGTCACTTGTACAGCTCACATTATGGACGATTTCTTGGGGGAACGGATGTGTTCACGTTAACGAGACATCACTGTAAAAGACAGATAACCCATCATGTGAGACCACTATGCATTAGGAACAATGAGCAAGGCTCCCCAATACACTGAAAACACTGCATATCATTGGCACATTCTACCACTGCTTTTGCCAACAGGATTTCAGATGAATAGGACCAACATCCTGCGCCGATTGACTTCTTTGAAGCACCAATCCTAGCATCCAGGATACCTCAAATAATAAATAGCATTCTGACGCGATAATGTCTGATTGATTTGGGCAATGGGGGCCTCCCCTCGTAGCCCTGGTGGAATTGCTTTAGAAACTCAAACCGGAACAGTACGGTCGCACCTTTCAATGGGGACCTGCCAAGAAAAAAACGCAGTTACCTAATAAGTTTGTTTGAGACACTAGTCGTCAGTTCCCTTTTTGAATGCCATGCACACATATATAGCGTTACCGTCGAAACTGTCCTGAACGATGCCTTGGTACAGAGATAAAATGAACCTACACGTTTAAAACTGCTCAGTTAAAATCACTTCGTTTAACACCTGAAAGGCAGCGTACTCGTACTGGAAGCAGACCAACGGGGAGATCCTTGTTAGGTTGCACAAGCTCGAGTTTAGGTGTGCAAGTACAAAACATTATTAAAACGAAAACTTACCGACACGACGGTTCTCGTGTGTTTCACAATATTCTTATCACATAAGGTACTTTCTATAAGCGTCAACGAGCGTCTCAGTCGCACTTCGCAGAGAAGACTAGCTGGAACGGTCATCTTGCCAATGTAAACAAAACGACAGGCAAGCTGCTGTGCGTGATTTGATGACGGGACGAACCGACACCAAACAAATGAGCTTGAAAAAATTGCACATTTCTCTAAACCGCACACTAATCTCAAGAACGTGCCCTTTGTCTCGTGTAGAATAAAATTGTAAATATATTTGATGCTTGAAAAATATAATACACTTACGTTTCTTTAAGATAAAAAAAAAACAAAAACTAAAAGGTTTTTTTTTAAAACTGACGTGATCTGCCTCAAGTATATGTGCAGTCCAGCAACATATGAGTCTTTATCATGGTCGCCCCCACGCTGCGTCGCGTTCTCTCCCAAGATCCCCCCCCCCCCCCTGGTTTGGCCATTCTGCCAAAAGCGTTTAAATGCAGTAACTCTATAGACCGTTTTATCGTGGGTAGCGTCATTTTGAATGCTGTAGCGTCATCTAGCGAGCGTCAGGTTCTGCGGCCATGCTGGGTGGTTAGAAACGTTGGCGAAGTGCTCCTCGGGGCGCCGCTCCCGTGATGGGTGTGCTAGTTGAGTGCTCCAGATTCCAAAGTGCTGGGTATCCGACTTGGGGGCGTCTTGTGTTATTGTCTGCCGCGGATGACGTTTTTCAACTTATTGGGCACGTTTCTTGACCCGCATTATGGCATCCGCCAGTGTGGCGAAGCCGAGAAGTGCAGCACTGAAAGCGCCACCGATAGAAATCGGATGCGAGTACTCAAAATACTGTAATAGTTAACAGAAATTGAATTTCCATTAAAGTTTCTTGTCGTTTTAGATGCAGTACACTGGGAATATTTTTGGTGTAGTCCACAACAATGTAATATAATGCGAACATAGACGCGCGAAATGAGTACATTACAGGAAATAATTGAAGGCAACTCCCTCCGGCTTGAAGATGCTTATAAAAGTTTTATTTGAGGATCCCGTGTCGACAAGTGTGTCCGTCGAGAACTGAAAACATCAAACTCGAGATGGGCCAATTGATGAAGCGAGTCGATCTATGATTGAACGATTCGAAATCGATGCATGAACATGTTTCAACAATATATTTTTTTTTTACAGCTACATTGTACACTAATTTTCAAACTAAGAAAAATCCAGTCTCATTGTAACGGCCAACATATGATCACGGCTCCCGGGTATTGCGCACGAGATCGCGATTCCTGAAAACTAATAGAACTGACTTTTCGCCAATTTCCAGCCGCACACGGCTGCAGAAATGAGCCTCCAACTAAGCGTTGTAGATAATAAAATCGAGTCAATGTGACTACTGGAAAATATCAACATTAAAATAAATTAAGTTACGGAAAGTTGCAAGCTGAAAATGCAATTCTCACGAGAAGACTTGCATGCTCCTTCCGAGCGTGCATGTTCATCGACGGTACAGCGTTAAGTTCGGTGCTCGCTCCATTCACAAAGTGTTCCGAGCATACTCGAGAGCATGGAGTTGGGGAAAAAAGTCTTTTCAGTTCACGGACGTAACCCACTGCCGCCAGAGGTCTTGGTCGCTTGGAAAGCAATAAAGTTTTAAGACGTTGCAGCCGCAGTTGCCTTGCCGGATTTCTTGCGCTATGCAGATGTCCTCCGATAATACTCTGCACTTTAGATTCTTATTTGTGCAGCGTATTACCGAATAATAATGTCCCGATTACCAGGGGATTGTCGTCATTGAATGCGTTAGCTCTAATCAAATCTGGAAGTAAAAGAATTGAGAAAACCACGAAAAAAACAAGCGAACTTAGAGCAGCACACGCGCCCAATGCGTTCATACGGGTCTTCCGCTCGTTTCTGACACACCAGCAAGAAGGAAAGCACCAGTAGTCCTTTCCCCTTTTCTCTCCTGTCCCCTTTCAGTAAAACGGTCTATAGGATGGGTGGTGCTCTTAGTTCGGGTGGTGCTTAGGCCAGGATGACCCTGAAACCGGGTTCACAGTGCTTATATACATCCTACAAAAGACAGTCTGCAAACAGATGAGAACGCAAGTCACCACGAGCTTCGAATACCGCATGGCAACGAGTTCAAGGAGAAACTTGGCACGCGGCATTCGAACCACGAATATTGCGGTGTCTATTGATTGCAGATTGTCGTTTGTATGATGTATAAGCTGCTTGACGTCTTTCAGTGCCTGGGATGGGTGGTGCTCTTAGTTCAGGTGGTGCTATAGGGCAGGGTTTTGTATGGATATAGATTCCGTCACAATATAGTCTCTGTGACGCGCGTTTTCTTTCAGCGACATTTCGATACAAAGCCTTTGCACTAAATTTTCTGGGCCACCAAGAGAGGGGAAGCGCGCTTTCCTTCCGACTCGTCTTGGTTCAGCGCGCTGATTCTACACCACCTGTTTCTTCTCTCTTCATGGCCCTTTCCACTCCTCTTCGCTCCGCACGCTTTCTCACACCACCTGCTTCTGCTCCTCCCCTTTCTACGTGCTGGGTTCGTAGCTCGGTCATCATCGCGCTCCGCTTTCATGCCAGTTACCGGGGTTCAATCCCTAGCATCGGTTGCCGTTTGTTTGTTTTCGAGATCGCTTTGCGGTTACGGATTGACCAACCTACACATTTCGTGCAAACGCGGCACCTGAGATTGGTTGGCCATACAAAGCTACCGTCTTAAAAAAAATGCTTCGCAAACGATAACTACCTGCGGAGCATACCCGAGGTTGAAAGGTGGGAACGACACGGCCACTCTCGCTCTCGGTGTAGACGCAACAACGCAGTGCCGCGTGTCACGATTTAACCGCTCTTGCAATCTATCACGTGTGCGATTTTTTTTCTTTTGTTACTGCCAACATTAAATTTTTTCATATCAATGAAACATCGCAATGTAGAAACACTATATGTGTTTGCTCATCACGCCAACATTCGTGTTTGAGTAAATTTTACGCGGCCCGGCTCGCGCAATCCAGAGCCAGTAAATGAGCTACGCTTAGAGTATCGGCACTCTGTTCCCCGATATTGTTGTAGGCACCATAATATTGGTGCTTAGTACAGAGCAGACGCAAGTGCCGATCGTCATGATTCAAAAGTGCGACTTCCTCAGCTTTAGACTCGGTATTAGGAAGCTCACGTAATATTGCTTTGCTCTGTCGCGAGCTGTTTAAACATTTCTGGAGGATGGAAAAGCGTTTCCTGTGATTTTAGATAGAGCTTCAGATAATTGCCAACCATGATTTTAAGCACCAAGATGGGTAAGTGTCGTTACTCTGACGCGTAGCTTATTCGGTGGCTCTAGAGCAAATTAAAGTTCAAGTACGGTTACCAACGGCCTCTATGATTTTTTTCGCAGGCGCTCAAGTGCGTGCGCTTAAAATAGGTGTCCTTATCGGGACGCTAAGTCTGGAAGGTCGCTCTCCGGTACAATCACGCGAGAAGCGGGATTTTGCGATGCAATTGTGTCTAGGACTCACGCCTTTTTATGGCGGGTAGGCAGAAGGGAGCAAAGGCGAACTTGTTCGAGCACATATGCTCACCTTTGGGGTGCGAGAAGTAGACAGGGAGGATTCACCGAGTAAATAAGCGTAGTGCAAAAGGACTATAGTCACTGACAGTTTTAGAAACGAAGGGTGTGGCGACCAAGGAGCATCTTATTAATAGTTATTATTGCTTCATAGCCACTGAGATTGCTGCATTAGACGATACGAATAATGTCGAAGAACAGATCCCGATGCAAGAGGCGTGGACATAATCACCCGGCGTTCTTTTAACCTGTTAGTGGAGAAGGAGAAAAAACGAGCGCTCGTCTTCTCGTGTTATTGTGCGTTTGCGCTGTGCTTTTGTTTCAATATGTTAAACCAACCAGCCCACCAGTTGATCTTGGTTGAGTCATCACTCAATAGAAATATGGGCCTGATCTCAAGGGTTGCGCTGTATTCCAGCAAGTGAGCCTTATTTACGATCGCATCACAACTCCCCCCCCCCCCCCAAAAAAAAAAAGCATTGAAAAAAAAATTTTTTTTTTACATGGTTTGTCAACTCGGCACCATGACAGAACAGCACATGACAAAACCGCACGCGACAAAACAGCACGGTCAAAACAGCACGCGTCAAAACAGCACAGCGTCAAAACAGCACGGCGACAAAACAGCACGCGTCAAAATAACACGGTCAAAACAGCACGCGTCAAAACAGCACAGCGTCAAAACAGCACGGCGACAAAACAGCAAGCGTCAAAATAGCACGCGACAAAATAGCACGGCGTCAAAACAGCACAGCGTCAAAAAAGCACGACAAGACAGCACAGCGTCCAAAAAAAAAAAAAAAGGTGTATCGGAATTATTGCGGTAAATATTTGCAGACTCATAAACTTCTCGGTTCTTTTCGGTTTATTGACGAAAATCAGTATCCCGAAGAAAATTTAATATTTAAAAGGGTTTGTTTAAAATGTATAGTGAGTTAACCAGGTACTGTATTTTTTTATTTGTTGCTGTCTGTGGCAGCCGCCGCGACCTGTTCTGCAAGACGCACCTGGGCCCTATCATGATCTGACATTATCGTCTTGTGCTAGTATTTCTACACAGGACGATCATGAGCTTCACTACCACTTCGGTCGGAGAGGCACATATAAAAATCCAGAAATTTGCGAGCAATGTACTCAGTGCGATTTTCCCCATTTTCACGACTGCGAGAGGTGGTAAATTCGCGCCGACCACAGAAACGGCTATAAAACAATCGTATTTATGCCCTCCTCTAGTAGACGGAAGTTAGGGTTGTAAAAAATGTGCGGCATTTACGGACTCTCTTGATTTGCATTGTGCAGTTCACGATTAGATTTTCTTCTTTGAAACAAGAATTCGGCACACAAATCTCTATCGGGTCAAAAACCCAGATTGCATCCTGAAGATCCTTGCGCCGCCGGAGCGTTTGTTGAAATTTGAACCGACCTCTGAGACAAGCTGAAAACTGCGAAAGGAAGTGGTCATATTGTCAGGAATAAACCCCCCCCCCCCCCCCCCCCCTCCAAAAACGCCCTCGAAAATACTATTTCGTCGTTTACCCTGAGACTGGGGGTTTTTTAGAAGAGCAAAGTAATAGAAAAACAGACAGGTCTGTTTTTCTAGTCAAAGTAATAGAAAAACAGACCTGTCTGTTTTTCTATTACTTTGCTCTTCTAAAAAACCCCCAGTCTCAGGGTAAACGACGAAATGGTTGACTTCCACCAGCTAGCCTGTACTATGACTCTTTTTTCGAAAATACTGACTTTTTTCAATTAATACTGACCTTTTCTTTTTCTGCTGACTATAAACAACACGGAAAAATCCGACAAAAGTACAACAGCTTCGCTGAAGGAGGTTCGAACAATTGCATTTGTTTGTTTAAAGCTTTCCGCCTGTCACCTTACGGGAATGCTTTACGCTGGATGCCGATCGGTAACTCCTGTTGTGATAAAAATCGTGGTCTACTACCACCTGCCGTGCCTTCCAAACTCTGGGTCAGACAGATCCAGTGGGGGGTCGCCAAGCAATTGCTGCTATCATTTTTTTTTTATGGATTTAAGTTTAGTCATCTTCAGGATACATTTTATTCTGTGGACTGCTACTAGTACTCATCATTGTAACTGATTCTTGTAGCCTCGTTAAAAGCCCGGAGGGGGGGGGGGGGGGGGGGGGGCTTGTTACGCGATATTATATATATATATATATATATATATATATATATATATTTATTTTTTAAATAGGCAATACATTCCTTTATAACCTAGCGACAATAAATAAAAATGTGAAGGAGGTTCGATATTATTTGCGCAGAGGGAGGTGAAGAACGCAATTGAAGTTGCTACATGCGTGCTGTTTTGACGCTGTGCTGTTTTGGCACGTGATCTTTTGTCGCTGTGCCGTTTTGACGCTGTGCTGTTTTGTCGCGTGCTATTTTGACGCGTGCTGTTTTGTCGCCGCGCTGTTTTGACGCTGTGCTGTTTTGACGCGTGCTGTTTTGACGCGTGCTGTTCTGTCGCGTTCCCTGTCAACTCGAGCATTAACCGATGCGTAGGACGGTTCTTGAGATCATTTTGAATTCCTGTCAACGTGGACTTCTTCTTATCTTCTTAACTGTGTGACTTTGCTGGTTGGAAGGTGCTATTGCAAAGATAATTAAACACAAACACACACACACACGCACACACACATGCCCATAATATTTATTTGAACGGGCATATTTAGTTAACCCACTAGCGCACACCTACATTATTTTAGTGTAGGGGCACCCTACTAAATGTAAAGCCTTGTCCTTGAATTAAAAGGAAAAAGAAACCTTCTCACAGAATTTTTTTTTTCTTTTTTACAAATATGCATTGAAGTGTCACCCGAGACTGGGACATTTTTATAAGTCCTAGAAATTAAACACAGGTCTAAATCGTAGAGTGAATACTTGAGGAGAAGGAGGAGATGTCCCCAGACACCGCCCGCATGACTTACGGGTTTGGGGCTCGCTGGAAAGTTTGTGAGCGATGGCGTCTTGATGGCGCCTAGGGCCGATTAGTAAGACAACAAGCTTCAAATTTGGCGTCGAGTGCCCTTCAGAAGGTTTGTAGCAAAGCCATTATCACTTCAGAACTTCTTTTGAAACTTGAAATGGGGAGGGGAACTTCGTCGAAACTTTGAAGCTTCTTTTGGTTTCTGATGAATCGATCACAAGCAGTTTGATTACTTGTAATCAGTGTCGTATTTATACGTCTGACACACACCCGCGCGTGCGCACGCAGATATGCTGATACTCTAATTGCTTAAACACGTGTACGAAAAACGGTTCGAAAATCGGAGCACAATCAAGACATGCAAGTATCGTTTCACGGTATTTTCAAGAAACGAGTGCAATTGTGGCACGCAAATCGCAATATGGCAATAATCGCGAACGAACGACCCGTATTCTCGTGTCGTTCTTTTGCTGAAAAATTGTTAGGAGCTGTTTTTTGACATTCCGATCTTCGTGCGTTTTTGGGTTAGTTTTTCGCGCATAAGTTCCAGCTCAAAAATATAACTTGTTACTTTATTTTTTCAGACTCCTTACAAGCACACGCAGCACATTGTCATATAGGCTCAAATGTTTGACACCAGTGATGAATGGCGCATAAACGTTGGAATTTGTAACTGCCTTAACCAAGGCTGACCAGACGGGCATGTGCGAAGATCAATAAAAAAAAATAAGTATAATAAATAAAGAGCTGCAGTTGCTTTTCTTTTTACTACGGCTCTTTCTTTTAAACGATTCTTTTTTTATTTCTTCCGTCTCTATTTGTGGCCACAACCAATTTCACTAATAAAGAGATTCCCTACTACGTCACGGAACTCGATGCACTTTACCTGGTCGGTCGGATCTACGTATGGGGGCACAAGCATGCCAGAACGCAAGCCGTTTTTTTTCTATTCTATATTTTCTTTCTTCTGATCTTGCCACGGTTGAGGGGAGAGAGGTACGCATGCAAGGAATTCGCAAGCCGCACTTGAACTCACGAAGAGCGGCGATTTGGTCAGCCCTGGTCTAAACTATCAGCCTTTCTATGAATTGTGTTATTACCGGGAAAATCTCTCTGCTAATTTCTTTTCTTCTCTGTGTTTTTTCCGATGGTGGCGTCTTCAAATATTCGTCCGTAGGCGTGCGGAGACAAACAAAAACGAACAGAGATCGCCGACCTGGTGTTGATGAGAGACGGATGCGATTATTTTATTCGATTCTCTCTCGAGCACGGAGGCAGGACCGTCCCAGGCGAGTGGTGCCAGATTTGCTGTATCTCTTGGGCACGCGGCTGTATTCCTGGAGAGAGAACGATGAAACAAATTAAGGCATGTTGTGGAGAGCGCCAGGGGGAGACAGTGCAAGTCTGAGTCACCGACAACTCGAAAGCGCAGGGTATGGCGAGTTGTCTCGATGCTTCTAGCTTCGTGATTGGTCATTGCGCGTTGTTATCGATCGGCACCGCAACTTCATTGGCCGCGATAATAGGACGTTTTGTACTTGCTATGCCCCGCGTTTCTCAGTGACTATACTGTATAGAATGCACACAGATTGAGACACCCATACACTAAGAGAGCAGCTGGAATTCACTGCGGTTGACTGGCTTAGCCGATCAGAGCACAGGCACGCAGGAAGATGGCCCATGACATTACGCTTTTGTCTCCATTCTCGACTGGCCCCTTTAGCTTGTAGTAGCACCGGCAGCGCTCATATTAAGGATGAAACAAAGTAATGGTGGCAGTTTTATGTGTTCGTTCAAACAGGAAAAAGCCCGTTTACTTTAAACAGCAAGGAACGGCAGAAAATACTTCGGGCGGAAGGTCGAAACCTCGAATGCCGATGATCCTGCGAGCTGGTGGACTCATGTTTTCAGGGCTTGCGGGCTCCTAGCCGTCCCTTCCTTGAGTCCCGTTTTAGTAGTGTGGGTGCCACCCGTCGTTTTCCGAGCAAGAAAACTACAGGTAAACAAAAACACTCGTGCACGCAATTCACTTTTCTTTTTTTTTTTTGCTTGAGTTGACATTTTTGGTGGTTGTGTTCACATATCTCCATCGCATTTTTATCCATGCGCTGGACTCATGAAGGTAGGAAGCTTCTGGAGACGACATGACGCCGCCAGAGGGGAAGCCAGAAGTGTGGAGGGACACGCCCCCAATGATGACCATAACCACAGCTGTTTTGGTCACCCTCGGGCGCCCCCGAGGGTGACCAAAACAGTTGTGGTTCGGTCATCATTGGGGGCGTGTCCCTCCACACTTCTGGCTTCCCCTCTGGCGGCGTCATGTCGTCTCCAGAAGTTTCCTATCTCCATGGCTGGACTACTAGGCTCGAATGGCTCGGGAGAAGCATTCTCTGAAATCTACAGGGAAACCCGGGAAAGGACGAGACTGAAGGTATGTTTAGACCTAAAACTAAAAGCTGCCCTCTGGCATCCCGTATGGTGTGTCACCATGCTCATCAGCGTCGCAGCGCAGACCGTTTTTATAGTGCAAACATATTTACAGTCTCATCATTCGCCGAGTTTCCTAGGTATATCGCCAGCGACTGGCTCTGCTGGGTGAACTGCGGGGAAGTATATGGACCAGATTTTTCTTTCTTTTAGAGTGTCACGTTATTTAATTTGAGAAAACAGCTTTAATATTTGACTATTCTCTAGTAAAGAAGCTTTAGGAAAATGGAATGCGGGAGTCGCAAAACGTCATCGTCGACCGGAAGGTTTCGAGCGGGGAGTGATGAAAGAGCGAAACAGGAAGAGAGTTCTGATCGGGCGACGACGAAAAAGCAGCACGGGTGACCTTGACGCGCGGCGTCCTTAGACACGTTTCGCGTAATCGAGGGCGTCACCATTGGCAGCAGCGCCGTCGCTCGGGGGCCCGATGCGGGACGTCGGAACGGACGAGAGTCGGACCAGCCGCGATGACAATTACGCTAATTGCGACGAGAGCGCTCGCAAAGCTACGGGTAATACGTCTGTGTATCTGTCTGCCGAGAATGTCCCACTTTGGAGAGAAAGTCATCCTGCGAAGGAGTAGCGGGAAGCAAAGCCCTTTTACGGCCACGTGCAGCACCGAAGGCGGATGGAAACATCCTTTTTTATGGCGGTGATGACAGTTTCGCTTTCCCTTTCGCGAGAGGAACTCCGGAGTTTCTCGGTGCGAGCGTGATGTTTTCTTTTGGTGAGCGTCCGCGAGCTGAGCGGGATCCTCCGTCCGTCCGACGAGGAAACTTGCCCAATCATAGCGGCGGCGGCGAGGGTAGGACTCGGTTTGAAAGAGAGTACAACAGGAGCTTCTTTGAGCTACAACTGCAAATGCACGCGCTGGTAGTTTACGGAAGATGTGGTTATCTGGGGCCAGCCGATATCGGGCTGAATCCGGGTTCGATATCTTCTAAATCCGGGTTCGGGTCCGGTACTACGTGTTATCGATACGGGTTTCGAAAACAGATCGCTTACAACGGCCAATAAAAGAGTAGGAGCGCGGCTGTGCCGAGGCTTTTCCTTGGTGTGGTCGTGAAGCGACGTCCGTGGATTATAACCGAAGTACCCCAGCCCGATGGACTACACAATGGATTATGCCCGGAAAAAAAAAAAGTCTGCCTGGGAAGAAAACTGCCGCTCTGTCCCAAACGAGGTAAAACGTACTTTAGTCGCGCAACCGAGGCAAAACAAGTCGTGTAGTGCGGGAACTAGCATGTAACGTGCTACAGCGTATACAGCGCGTCCCATTCGGACGGATGTAACGGCAGAAAAACTCCGGAGTCACCCGGAACGCGGTTACTTGTAACTTATTTCTTTGTTCGCGGTGACGATCCACCTACCTCGTTAATTTTTGCGAAGAAAATGGAGCGAGGTATTTTTTTTTAATTTTGTTGGAGGTAAAGAGTGAAGGTACGTAGTCAGGAGCAAATCCAGAACTCCGTTTTTTGTGTTTTTTTTTTTTTTTTGGGGGGGGGGGGCGGAAATTTGTAACGATACTATTCTATAGTCGGTTACAAGTTAACGGGGTCGTGCAAAGAAAATAGATATGAAGAGTCTTAATTTTATAAAATTGATGAGACCTCAAAGATCCCAAATCCCAAATATCACGGCGAAATATTATGTCCACATTTTATAAACAGTGTTTGAAAATAGTGTTTCTTGGGGTGCCCGGAACGACTATGCGACACCGTTGCCCAGCTTGAGCAACAAAACGTCACAATAAGACCTGTGTAAAGTTGAGGATCGACTGTACTTTATATTGTGTTCCAATAATAAAAAGTAAGTTACGAAAATAGTTAGGAAGTTACTGGCGTTCTAAAACTAATTCGGAAGTACTATATCACGTGATTGCAGGTAAGTTTCGTTTTCAAACACATTCGAGACTTCCGTAGTCCGGCAACCATAGCAACGTCGGCTCCTCCCCGCTCCTGTCGCCCCGTCGTCCGCTCGCCGCTGCGCATTTTCTGTGCGCGGCAAGTTCAGGTTTATTAACGTAGAAGTTTGGGCTAGTTGGTAAGTAGACATGATAAAAACAAAACAGCGCAAAGACAAAGACGAAGTAGAAGAAACCACAGGACACAGCGCAGCGCTGTGTCCTGTGGTTTCTTCTACTTCGTCCTTGTCTTTGCGGTGTTTTGTTTTTGTCAAGTTTAGGTGGTTGTGTGTGCTTGGTGTAGTTGGCGTCTGTTGTGTGCACGCTTCAGCACTCGCCATGCCGACCGTGTGTCTTGTGAGAGAGTGCAGCACGAGGTATGGTAAAACGAACGACATTCGGTTCCATAAGTTACCGGACGATCTACAGCGAAGAGCGGCCTGGCTTCGAGCCATTGATCGCGAACCTCGCTGCTCAGAGCTCGCCCCGTCTTCGCTGTCGGTGTCGCCGTCGGATGGTGAGCGGTCTCGTACTCCTCGGAGGGGGGTGTCCGCATAAGGCACAAAGCCGAGAAACCTGCTTCGCTCGATTAATCGACGCTGAAGCTCGGGGAGGGCCAGCCGATCGGACATCTTGCATCTGAGGAACGTATCTGGTTCGCCTTTGACTTCTATGCGTGACGTCAGAAAGTAAAACTTTCCGATTGGCTGTCTTGATGTGACGTAGCCGTAGAATTGAGAGGGAAGCTGCCCGGGAAACCGAAATTGTCGTTTTACGCTAATAAATTAATCCGGACGATAAAACGAATGCGCGTGGGTTACCTAATAGAGGACCGGCAATCATAATATCGCACTAGCGCAGAATTTTTGAAAAACGTTTCACGACCCCTTTAAGAAGGTAGGAGAAGCTCCTCCCACAAGCGTGGTGCGGCGGTTTCAAATCCCTCCGCAATCGAAAGAAGAGTTCACTGGAAACGCTCCTTGTTCCGCTTCAATGGATAGATAATGGCCACAGAGTGGTGCCAACTTGTCTCCGACCCCCACTTTTTAAGAAAGCGACCTTTGTATTCATCGGAGAAGGAACCGAGCCCCTGAAAGCAGCCTTTGTATCAATCGGAGGGGGAAGCTAATCCCCGAAAGTCGTCTTTGTTTCCATCGGAAGGGGGAAGACTTAATCTCCCTCTCGTGGCTTCCACAATGCTAAGTCAAAGTCGAGAGATAAAGCAAATATGTACAGAAAGGCACGACCCTCCTCGCGCGTTGGCCGCAACGTCACGGAAACGATGGGACGCTATTGGATGCGGAGGTGGCGGAGGGATATATGATTCCCTTTGAGGGGCATTTGCCGCTACCTTCTTGACTTGTAACCTACTATAGCTCCCATTATTTCGTGTACACCGGGGGTCCACCCATGTCAAATTGCCCTCCGAGATGGGGGGAGGAGGGGAGGTCGACTTTTGGGGGGGGGGGGGGGGGGGGGGAGCGGCCGCCCTCGTCGCCCCCTCCCCCCCCCTCGGATCCGCCCCTGTACGTAGTTGGTTTGTGCGAGGAACGTGAACACCACCTACCGTTTTAAATGCAAGGGCATTTCTTTCGGCTACGAGTTGTGTGGGCGAATTATATGTCAGTACGATGAAAGCTGTAATTCTCGTTTCGAAAGATGGGAACATCAAGAATTCCCTTTGAGCAGTGTTTAGTCGAAGAAATAAAATAGATTCTCACGAGCCCTCTGAATAAATATTAACCACAGTTACCTCCCCTTGATTTGTTGCCGCTAGGCCAGCGTAGCTCGAACGCCTCTGGACGCAGGAGTGGTAGAAGTTGGCAGCGATCTGGACCAGGGACAAGAGGCTGATTCCGAGCCACATGCCGATGTGGCCCTCCAGGAACGAGAACAGGGTGTCCCTCTGGGTCACAGGCACCGCAGTGAGAATGACGAAGGAAGGACACGGCCATTAGCTCCTCGTAGACAACGAGGTCGCTGGAGCTTCCATGTCACCCAGGAGAGGCCAGCGCGGGTCAATGATTGGTCGCGAGTGCAGCGCCAGCGTTCGGTTGGAAGTCGTGTTCAATCAGTGAGGGCGTAAGCCCCAGCCGAGCGCTCACGCAGCACTTGCGGCCCACCTGTGTCCCAGACTGGGCTCCGGTAGATCATGTACAAGGTGCCCTCAAAAAAAAAAAAAAAAAAAAGACCATGTGACTTTTTTTTTTTTTTTTGGTGGGCGGGGGCGATATTTTGTAGAAAACAGAGCACTTCCGCCTTGTTATCCGTGTGAGAGAGGGACAGTGACACTATAAGAATGCGAAGGATGCAGGATTATACGATTATAGCGCCAGTCCGTGTTGTATGCGCCTCTTTTTCGTCCGTGTGTGTGCGTGTTTTTTTTTTTTCGCGCTTTTTAGTCTTCTAGATCACAATAAACCAACTAGCCCAATCCAAAGTTTTAATACGAATGAACCTACGGTTTCGAGTGCACCACAGAACAAGGCGAACCATTTATCCATTCAGACGTAGTGCGGGGTCAATCGACCACAGTTGTAGCACAACCATATCTGGTTTGGTTTCAATTACCCGGGTGAGGAAGAGGGGGTGAGGGGGGGGGGGTGAGGCGGGGTGCTGGGCTGGGGACCGATGACAGAAAAGTAAACCAACCGTCTTAGGTATAAGGTTTAAAAGCGCAAACAGACAGGGACAAGAGAAAATAACACAAACGACAGGGACAAGGCGCCACTCTCAACTGATTTATTGGAAGACCGTTCAACGCTTATATGGACAACTCATCTACCGTTTACATTTCAAACAATGCCAACAACCAATAAAACACTTTACAGACACCCATCTAGATAGGTCACTTCTTTACCTAGTAGGCTAACAGATGGCGCGCTGATGCACTTGTCATGCTTTGTTTTAATAAAGAAAGCCGCTATAATTTCCCGCTCTGTTTTTTCTTTCGCTTTTTTCAAGAACGTCGTTGACTCTAAAAGCGGTTCACAGCCACACGTTTGTGTTATTTTCTCTTGTCCCTGTCTGTTTGCGCTTTTAAACCTTATACCTACCATGGACCAACTAGCCCAAACCAAAGTTTTAAAGCAACCGTCTTAAACAGCCCAGAATTCCGGCAACTTGAAGTTGACCGCAGCGACAGCAAGCGTTGTTAGTTCGCCCGACGGCGCGGAAGTTTGAGTGACGTTCATCGTTTAAAATGAGGGCAGATGTTCTAAGGTAAGCTCACTGGTTGATGGAAGCCACTAGGCGGGTTAGAGGTCCTGTTCACTAGCTCCAGGGGCCCTCTGTTGCGGTTTTTGGACTCCCACGGTGAATAGGGAGAAGGAAGTGACGTCAACAACGCAGCAAACGCCCATTGGATGTTGATTGGTGAGAGTCGCTGATGACGAATTTGCGCAGAAGAAAACAAAAAAAAGTGAGCTTTATTTTCTTCTGCGGAAATTCGTCATCAGCCATTCTCACGAACCAACATCCAATCTGCGTTTGCTGCGCTGTTGACATCACTTCCTTCTCCCTAGTCGCCGTGGGAGTCCAAAAAGCGCAACATAGGGCCCCAGGTCACCAACTTGTAGCAAAGAAGCGTCCTCGGTTGCTAACAAATCTATATTTTACATTATTTACAAAAAAGCCAAAGTTATTATCAATTGTAGAATGTAGACTGCGTAGCCCAACGTCCAGTCATTTTGAGCGCCTGCGTGCAAATGGTGATATTCTTCCAACGAGGTAGAGGGACTTAGAGCGATAAACCGAGGTTCCGGTCTGCACTCGAAAGTAATCCCCATAAGGCCGCTGCCATTGTACGCAAATTTGACCACTCGTCACGTGACCAAACCAAATACGTGACGTCACAGGAAAAATGGCAGCGCCCCAGCTGGGCCGGAGCATTGGTCGGAGCTTGTCGGATGGTTTGTTCGTTGTCGTTCGTTTCGGCGAGTTGGTTTCAGACGCGGAAATCGTCATATGAGACCGGTCGAAAGCAACTTCAGAGTTCAGTGTGGTGTCTGACGTAAATATAACGTGAAAATACGGAGGAGCGGTGTGGATGTCGCTGGTGACCGACAGGGATATTGCAACGGAAGAGACAATCTGCCCTATGTTGCTCGGACCTCGGATTGATTCGAACACCGCTAGGATAAAATTTAGGGCGATGTTTCTGTGCTCTTGTTGACTATCGGAATCTTTGAGGTCTGCATTGAAGCCTGTGCAATATATTTGGATGCACAGTTTGGTGACGGAAATTGCGTGAGCCGTGCTTGGCAGTGTGCAATCGTGGTGCCGCTTCGATCAAATGACCGAAGGCTCACTATGTTTGTGCGGCGCACCGGAGAGCTGCCTTGAACCTGGTAGTCCCCGTGCCGTGCTAAATGATGCTGTGCTGCTTCCCAAATTGTTCCGGCGTAGACGTGCACTTTCATGGAGCACAGGTGTTGCAGTTGGTATTGATTCCGCTGGTTTGTCGCACGTTTCGTCGATACAAAATTTCATCAACACTCGTTACGCGAATTGCAAGCCGCATGGACATTTTATTGCGCGTGTTGCCTACCCAGTCCACCCGTTCACGCCGCTTTGCGACGATAGTCTGCAGAGGCTCATTACCAGAAAAGTGTCCCACATTCATTTCAGTTCAGTTCGTCCACGGCAGTCGCCAAACCCCGAAGGAGAGTATTTATTCGGACAGAATGCCACTAAAGCAATGCAGCTTCTTTAGTGGTCAGAATAGACTCTCTTCTGTCAGTTTTGTTATATCGTCACGGATGCTTGCTCCAGTCCTATCTTCTATCAATAGTTACTATTCTGGAAAGTTCCAGGCTATGCTCAGCTGTCCTCGTATGTTCTGGTGGAGGTGCTGGGTACTTTATCCATAGCCCTTCACTTTGTGTGCACCTTGGCGGCTCCTCAGCCGAGTTGCCCGATAACGGGACACGGGTGGTGGACTATCCCGCGTCTTAAACCCCCGGCGAGCTGTGAACCAAGTCCTATCTTGAGCCCGGCAGAAAAACCGCAAGACGAGCGAGTACCACAAGGACGAACCTCGGAAATACACCACGAAGATTCTGAAATCCGGGTCAGTCGCTGCTACCAGCAAGAACCACCGGAATTCGGTCTTTTGCCAGAAAAACCGAAGCTGACTAAGCCAACAATGACACACCTGTAGAAGCAAACCGCGTCCACTCCCACCATTGTTTGCATGCCCGACGCACCTCACACTTAAACGCCCTTTCACGCATGGTGTATGAAGACGTCAAGGGCTGGATTGAACACTATGGCCGTGTCGCCCACCATAGTGGGTGGACAGACAACCAGTTCCTGCAGAACCTATACTTTTGTGAAAGAAACTGCCAGGCACTGGTTTGAGAACCACGAATCCTCCTTAACATCGTGGGAAGTTTGCAAGATCGAGCTGAAGTGCACGTTCATCAGCCAACATTGACGAGAGAGAGCCGACTTCCTGATTCTGTCCAGGACACGGCCCCAACAAGAGCGTCGCCATTTTCGTGGAGGATGCCTTGCGCATGATCGAGCACCCACGCCAACCCTGGTGCTACAGAAGACGAGAAGCTAAGAATCCCATGCCCCTCATGTGAGGGACAACACCTTCGGCAGCCTTGTCCGCAACCCCACGACAACAGTCGAAGGGTTCATATCATTGAGGCTTCCCACATTGAATGTACACTGCAGGCCCGAGCCTGTCACTATCAATAACTCCCCAGCTTCTCGACACTCGGGTCGTCCAGCTGCACATTCGACGCCAGCCTGCCATCCATGACGTTGCCCGGGAGAAGATCAGGAAGCTACTTTCTGCCATCAGTTGCACGGCTTTCTGATTGCCAAGATTGTTTTGGAACAAGTTCGACAGTCATTTCAACCGGAGACTTCTTCTAGCGAAGCAGCATCTGACGAATCGAGGGCGACTTATGCCACAAAGTCACGACGACCGCCACCGGCTACCCGTTAGTATTCAATGCCAATTCAACGAGACACCCCAACGCCGAAGCATTCCCGACATTGGGAAGGACAAGTGTAGGTTCGCGCTGAACAAAGTACGCCGAGGAGAACGAAGGTGCTGCGAATGGTCAATCGAAAACCACTTTGCTACCACTGCATGAGGCCGATCATGTCTACTGGAGGTGCCCGTACCAATGAATTGGCCTGCAAGAGTTTGTGCCGAACGACCTTCGACCACGTCTCGAGGAGCGCCCGCGGGACATTGAGGATTATCTTCGGCGGCCTTTGCCCCTGGTGCCGACATTACCCCGAAGCTCCTGATCCCCATTACCTCGACGGGAGGTAAGCGCGACAAAGCAAGTGAGCGGCAATGCAAGGACAGTTGATTTGGTGTTGCTCGTCGTCCAAGGACAATACCAAATAATTTGCTGACACCAATTATCTGTGTCCCCGGAACGAAGCACACAATTTCCAACTTTGAGGGAGAATGCCGCTGAGTCACTTGAAGGAACAGAATGGTTGGGTTGTTCTCAAAAGTGGACATCAAGCATCACCTGACTTCACTTCGCCACACGAGACTTACACAAGTTGCAGTGGTCGCTGGACGCAGAAAAAAATCGCCATGACGAAATGAAAGTGAAATGGCTTGGATAGCAAACAAACACTGTTGCCTGTTGCCAGCCATCAAGTCAACGGTACAGCAAAAGGCACAGCCACGTAAGCAATACATGCCCGATCTTGCTGCATTGACGCAGAAAAATACCAGGAAAATTTGCGGATTAGAAGCCAGCTCTGCAGCTTCAGTGCATCAAATGTCAGTGGCCGCACCTGACGTATGATTACAAGACGGAATCTGTCGTCAAAGTTGCAACTCGCAGAAAGAACTCGTTATGGAACCATTTGCAAAGAACCAATAATTATGTAATCAAGTGGGAATAAACATATTTGATACACTAACCAAATAAACATATTTACGCTCGCCTTTCCGTCTTCAGAGACTCTACACAAAGAATTGTGTTCATGGCACGTGCTGGACCTTTTGAGGACACTCGCATCTCTGACCCCTCAATAATAATTGATGGGACATACCAAACTGGCAGACTGTTTGCGTTGGGCTGCACTCGTTCCACTTCTCCTGAACATCTGGCGCATCCGAAAACCAACTCCAGTGATGTGCAAATGTTGTTTATTATATTTAATTTCTCCAAGGGCCTCTGTAGGCAGAGGGGATACTTACAACTACACACATTTTAATAACATCAAAGCACACTGACATTAATGAGCACAAAACGGGCCCTGCTACCAAAAATAAGTATTACACTCGTAAGAAATAATTATTGCTGCAACTTGTTGAGTGCAAAAACAAACACACCTCTGAGCATCTAGTTTAATAGTATTAGTTGATGCATTGTTATATAGCAGGACACTTCCTATATGTATGACACAATAGACCCTTTACAAAACCCCATCGAGCAACACAACTGTCACCAATTTTTTTCGGCGTAAAGCACATAATTGGGCCCCAGTTCAGATCGAACGCTAATGCAGCATTCGAGTCAAATAGGCGCCGAGCCAAGTTCACAGTGATGGCTGACATAACATTCTTGTCGAACAAATGCCCAAAGTATGAAGGCCTTGGGTAATTAAAGTAGTAGCTACTGTAATTCGTTTCATAAAAATTTGGCAAACAGCGAAGGCTACAGTCTCGGTCAGTCAGTATGCACGTTGGAGAAAGGCACATAACAATATATCATCAGAGTGCTCATCTGCACAGATTTTTCACATACCTTCACTCCGTTTCTCTGACTGGCTTGAGGGGGCTGTGGCGGTTGCCCTTTTCCAAGTTACGGTGAAACAAAGTATAGGCGGCCCACACTTTTGAAAAAAGTCCATTGAAGAGATTGAAAGGGATGGTAGCCAACATTTTTCAACTTTCGCACGAGCTTCCTCGCTAAAAGTTGTTGTGATTATGCAGTTGCCTAGGGCTGAAACGAATTCCCCTAGGCCCTACGTCCGACGCATACATTTCGCGTCGATTCTCAGACATTCCAACGTTCAAACAAAGCTAAAAGATGCGAAAATTTCATGCTAAAAGCACTCAAAGTTCTATCGATCATCGAACATATCCGGGAATCCGAGCACCGGTACGGCGATACGGCTGGTGCTGTCCCACAGGTGTTATTATCCAGATGATCCGGAGCGATCTTGCGCAAAAAAAGATATAAAGTCTCATTCCTTCATATTATCACATTATACCTGCGTCAGTGAGCACGAAGAAGCCCGAAGTCGTCGAAAAGCAGCTGCACATCACGGCTACCGCGCACCGAACAAACGCGCATCCGCCAGCTATGGGCGCTGCCATCTTACCGGTGACGTCACGGCTCTTGGGAGGTCACGTGACGAGTGGTCACATTTGCGTACAACATGGCGGCAACCGGGGGGGGGGGGGGGGTGCAACTTCCGAACTTCCGGTTTATCACTCTAAGCCCCTCTACCTCGTTGTATTCTTCCTTGCTGGTGTACTTCGTCTTCTTCGTTCGCTGCAGCGTGCGGCTGCAAGCTACACGCCGACGGAAATGCTGTTTCCATTGTTTGTAGCAGCGCTGGAAGGCTTCTGCTGGAATGCCTTTCAGCTCGCCGGTTACGCTCTTCTAGATGTTAATCAAGGTACCAAAATGACGCCCATTCTAGTGGTCTTGGAGCCGGGGGAATAAAAATAAATCACAAGGACAGATCCTGCAAATAGGGGGGCTGGGGAACCACAAGAAAGCCATTTTCTGCCAAAAATTATTTGATGGAGATTGCCGTGTGACATGGGGCGTTGTCGTGGTGCAGCATCCAAGTACTTGTAATGCCTGGCCGCACACACGCCACCCTCTTCCTAAGCCTTTTAAGGACTTCTCAATAAAAGAATTTTATCGACAGTCGTCCTGGAGGCACAAATCCTTTGTAAACAAATCCTCGGACTGTCAAAAGAAAGAAAAGAAAAAGAGCATTGATTTTATTCTTAATTTGATGGCACAAACTTGCTCAACATTTTACCGGTCCATTTTCGGAACGTACCTCACCAAGCGCGTACCAACTATAGCCAGTTTAAATTTATGCTGAGTCTACAACAGGTGTTAACCTAACTGCCAGGTGAAGCGGGAAGCAGCAGCATTGTCGGTTCGTGCGCAGTGCTGCCAGTCTAATTACTTTTCTGCCACACCTCGAATGCGAATCAGGGCTGTACACGAGCGCAAGAGGTTGGCGAAGATTGCCACTGTTGAGTATGGCTCTGCGTTTAGTAGGCCAAGCTGGGCCGCGTCGGCAAGCTTCGTAGAGCCGTTCCCGTGTTGGCGAAGTTGACGGCCGGGCCGCCGTCCCCTTCGAAAAGATTGTTTGCTTCGTTGGATGGATGAAATGTTCGCGATCATTGCGTGCGCTTACAGCGAGCCGCCGTGCTATTGTGCGGCAGAATACTCGGACAGCAGCGTGGTGTATCGATTGTCCTGACTCTTGAGGCGCCGGTGCGCTGGTCCACCAGTTTGCGAACGAAGATGATCTATTGATGTTGTCCGTATTGCTCGTTCTTCGTTCTTTACAACGAACTTTACCACTTTACAAGAAAAGCAGCACAAAGGCGCTAAAGTAGTACGTGGAACAAACAACAGCCTACCTCGACCTAATAACCGCATCGCTTGACTGCGATCTCGCTGCAAGCGAGCTGGCGCCGGCGTATTTCTGATTGATGTCGTCACCGTAGTAACAATCGTAATGTTGACGTGGTATTCTACACACAGAACCGCAGGCAGCCTGCAGCGCAAGCGCTCCGCGAACGCGTTGGGGCCGGTGGAGATGGCGCGGTACATGCGGTCGTTCAGTTCACGGGTAGCTCCACAAAGCGATGTTGTAAAGCAGGGAAGACATGAACGGCGAAAACGGGCGCCGCGCGTTGATTCCCATAGCAACAGCCAAGGAAGCTGTGACGTGGACCTGTGCCAAGGCGCCGCGTCACAGCGTGCGCGCAAGTTGTTATGGAAACTGCCGCGACGTTACCAAGTGGCAAAGCGCATTACTACGGCACGCTTGCGCAACCAGACATGATGACGTCACGGGCACGCCGAATCTCCGGAGACACATCACGCTCTCTTTGAGGACTGATTTTGAAGCACTCGCCCAAATACGGCATTACGAACGGAAAATATAACCATCCGCTGAAAATTCAAATGTGCGATTGTCGTTTACAGGTACTATTGATCCTATTCGACTTACTTTCGAACGTTTTGCGTATATTTTAAGTGTATATTCCGAATCCCTTTAATAACTTTATATTCCCTTTTATTTCTTTTATAATCACTTTTTTCTTTAATCCTGATATTGTGGCGACATGTAAACAGAAACTGCGCTAGAATTGCGGCGAAGGCTTGCGCTGCACAATCCAGGGATCGTGGGTTCGACCTTCGCCCCTACCCGTTTCGATTTGGATGAGCATCGTAAAGGCGTACGGTCGTATATCACTGCTGCGTGATGCACATTAAATAGGCGAGCAGTTTTACTGCACTGGCTAAATTTCTTATATAAAGCTTTTAATCGTGTCACTCTGGTGGACCGAGGTCAAACTGTCAAAATATATAACGTCTAACTTGATTTTATTTATTTGCTGGAATTACGCATTTTGCTTTCCTACATCTAGGTCTGCCTCGCTTATCTACCCGCTAGCACTTTTGTTTAGTGCTGGAAAATACAAATACAATTTGTGTTCTCTTTTAGAGAATTAAAAAAAACAGTGCTTCCCGTACTGAAAAAAAAAAAAAAAAAATTATACAGCGCACCAAAAAAAGAAAAAAAGACGGATACAACTAAAAGCGGATACCAACTAGCCCGCGTCGCTACTTTGACTCGTAACTAACTTTTTTTGCAGCATTGCTTAACCTTTACACTAAAACATCTGTAGGACCAGACATGATTCCAAACATGTTTTTGAGACGGTATGCAGAATCCTGCTCAAATTTCTTGTTTGTAATTTTTAATAAGTCAATTGAATTAGGGCAAATCCCCGACGATTGGAGAACTGCTAAAGTAGTCCCAATATTCAAAGCAGGAGATTCCCATCATGTTAATAACTACCGCCCAGTATCAATCTTGAGCAGCAGTGCAAAATTGATTGAGCATATTTTGTTTAAGCATATTGTCTCTTTTCTCGAAGAGAATAACTTTTTTAATAAAGGCCAACACGGTTTTAGACGTAATCTATCTACTGTTACGCAACTGGTGCTCACTGTGAATGATTTTGCAAAATCAATTGACTCCGGATATCAGACAGACGTAATTTTTATAGATTTTGCAAAAGCATTTGACCGCGTGCCTCACGGAAAACTACTCTTCAAACTGAGATCCTTATTAAACAATGAGCAGATTTTAAAATGGTTAGAAGCATATTTAAATAACAAAAAACAGTTTGTACAAATACAGGATTCCCGCTCATCCACATCAAAAGTAGAATCTGGAGTTCCTCAGGGATCAGTTCTTGCACCCCTACTTTTTCTAATTTTTATAAATGACATTACAGTAGACAGATCCGTTCAAATTCGCTTATTCGCCGATGATTGTATAATTTATAAGCAAGTCAAATGCTCAAATGACCAAGTAGTCTTAAACAAAAGTTTAGAAATGATCTCAGAATGGTGTGATGATTGGCAAATGTCTTTGAATAACCAAAAATGTGCGCATATGACGATAACTAGGAAAAAAAAAACCTCGATTTCGGAGCTTTATGAACAGGCCGGCCTTACGCTTTTAGAAAAACGTAGAATGATCAATCGACTGAAATTTATTTTTAATCTAATAAATGGGAACTACAACTTAGATTATCAAGATTACTTTCACTTCAACACATCTAGGGTCACAAGAAATAAACACAGTAAATCAATCACTGAAATAAAGTGCAGGACTGACTGTTACAAATACTCTTATTTTCCTCGTACTATCCATGCCTGGAATGCGTTACCCGAACAAATTGTCTCTTCAAATTGTTTGACATTGTTTCTAGCATTGATAAACGAACTACCAGAGTTTTGAGGTTTCAGGCCTTGATACCCCTTAAAAGGATATTTTTCTGCTCTTCGTGTGTTCGTGATTATACTTGTGAAGTGCTTGTTTTTTTTTTTTTTTTTTTTTTTGCTGCGCTACCACACTCTGTGCTTGTTTTTTCGTAAAACTTGATCCATGTATCCCTCCTACCTTGGCTGCCCTACGGCGGCCGGTAGTATCAATAAATAAATTTAAAAAAAATATTGCCACGGAGTGACCCGTTCGTGAAACTTTTAATGCTATCCCTTCGGCTACAGCTTGAGTTACCCGTTTACATTTTGAATCGCTCAAAAGCCACTCCAGGTTATCTGGTGACTGATGTATATAGGAGTAATCGTCAATACGTCACGCGTTACCGCGCCACTATGACACCACAAAAGTTGTAAGCGAAAGAAACAGTACCGTTCACCAACAGCCCAGGAAGCACTGGGTGTACCTTATTATGTTCAAGCTTTTTTTTTTCTTTCTTACTCTAGTTGTCCTTCGACGTTCTCACCGGCCACTGCCGAAATCTCATTGCAACACTAATAGGCTTGGGACTCGTGGCGAATCCCTGCGTTTTTTTTTTTTAACCGACGCCCTCCCCTGTGACCTTTTCCATCGCCACATCACCTGGGTGCCAGGTCTGTCGGGGCTTCCTAATGGACATGCCCGCGAGCAGCTACTCATTTGTACACCGTACAGTTCCCCCAGTGTTGGGAAGTACTTGAAGTACATTGTACTTAAAGTACTACTTCAAGTAGGTTTAGGAAACTTCCACCTTACTTACATTCTCTGAGGATGTACTTGTACTTTACTTTAAGTATTTTTTTCTGGTACTTTCCAGGAAAGTACAATTTCCGACTTCAAAGTACATTCCCCAAATTTGGTTTTATTAAAATTGTATCACAAAATGATGCTTTGTCAGCTCCGAAGATATACTGGGAGGGATATTCTACTCCCTACAGAAACGTGAGCAAACGACGCATCGCTCCGTTTGCTCTGGGGGCGGCTTCCCCGCAGCTTTTTGAACTCTCGCTACTTCTCGGTCGATCAGCGCAAGGGAGGAGGTTTAAAATATTAAGCGAGCAAAATTAATCATAATGTAGCACCTGAGACTGTGGTGCGGAAATATTTAACTTTCAAGTCGAAGAAAAATACAACAGAGGAGAACGTCACAATGTTTTGAGACATTCTCCTTTGTCTTTTCCTTCTATTTGAAAGTTAATTTTTTTTTTGCACCCCAATCTCAGGTGTCACATTATGATTAATTATCACCAGCTCGCTTGCACACACACTGTTTTTTTTTCCATTAAGGAGAGGACACTTCTCTATGAGAAGATTGCTTGCGCAAGCTGCAAGGCTCACGTCATGCTCTCTCCTAGTACATCTAACACCCTTGGGTGCAACAATCCAGTGCGAGAAAATCACTATACAGTGCTTTTCAGGAATTTGGCTCAATTCATGAAAATAGCTACTCTGTGGCCACTTTATCAAATATTGGCCGCTGTTTTTGAAAATAGCTAGGTAATGCAGCCCTGAGTACCCCTGGGCAATGCATACCAGTTAAAAAAAAATCACTGTATAGGGGAATTAAAGGGCATCATGAACGATTGTGTACTTTACTTTACTTGTACTTTACTTTGAAAGTACATTTCATTTATCGTACTTTACTTCAAGTACATTACACCCAGTGTACTTACTACTTTACTTGAAGTACATCACGTCTAATTTACTTTGTATTTTACTTGAAGTACCTTTTAGATGTACTTTACCCAACACTGACTTCCCCCTTAACACCCTCCCCTTCCTCCTCCTGGAACCTCCGCGTTACTCAACCACCCGAACGTCAAGCCATCTACTGACCACAACTCCCGAAGCACATCGGAATCATCCAATCCAAGAGCGCCTGACGTCCTGAGGACACCTCGGAACGGGAATCAACTTTATCTTGATGAAGTGCTCTCTCTCTCTCTTTCTCTCTTTTTCTCTCTCTCTCACACACACACTCACTCTGCGTTTCTGAAGCTCTCAGTGACTCCATACAGATCTATATGACACTATATTTCCTGAGACTCGAAGAGGAGTTTACCGCTCCTCAGTGTGTTCCTGACTGTTTTTTTTTTTGTTATAACTTTAATGTGAGGCTGTGTTCTTATCGGCTGCAGAATAGTAAGTATAACTGCCGTTTTCTGATATGTTTAATTTTTATATTGACACACACACCCGCTCTTGTTGGCCACGATAGTTGACCATTAAGCTATCTCTGCCTATCAACGTAGTAGTTAATTGGTCGTTTTAGCTGCAATGATGCCTTGATGCATGCATGTGCGAAGCAAATTAACTCTCGATGGTCGCTCGCTTTCTGACGGCTTTTTCGCAAATACAGGCTCCGAAGCCTACCCGCAGCGCTTTTCTGCCAAGCATGCCGTAGATAGGTGCAGACGGCACGCAAGGGTCAGTCAGATACTTCACATTGACACGCACATCAAAATGAAGACAATTCATTCCAAAGAGGGCACAAAACACGAGGAAACAAAGACGCACAAAGCCTCCTTTAAAAAGTGTATGTCGGAAATAAATCCATTCGTTTTAAAGTATAGAATGTTTTATGACCCGTGAGTCCCTCAACTTTGTTCGTCCCTCCGTACGCCTGCACACACACACACCGTAGTATGTCAGCCCAATAGGAATGGTTGCCATGCCAACATAAGCAAAAGAATGTACACGAGAACTTACTCAGTGTTTAGCCAATCGACAGGGTGTTTGTTTTTTATGCTTAACAGCGTTGTTAAAAAATACCGTGAAAGATGCACTAATGCGGTTTGTGCAGGTGTGTTCTACTCCTAGGGGGACATAGTATCAGGGACTCATCGTAACGATCAGTCGGCTAATTAACTACACTACGTTAATGAAAATAATCACATAGTTCTACATACTTACAAAAAAAAAAAAAAACTGAGGCAGGAAAAAAGGAAGGGTCAAAACATCGTGTTTGTCCCTTGCTTGTCTCCTGTCACGTTTTTTTTTTATGTATGAACGTTTACCAGGTAGCCTGCGTCATAACCCTTATTTCCGTAATATAGTTCTAATTAGAAACTTCGTGAGCGTCACGGAAACTCATTAAATCAGTGAATATTAGAAATACTTTGAGCGCCTAAGAAGCGCAGCAGTGCGCTAAAGTTACCACGCGTGCAGTAGGAGCAAGGCTACCGGTAACGCGTCCATGCATTTTTTCCGTCCCTTATCATCCGCATTTGCTCAGCCCAGCCCTATGCCTGCTGCACGAGTGGTAACTTTAGCGCACTACTGCGCTTCTCACGCGCTCAGTATTTCTAAAAATGGCTGATTTTGATGACGCTTCAGCAAGTCTCTATTTGGAATCCATATATGCCTATTTTCACTAATTAAAAAGTTAACAAGTTTTAGTTAATATTCTACTCATTATAGCGATTAGCCCATTATAGTATGTCCCACTCGCCGCATGACTCCACTGCACAAACCGCATTACTGTAGATTTTACAACTTTTTTCTAACCAAATTTGTTAAGCTTAAAACTCATCCTCCACCAGGAATCAAATCCAAAACCACTTGGTCCTCAGCTCAATAATGCTTTACATCTGCGCCAGATTTGTTACGTGCACAGAATAAGGTGTACGCCCTATCTCTCCTAGTTCAGCTACAACATGCCGTAATTCTCCGTGGTGCATGGTGATGGTGTAAGGCAGTGGTTCCCAAATGGGGTTCCGCGGACCCTTTGGGGTCCGCGAAGGCATTCTAGAGGTTCGCGAAGCTCTGCCTCATCGGTCAAGCCCGGCAATAAAAGTTGTCTTTTCTCAGGTCGAGAAGAAATGTTTCAGTTTTCGGGCGAGGTTTCTCGTGTGTATGTCAATAAGAGAGGTCTACTTCACATTATCCCTTAGTTTTATCCTTTTAGTAACTAATTATCATATTAAAACTTTCGCTTTCTCTTTCCCTCACCACGAACGGGGTCCTCCATCATCCCCGCCGATCCAAAAGGGGTCCGAGAAACATCAGTGGTTGAGAACCACTGGTGTAAAAGAAGGTGACGGCAATTATTAAACAATGTGATCTCCTTCGATCCGGAAATGACTCTTGAATGTATTCTAAACAAGTTTAAACGATGGCTTCTTAAATAAAGTATTTACACGCTTTATAAGGCCTTTGAACATAAAGGTGCCAATTTTCGTTGGATGCATTTCTCCCGAGTACCCACGTGACCCGTGTCGGGGCGAGGGCAGTGCCGGAAGCGGAAGCGAATCGCTCCTTAGCGCCAGCAAAACACAGCCCTTGGCGTTACAGGGCAGGCGGTCGACTATTCAAACGAGATAACGCGAGCGATTTGTCCGCATTTTTTTTCGTCCGTTTAAAATCAAGAAATCGCAGTTGCGTGTGGCGGCAAATGTTGTGTATGCCAACTCGCGCTTTTGTCGTTGTTTGCACGGCGTACCTGGCAGTTTGACACCACTGGAGGTTTGAAGCCCACTGGTTGCACTGAGGTAATAACGCTGGCTGGCACAAATGCTGCGAAATGCTTATCTTTCAGGATGTCATATATCATATTATTTGATGACCTTGGGCAAAATGTCATTACCGAGTAGTTAGGAATAAACTTTTAGGGTGTATTTGAATGATCAGTTGTTTCCGCAATCTGTACCGCCGAGTGCCCGCTAATATCCAAAGCTCCATCGGCTGTTCTATTTTAAGCGGTGACTCAAAGGTGACCAGGAGAGTGGTACGAGAATAGACCTTTTGGTGAATTAGCCAAGCATCGAAGAGAATGTCGGGAACGTAGGTACACACGCTGCACGCACAAGCGAAGGAGAATATAAAACAAATGGCACTGTGCACGTGCGTGCTTCGACGTTCTTTTTTTTGGATAGAGGAAAGGCATTTGCGTGCAGCGCGTGCACCCACATTCCCAGCATCCTCCTTGGTGCTTGGGTAATTTAGCAAAAGCTCTATGGGCCGAAAAACTTAGGGAGAGGAGGAATTGAGAACGCCGAGCTCTGATTGGAACGTTTAGTGAGTAGACCTAGAGCTACCTGGCTCTGCTTCCACTGCACTTGTTGACCGCGTGACGTGAACACGTGGTCAACAAGTGCAGTTTAGTACCGCCCTTCGTAAGGAATGTTTACTCTAAAGTGAGTAACAGATAAATTTGTTTGACGTTCTCACGCATGCTGCTCACCAATCATACACGCGTAGTCACACGTAGAGTAAAGATATTGCGTCGAGAAATAGTGTCTCCAGTTTCTCCATTTACCCAGTACTGGATGGTGACAAGGAGTAAGAGAACAATTGAAAGGCAAAGCGGTTAGCTTGAGGACATGGCTGTATGATACATTTCTCTTTAAGTGCAGTGCAGCAGAGGTTACACGAGTGAGTTCCGTGCTTGCAGCGTTCCTACCAAGCAAACGTGTACACGTTACTGAAAAAAAAAAAAAGTAACGAAACGCTTTCATTCGCTACTTGTTCAAAAAGTAACTAAGCACGTTAATCGTTACTGAGATTCAAAAGAAACGCATTACTTCGGCTCAGACGTCACCGCGTTACTTTCTCGTGACTCTGAATGCGCCGTTTTCTGAAGACCGATCTCACTAAGCGTTCCACCATAGCCTCCTATATACTGACAAATCCTGGCAGATCGCCACGAGAAGCGATCGCAGAAATGGAAAAGGTGTAGCGGCCGACAACGGATGAGAGGAAAGTCACGTGAGTGGCGCCCCGCTGCTGCGAGAAGCCGAAACGCACTTCTCCCGAGCGAGCAAGTGTGTTTCGGGTCCTCGCCGCTACAAAAGCGGTGCGCTGACGTCCAGGTTCCCCGAGAAATGGCTCTTTGATGCTCTATGCTACCAGATCCTCGCGCTCCAAATCTGCCACAAGGTGTAAAGTTGGGCGTGCTGGTTGATGGTCATATATGGGTTAAAACAGCGCAAAAAAAAAGAACGAAGGACCAGTAAAAGGAAAAACAGCGCTGTGTCTGTGTGTTTCCTTTAACTGGTCCTTCGTCTTTTTGCGCTGTTTTAACCCATTCAATATGTCCAAATCTGCGACCGGGCACTCTATGGCTCCGTCCTCGAACTGCCAGGCTTTGTGAGTATAAAGGAGGTTATGGTTCCACGCATGCGTGACGCCGCCATAACTGTAGTTCACAGGGGACAGGCGCCAGTGCACGAGATGGCTCGTAAAGAGACTCGTGCTCGGCTCGTGCAGAGCTCCAGCGGGGTTGTCGCGCTTGCAGAAAGACTACAGCTCCCATGATTCATGCCGGCAATGGCGGCGTAACGAAACTAACCGGTGAGATAGGTTTATTTTTAGCTTTTTAACGCATTTATGGACATACTGAAATCTCACATTATGCGGTACGTTAATTAAAAAAAAAAAAGATCACCTGGGATTAGTCTTGTTGCGGTTGTAAGCATTTGCTATGCATGTAAATAAAAACATCAATGTGGCAAAACATTGTTTTTACCCTTTTCGATGTCTTAGCTGGGTGCTGACGTAGCTAGTGATCACTGTGTTTTGAAAAAGCAAGAACCATAAATTGGGATTTTTTCCGCAGATTCACAATTCGTGGGAGAGGGAGACGTCACGACGGGTGTCCCTGGTGCCCGAAAACAAAACCAGCCGTGCCTTCTGCGTTTTTGTTTTTTTTGTTTTTGCGCTAAAATGTTGGTGGCACGGGACTCCCCATTTCTTTCTCTTGCTGTCGTCTCAAGTGTTTTGTTTAGGATTTGATGCCTATATAATCCCTTTCGTTGTCGAATGAATTTCAGCTGTGTTTGAGACTTTGTGTTTGTCCGTCCCTTCTCGTCCCAGTCTCGGGGTTTTTAGTCAAATGTTTAACCAACACCAGCTCGTTTGCGCCCTAACCTTTTGTTCACCTTTTGTTTAAGAATATAAATATATATTATATTTTTTTTAGTTTGCGTTGAAGCCGCATTTTGTAAGCTTTATTAGGAGTGCGCTCACTGGCGAAAAAGGCGTCTCAGTGTGTTTCTTGAGTTACGCTTTTTTTGTCCGCGTGCTACTGTAGGCGGGTATAAATTTGCAAATGCCTGACTCGGAGTAAAATAAAAATTGGGAACGGCCTAACTCAAGGTAGGGATTCGACCCTTGGGGCGAGGGGACAGATTGGAGAATCACAAGTTGGAAACTTTGTGTTTGGGCTGCTCCCCTCTGCCCTCAAATTCCTGTAAATTCCTGGGTTAGACTGTTGTAATCAACGCGAGTTCGCCCGTAGCCTGTCTTTAATGCAGTTTCGTTCGCATTCAAATGTTGAATGTTTTCACCGATAAAAAAAAGATGAGGGCAAATACAGAAAGGATGGAAGAGCTTGTCCCATGGGATTAACCCAGCAAACCTCGTTGTGCTTTGTTTGTTGAAGGCTTTTCCGGAAGGAAGGTATCATTCATCGATATAGAGATGTATGATCAGCGATAACGGTGGCTGTACTGTAATACTTTGAGCACATCTTTTTTTTTTTTTCTCGGTTTTTGTGCCGTGAAGGTCACAGGGGGGTAGCTGGGGTGAATATCAGGTTGGTAACTTCTGTTGTACAAGTCCCCCCTCAGAGGTAACGACCGTCACTCGTTGCTCTATCAAAAAGTTAAGAAAATATATTACTCGTCCCTTCCCTCGAAAAGTAACTACCTCGTTAGTTTGTTACTGCAAACAGGAACCCATATACAAGTAGCGTGTTACTTGTAACGTGTTTTGTTGCCAAGCACGCACTCTCGTGCAGCGCACTTATCGTTCAGCGCTGCGTGCTCGCGTTTGTGGATTCGGTTTCGCTCGCACATCATTTGGAATAAAAACTTTAGCAGACTACTTTACAGATAGCCTGCGACGCGCCGTCCTCCACTACAACGTTTTAGCGTATCGTTACCGTTACACCGTTACCGCTGTGGCCATACGAGGACCGGGATAGGAACTAACCGCGAATGGACCGCGGCGCCATTGAATATTATCATCACCAATTTTGTTTCTTGACGCGACCTCCGGTATAAGATAAGGCTTAGACAAACCGTTTTTTAAACGTAATGCGCTCCTGGCAGGCACGTAGCCAGGGGGGAGGCCCATGGGGCCCGGGCCCCCTCCCGAAATCTTCCATTTTGCTGGGACCCCCTTCCCCCCCCCCTCCCCCTCATACAGCATTTTGTCGTGGGCGGGCCCTCCCCGAAACTAAATCCTGGCTCCTGGCTTAGTTCCCGCATAACGGAAACAGGTATTACGATCAAGCTAAGTTAAAGCATTCTATTGCCCGCTTATCCATTATTTGTTTACTTTTTTGCTCATTACTATTATTACTGTTGTTTATTTGTTAGTCTTATTACTTTTTTATCTGTTCTCCCCCTCTATAACGCCTTGGGGCGCGGAGGGTGTATTCCATAAATAAATAACTAAATAAATAAACGGTGTGTCCGCTTACCGTGAGCATTGGGTGCGACCTCACGATGTTTCTGCGGTGGGATCCCAGGGACACGGTCAGCCGGAATTCCGACCTGCGTTGCAACGAAAACCCGCGGAGTCGCCGGTCTCGAGGTTGGTTCACACGCTTGCGTCGAGTCCGGCCGGGTGCGACTGCAGCGGCTTGCGACGTACCTGTTTCTATGGCAACAGCTGTGTCGGCTCCAACAAAACCGGTATTTACCCCGTTTTGTTCCGACGCAACTGTTGCCATAGCAACGCGTACGTCGCAAGCCGTTGCAGTGGCCCTCGGTCGGACTCGACGGAAGTGTGTGAATCGCCCTTCAGACTCGAGATATTTATCTACGGCTGCTGACTAAACTTCGTTTTACCCCAACTCAGAGTGCTACAGATTTGACTAGCCCGATGGAACCGGTCCAGCGGCTTCAATGGCGCATCGCCGGCATTGGAGCTGTGCGTGGGTTATCGTTGACTGCCCCAACCAAACCCACTGAAGGAGCCGTGACGTAGTACATGTAGTCTCTGTGCCTGTGTGCCTTCTGGCTCTTGACGGCGCTCTGATTTATGGCGAAACGAAAAATAGAACTAACCACGTGGCCGTAGTGATAGTTCAGGAAACAAACAGTTTTTTTTTTTTTTATTGCGAAGTGGCATTTATGAGGGTAAAAGAAAATCGTGATTTTTTTTAAAATGAAAATAAATCAGTTTTTTTTTTTACCTAAATCAAATGTATTTCATTCAAATAAGCTTCTTTTACTAGATCGATTTGATTAAATCACTGTAGATAAAAACCGATTCTTCGTATTTTCAAACATTGCAAATTGATTGATCGTGAGAATGCTGCAATTAATGCAAAGGTGCAAGCGAGCTGGACAAGCATGACGAAAATAATATATGGACAAAGGGAATAAGGGGTACAAATGACAAACAAGAATCTCCAAACATAGCTAGGTGACTGGAGAGCGACCGAAAAAATCCGCCTGGTCAATTTAGATCCCAGAGGCCTCAGTGGGATCTAAATCAAGCCTGCATTCATGAGCATTGACTAACAAACCATTTCTGCAAAACATAGTTTGTTTCTTGCGTATCTCGCACAAAGCAGTTATGCTTCTCGCTTCTTGGATGCACTCGACAAAAAATCTGCAACCGCGCAAGCCGCTATTTTGAATTCAAAAATCTTGCGTCACCTCCAGCCAGCTCCATTCACTCTAAACCTATTCTCGATTCTTAAGTCCATAATATGAAAAAAATATTGTCAAAATATAAAATATCGTCGTTCAATGAACTTGCCTATTCCGCTACCCTCATGGCGTCGAGCGAGGTGCTAGGGCTAGGTGGCGCAAGACGTCGCCCTATCCGAACAGTTCAGTCATATCCGTCCATTCATCTCACACGTTGCGTATCCACAATATGATGGCTGGACACATCCATCAGCTGTGTCTTAAGTTTGTCGTTTAAAGGTGGTCATTAAAAGGGAACGCCGGCGATTTTTTGAGCTGCCCCAACAAACTATTTTTTTTTGTATCCGCGGTGATTACCATATTCGGTATGCTACTGAGTATCGCGAAATTCATAATAGTTGTTGTAAAATCGACAAATAAAAATAGCGCGAAAATCAACAACCAAATATACCCGCACTTTTCAGTGCCGTAACGTTAGTGACAGGCAGGCTTGCCAGTTGAGCACGCGGCATAAAAAATAGACTATGCCAAGCATTTGTTCCGTGCTGGTGCGCGGGTACTGGAGCGAGCTTTCAAAGCATTCACTTGACACCATGAGCATGCTAGGAATCAGTGGGGAACAAATTCTACAGTCCAAAGAGTAAACTCCTGCCTTCCGCTGCCATCACTTTTCTTTTTTTTTTGCCTGCAGAGATTTTTAATTTGAAAAACACGGAGAGGACCAAAATATTAATTTCAATAAATTCGGAAAAAATAAATAAATATATATTTTGACCTATGATTTGGGATACTATTTTAGCGATGTTCGTTGAACTGTTTAGCAAATTTTCAGGCCAACCGAAGACCATGACGAAATCGCCAAAGTACTCCTTTAACACCATTTTTATTCGCGCTAACCTCTCGTCATTCCGTGCTTGTCGACGCGCAAAAAATAAACGCGTCATGTTTTTTTTTTGTTTTTTTTTTCACTTAGGCGATTTTTTTAATGCCGTGGCCTTTGTCTTTTTTTTTCGTCGGCTTCCTTTGTAAATATTTTGTCAATATAAAACAAAAAAAAAAGGCGATAAGTGGATAAGCCGGGAAGTGGATAAGTCGGGAAGAAGCAACCAAAATTTAAAAAGCTAGAGCCATATAGTAAAAGCCCGACCTTTACAAATTTGGTTCTTGAGGTTTCTGGTCTGAAAGGAGTGGAAACAAATTAAAAGCTCTCTCTCTCTCTCTCTCCCTCCCCCCTCCACGATTAAACTTAATGCTATTATTTTAGTTTTTTTTTTTTTTTTTTTTTTACACGTTAGATGGTATGTCGACAGTACGTCAGTGCGGCGTGATAAATATGCGGCGAATTGGTATTAACGTAGTTATTCGTGCGCTCATGGTAATGTCATAAGCCATCCGTAAGCTGAAAGCTTGAAAGAAAGTCGTGCTGAATACTTACGGCTCCTCAACTTTAATGCGGTGTCGGAAGATGCGTGCCCGGTATACGGAAGACCTGCGAAGATTCGTGCAGAGCCGATTACATAATAAAGCGAAAGCCAAATAAATACCACCCTCTTAAAAAGCAAAAAGTTTCGAATGCTTCCGAGTGTAATCTAGCGCTAAAGTTCCACTGGGTGCTGCATTAGTTTCTTTGAAAATATAACAAAATAAAACTTGCCTCAATCAAAAGTTACACCTAAAAATCATAATTTTTTTTTTATATGAACCAACGTAGACATTGACTTTTTTGGGGCAAACATAGAAAAAAAAATGTTTTGGACGTTACGTTTGTTTTAAAAGGAAGCTGAAGAGATTTTTGAAAAAAAATTGTCGGGGACCTCAACCTTCAAAGTACTATAATGCACGAAATGCATTAAAGGGAACTGGTGAGGAAATTGCAGTGTTACGTGACGTAGATATATTTTTTCCCGCTAAATTTAGCGGGGATACTGAATGGTTGTACAGGTCACGTACCGTCAGGTCACACGACGTCTATTCCTCTCGCTAAATTTAGCGGGGAAACTGGACTGGTGTCTAGGTCACTAGACGTCATAGTTCCCGGTAAATTTACCGGGCAACTGAATTGGTGTAGAGGTCCCGTGTCGTCAATTTCCCGCTAAATTTAGCGGGGGAACTGAATTGATGTTTGGCCGCTAAACGTGAACTTTCCCCGCTAAATTTAGCGGGGAAACTGAGTTGACGTATAGGTCACGTGCCACCAATTAACCCGAGGTCAATTAACCCGAGCGCCACTTTCCACGCTATATTTAACGGAAAATGCAGGGACGAACGGACGGAGGGACGGACGGACAAAATCGTGGGATTGGGTTAGCGTTACAAAAGCATTTCACGCTTTAAAAACGAGTTAGAGGTGAATTCTAGCGAATGTTTGTCTCGTGAATTTGAATATCACGAGCACTTGACCGACACGCATCAAAGAACGCAACAAAAACTGAAAAAAAAAAAAAACGCTGGGTGTGGCGTTATATACCCAGAGGTTTCAGCTGCCTTGCGCGTGCCGCTTGTGAGGGAACGCTCGCAGCGCTTTTGACAGCTCTGGTCAGGCTTGCGGGACGCGCGGGAATATTGAGATCCCTGTATGCATACGTCATGATTCCTTCCTCGCACCGAACGCAAGGTAAAGGAGGGGCTTCAGCCCTATTTTGAAAGCGCTGTCGCGGCTACTTGGCGTGCCAATGGGAAATAGAAATTTGATATTCGTAATCCTGGAAACCAAATGAAGATGTTTTAAGTTTTTTTTTTTTTATGAATGACAAAATTACTTTAATTTTCTTTTAACGAAAACAACAAAAAGTGTAGAGAGAGTAATTCAGGCTTTCCTCTCGTTCCCTATTTTGTTAAATAAAACATCCAAATAACTTACAGGGAATTTTTTTTTTTCACTTTTAATTTAAAAGGGTTTAACTGTGAGCTAAATGATAGGAATATTTTTTTTTAATTTTTAATTAAAGCAAGTTTTTTCTTTGATATATTTATGCACAAAAAAATCATGCACCGCCTAGTTATAATTTTGTGGTGAATTACACTGTAGGAACTTACAAAACTAATTTTTGAGATTTATTTCAAGCGGGATTCGATTCATTTGGCACTCGTTGTATAAAAATATAATTTCGACAATATGTAGAGCAGGGCACCAACAGAGCCGCATGTTTCCGCAGCAATAAATGCAGATATGAAAAAAAAAAAAGGTTCGATTATTTGCTGGGAAACAAAACACGACGAAAAATGACAAAAAAAAAACTGTCATTAAGACAACTGAGAAAGACGTTTTGAATCGGCTCAAGTGGAAGTGGAGTTTTCATGCGGTGGAGAATAATGCCAATAAAGGACATAATGACCGACTCCCACATTGTATAAGCGGAGTTCTAAGCGTCTTAATTACCGGTTTGGGGTCACAGACGGTAACTATGACGGCCTCAAATACCGCCAGAGCTTCGAATAACCGAAGTTTACCCCAGACTAGAGTTACTTGTATCCGCGTTAGCGTGCACAATTTATTGACAACAAAAGCAACAGGCGTATGATTACATTTGTGGAATAATGGCTCTTAGCAGAATAATCAGTACGAATCAATGAATGAAGGAACAGTCATCTCTGGATTCATTCGGATGGGGTATACGAACTTTTGTAAAAAGGTAAACAAGAGCGTCCTAGCGACATCTCGCCTAACACTTCAACCATCTTGAAGTCAAGAATGAGAGAGAAACAGCCCACGTGGACGATGCTGCAGCCTATGCATGCATACGGGAAGGAAGCAACGAATTACTTCTCTTCTGCCCAACCCGCCTTTTCCTCTCAACAGTCCGCGCGTCGTGACACTACAATCTCCGACACGGCGAAAACTGTATATGCATGCCACCGACATGGCATGCCAAACAAGCGCGCCAACAAGAGGAACGGTTGATGGAAACTTACGCGCAAGGTCGGCTGCAGTTGATACGGCAGGACTGCAGTTTCTCCGGTGTCACGATATCTGCCTGGCATTTGACTATAAAGCGACGAGGAAGGAGGCAAAGATACGGAACAATCTTTAGAGGGCATTGCAAACACTCCGAACTCGGTCGCCGGGGGAAAAAGAAAAACAATACGCTAGCCAGAGTCGGTCCCTTTGCTGTTTGTGCCTAAATTATGTGGCTCGGTTTCGATCCCGGTTGGTTTGGCTTATCGCGCGAGAAACCGAAGAAGCCGAAACCGTCGACAAGGACAAGTGGACTTGGAGTTTAGCCTCGACATTCTGCGGCCGTGTCGACGCGCGTTCCCGATAGAGTTTGCCCGCACTATCGCCGCGTACACCCTGAACGAATCGTCTGTGGTCAAAGCGCAGTACGCTCGGCATTGAAACGGCGCGCAGAACGATCCCAAAACTCTTTTTTCTTAAATTAAAAATAAACAATAAACGGTGTTGACTTTGTAAAGAAAAAGAAGTATACTCGATTCAACTGCTATATACGCTTATTCCTGTTTGTGCGCGAGAGTATTTTTTTAAGTTTGAAGGGCACGGGTCTAGGAATTAAGGTCCTGGAGCGAGGACATATTGAAACCTTGAAATTATTGTCTGTTTACAAACAAGCTCCAAACGTGCGGCTACTCTTTTGCGAGCGTTTCTGCGTGGCTGCTCAACCGGGTGACCTGATTTTGGAGGGCTGTGTTGTCTATATTTTTGACTCGCCTTAAGATGAACTTTGGCGAAAGCTATAAACGCGAGTTTCTTGCGTTTGATCTCGCCTCGACTGACTCGGACTCTGGTGCAGTGGAAATGAAAGCTGATACTTGCGGCGACTTTTATGTTAGTCATAGCGATACGTTATTTTTTATTATACATTCTAAGTTTCATTGTCACTTCCTCCGTTAATCTCACAATCTTAGCTAGTTTCATGACCCACGGGGTTTATATTTGTCTTCAAATAGGGGGGGTGTCTTTTTCGCTGTTTATAATTTCCCCACAAATACTTTTTTTTTTTTTTTGAGGGGGGGGGGGGGGGAGCGTACGTGATTTTTTTTTTGTTAGGCAAACATTGGTGTTAATCGGGGCTTAAGTCGAAGTATAAAAGACACGGACGTATGATCCCCTACTTTTCAGGGAACATGTTCTTAACGGCGCATACTTGAAAAGCGGGAAAAGACGAAAAAAATAATAATAAGCGTGGTTTCCGAAAAAAAAGGAAAGAACAGCATAAAACTGTAACTGGTGATTATTTTCCCGTGAAGTTTGAGTTTTGCCTTATTCAACATGAGCTCCACTTCGGAGTTTTTTGGTCTTGACACTCAAACTTGATAAAATCGGATCGGGCAGTTAATTTTCTGCGAGTATTGGTATATCCCAAAAACACAAAACCTTAATCATAATCCAAGAAATGAGGTGTTCATTAGCACACACAATAAACAAATTATGATGATGACGGAAGCTATCAATTAGTTTAAAATTAACCTCCCGGTTAATAAATTATTAACTTAATCGTCGAATAATTTCTTATTAACCAATTGTTCCGTCAGAAATGGACTCAACTACGGGGTTTCCAAGGGCGTCATCTTTGTCGCTATCAAACTTCACAAGTTGGTTCACTGACGAAGGTCTCTGCCCCCTCAGCAGTTCTCGCTGGTAGTGCACAATCCACAGTTGAAGCATACACGGAAGGGCCAACACGAATTTGGAATAACAAACTAAGGGACTCGCAATCAAGATCTGCCGATTGAAGACGAGATACAAATGGCGAAAGTGCCCCATACCCGTAATCCGCCCCTACAAAATCAAAGAACACTACTACGTAATATCGCAGCCTACCGTAAGCGTCCTGAGTTCCTTTGTTTATTGACAAAAAAAAAAAGGTGTCTGGATTGACGTGATCTTCAATATAACCGACAATTTGTATGACTCGATATTCTTTTGTTTGCTTCCCCTAGATCGCCCAAAATATTATTATTAGAAGCTAGTTATATTTAACCCTCCCCCCCCCCCCAATCCGCCTATTCCCAAAGATGTCCAACGCCAATGCTTGTGATACACTCAACTTGTAAAGCGGACCACAGAACACGGCCACTCGTAACACTATACGAGGCGCTGGCTGTCAACGTGAACAGCCTTCATCGCTCAAGCTGCATAGCGTTCCACTTTCGGTTATTGGTATTTCTTACCCCTTGCGGTGGAATCTTAGCGTGCGAGTGAAATAAAGTCTTCTCGGTGCAATCTTGCATGTTTAAAACCACCAAAAGTCGAGTCCTACCACAAGAACGTTTAAGCGACTGTGTTTGCGATCACTGAACCAACACATTGTTGACGGCGACCCGGTCACGTTTCAGTACGACCACCTGTTGATACGCAGGTTCTTTTTTTTCGCTGTAGACACCCAAGTGAGAGAAAAAAAATAAAAAAAACACCGACTCTGCCCCGTTCAGGACTCGGACAAAGCCCCGGCAACGACCAGAAAAAGGAGCACTTGCATCTGGCGATATTGGAACAGATGGGGACGTCGACGCGGTGCCTGAGCATGTAGCTGGCGCTGACGCAGCCGCACCATTTCCGCCACACTCCCTGCATGCACGTTTCCTCGCATTCCTGTAAGAAAACCAGAAACAAAGAAAACCGTATAATGGCCCGTGTCTCGGGTGTCCCGGTTTCTTTCGTCGGCGGCGATGAGCGTTCTACAAAGCGCGCCTTACTCCACCCTCTGGAACGAGTTGCTCGTTGGAAATGCGGAACTGCATGGTTTAATGATTTTCTGGATAAATAAACGCGTTGAAAAACAGCGAAAGAACAAAACAAAAACGCGGTAATATGTACCGCTTATTACAAAAACGTGAGCGCCTCTATACGCTGGAATTTCGGGACGCGTGGCTCGATCACCACCCCTTGCCGGTTTCTGTGCGGAAGATGATGGTACCACTTATGTGCGGTGGTGTAATTCCCAAGGCGTGAGGCACGCCAGAGTGCAGTCCCATTGCACCGGTTAAAAATGTTCCTCCACAATGTTGAACCAGTGTCGCCACATGCCAGAGGCAAACCGACACTCCTCGCTGTAGAAAGACGCACAACCTCCTGTTTGCTTCGTTTTTTGTTGCCTTTGTTTCTGATCCCCATACGTGCGTGCTTTCCACGCGATGCGCTCCATTAATTGATAAGGTGGGCCTAATCGGGTAAAATTTAAACTTGAAGGCTTTCTTTTGTTAATCACGAATGGGAATAATTAGAGCCACTACATAAACTACGCTTAAGGCGGGTTCCCACTGCACCGTTTTTATACGTTCTCTTAGCTTACGTATAAGCCAACAAAACATGCGTGTCTCGAATGTCACGTGCCAGGCCATCTCCTTGAACAGGTAGCCACGCTTATTATGAAGCGCATATGTCCCAGTGACTTGTACGTAAGCTGTCGTATCGTAACATAACGTTACGAAAACCGTGTTTCAATTCCCTAACTTTCTCGTGAGCGCCGCCATTTTGGCGCTTTGCGCAAAGCGGGCACAAATAGCGAACGGTATTCGATTCGAAAGTGCGACTTCCTTTGCCTTGGATACGATGTCAGGGAAGCTCGGTCGCTATCGTTTTGCTCTGGCGCGCACCGTTGCAACGTTCCCGGAGGACGGAAACGCGTTTCCTGAGATTTCCGATCCAGCTTCAGGTAAACTGGCAGCGACGATTTAAAGCGCCAAGATGGCTGAAACGACGCTATTCCAAAGCGTAACCTATATGTGGCGATAGGAGTACAATTGATCGCAAAGCGGCATTCGCACGAAGGAGAAATCCGCGGAAAGGATGTGCGCGGCGCCAACAGCGAGAGTAACTTTCTCCCCATCCTCGTCGCTCACACCGATACCACCTAAAAGATAAGGCCTGCGCATGACGCCATCGTGCGTGGACTCCCGACCCGCCGCAAGCGGCAAACACGCAGAGGTTCCACGAGAGTCCGTCTTGGCGTCACCGCATGGTAACGTCGGGCTCGTTGTGAGACACGTTGCAGGACGGGCTGGCGGTGATGCTCACTCAAGCGACGCTGCGTGGATCCATTAGTGATAACGTTCGGGAGGGGAGGCGACGCGGGCCTTCTCTTCTAGGTAGGACTGTTCACACCGACCAGGTTCCGCTGAGGATGTCAGTGCACGACCGTGGTAGTCAGTGGTATCTTTGGCGTGTTTCCGATCTCCCGTGCTTACTTCACGAGCACCGAGGGGCTGCAGGATTCGCGTTCATGCTGCAGGTGTTTGGGGCTTGCAGGTCTTAGGATGCCTCAATGACCTTCTTCTGTTTAGGGTTATGAGATCCTTTGTGGCACCCGATGGCGAGATCGCGCCCTCACGGGGATAATACAAAGAAATCGTCGAAAACAAAATATCGCCGTAGCACAGTCAACGCCAAGAGCACGTGCAGGGAGACGCTCTTCACGCGCTTCTTAACAGAAAAAGAAAAATCTGCATACGGAACGAAATGACCAGGTGTCATCACCCTAAACAACCCGCACATAAAGGCACACTATACTGCGTTCACCCTTAAAAAAACACTGAAATAAAAAAAAAAAAAAGATTTTTAAGCGGCAGAAACGGGACACATTTTTTTTAAATATCTTTTTCCAGGAAATAAAAAAAAGATGGCGCCATATTTACGCCGTTAGACTCAATTTACGTGTAGCTCACGGCACGCTCTAAGCCCCGTCCATAGATCAGTGGCCCCGCCAATTACTACAGGATTGGCTTGGCTGCGCGGCTGAACACGTTAACAAGCCTAGTTTTTTCCTTTCGGGACATCCGGTGCGTCTAGTCTATAGCGTCCGACACCGCCTGCTAGTCGCGCGAGCAGAGACGCGGCAGCCTCTGGCATCGTCTACTATTTCACCACCGTCTATCGTCGTCTGCAATGCCCATGAAACGCGGACACGAAAGCTGCGCCTCGGCGTCCGTTTTAACCGCCGTCTAAAAACTTCTGCAACGCTCATAAGACACTACCATGAAAGCGGCATTCTAACGTTCTATCATGCACGAGCCACGTCTATCGATGTGCGATAATAAGCGACCGAGAGAACTAAAAAAATCAACAAAATAAATACGGGATCCTTCCTGCTTTACTGTTCTTATTTATTTCACATGTCCTCCGCGAGCAATGTAGGTGAGCGTCATTAGGCACAATTGAAACGCAACGAAACAATATTCGCTTTTGTACGCCAGGTGCACTGCAAAACTTGAGAGCTTCTTGCCTTTCGGAGCGAAATGTCGGGAACATATACAAACTTGACGCGAGCCGAACGCCCGATTGCCTCCAGCCAAATGGCTCGCGTCACTACGCGCCACAGGAGAGCGCCGCGACATGAGAGCTTGTGTCATCAGAGCGCGCGTCACGTGAGCACATGTGCGCGCCTTGGGAATGATCGATATGGGGCTCTTCTAACAGATGTTTTCACGGAGCTGAAATCTGGACACCAAAAAGAGTCGCGTTTCGAACGCTTGATGTCATTTAATTGGCTGAGTACGCAAATTAAGCTGGGCAAGGTGGCACAAGCGTGTTGCACGCAGCGGTCCCCGGTCAAACCATTTAAGATATTTTATTTTGTTCAAGATATCTATCCTATCTCAATACCTTACAGCGCAGTTGTCATCGCTACCGCTTATAGAGTGCTCCTTTTGAGATAGGTCAACACTTTTGCTCTCGAGACAATTCTATTTCTTATTTAATTTTGTCCCCCAGAAAGTGAAATTCGGTTCACATATCAGTAAGGGTGAACAAAATTGGTTTGGTGAAGAGCTTTTTTCCGGGATTGAACATTTTTGTTCTTTACTGACAGTAAGGCTACAAGAGCCTACCGTGCAAGCATGCGTTACATCTTTATCATGTTTGATTCTGGTGAGCGACTGGAAAACGTCGAATTCGGAAAGCGCTAGAAATCAATCCGTTCCATCCTACGATTAACGAGGAAATATGAAGCTGCTCTCACATATTGTGCGGTGCTGGCTGTCGCGTAACAGTGAATCCAATGTATCTTACCCAGTTACTACGGAAGGGGATTCGATACTTGAACCAATGCTTGAACGTTCTGCCACGGGGAAGGGCACCTTAGTGAGTGCAGCTGTTGTTCAGCGCTCTCGTGACGCGCGCTCTAATAACACCCGCTTTCGTGTCGCGGGGCTCCCCGGTCGTGCCCTCTGCTTGTCGCTGCGCTCTGCCGTCGGCACTATCGTGTCGTGCGCTCTCGTGGCGCCCTCCCAAGCAGGGATACCCCCCCCCCCCCCCCTAGATTGCGTCTATACTTCGTCTCACCCTAGCATGGACTAACCGCGAAGGCTGTGCTAGCGCGAGCGGCCAGCCTTGACTGCCTTGACTAGAGCACTTGCTGCACGAGCGCTCGTGCAGCCGCCGCGGCTTCATTCAAAGCGACTAGCTCGCGCTTTTAGCACGCACGGCCAACAATAGTCCATACTAAGGTGAGACGAAGTATAGTGGCACAAATATTGATAAAAACAAGTTTTTTGCGTGCGAAAGAAAAAATGTTGCCCATTTAAAGGGATACTGAACCAAAGAATTTAGTGTCCATAATAAAGTGGCGCACGTTCTTTCCACGAGCCAGCAGTCGCCGGTGTGCGCGAGCACACGCAACAAAAATGACGTCAAAGACCTCCATTCGCACTTAAGAGGACAGTGAAATGCATGGGCTTCGGGCCAAAGGAGAATAAAGACAGGCTTTTCATCTCTACAAGTGAAAGCTACGTGCTTGTTAGACCAATTAATCGCTTACCTTTTACACCAGACACCACTGTGTAGATGATAAACTTGTCTTTATTTTCTTTTGGCCCGAAGCCCATACATTTCACTGTCAGCTTAACCGCGAATGGAGATCTTTGACGTCATTTTTGTTGCGTGTGCTCGCGCACACCGGCGGCTGCTGCCTCGTGGAAAGAACGTGCGCCACTTATTATGGACACTAAATTCCTTGGTTCAGTATCACTTTAAGTGACAAAACTTTTTGTTTTAGTTTAGTGTTTCTTTAGGCTGAAACTGCAGCGAAAGCTAAGAGCGCGAGCTAGCGTGCGCCACTGGCTTTGAGACACTTGCATTTCTAGCGCGAGCGCTCGTTCTGCGTAAGGACGCTTCAAAGCAGCGACCTCGAGCTCTCGTGCTTGTGCCATTTGCTGACAGAATATAGTAAATGTCAGTTGTTTCTGTTTGTCGCCCTAGTGGGACTCGGGCATAAGCGGCTGAATTTAGTTGTTTCAACTCTTGACTTCACCAAAGACGTATTATGCGGGTTCATCTCTCGCTACGTAACAATTCAACAACAAAATGTTGTTGAAAAAAAAAATCGATCGGCCATCAAACCGGGATCGCTTGTACCGCCCGAACATACCTCCGTCACGGAGCTCACCTCACGGCGCCGCATCGCGAAACGGTGACGTTTTCGTGACGTGATGCGTACTCCGCGAAGAATTCCGTCTGATACGTCCCTCGCGTGAATTAAGACACTACCTGAGGTTTCGGATGGACCGTCCAAGGCACGCACACCGTGCGGTGCATCTATTTTTTTTTTTTTTTCGCTGCGCGGATTTTGTGACGCAGTATCGGGGCTCTAGACTCGTTGTATATACAAAGGGGGGGGGGGGGGGGGCAGAAAGTTCGTGAGCGCGCCAATAGGAGTTCGGCGACAAAAGCGCGACGTCATCGTCGTGATTGTCCGATCGGCGCGATCCGTAAAACTTTGGCCCAACTCTGTGTTGGACGAGTTTAGGGCCCCTGCAGCCTGCCAGCTCATCTTCGTCCAGGCTCTTCTTGTTCAGTGCCCATTCAGCCTGTCCTGCCCATTGCCTCTGAAGGCCTGTTCACACATGCAGCGGAGCGCTACAAGCATAGCGCTAACCTCGCGCTAAGCGCGTGCTGACCGGAGCGTTCACCAGCTTTGTATCGCACCGCCAAAACTGTTGCTCGTGGCAGGCGATAAGTAGCTGACGGCACGTGAGGAGCGCTACATCAGCGCTTCGCTCCATGTGAGAACCGGCCTTAAAGGGGCTATGCAACAATTTTTTTACTTTGCGCAAATACCGCTTAGAACGGATCCCTCACGTTAATGACCTATGAAACACGCCTTAGTTTTTCACCCGACGCATTAGAAGTCCCAGAAAAAAAATTAAAAAACAACGAGCAGCGTTCACGCCCTCAACTCGCAGCCAGAACAAGCGGCCACGTGATCTGGAGCCGATTATATGCCGCCAATGTTGATCATAGCCACGCGCTGGGGTTGGCAAAGCACAGGACACGCGCTGAGTTCCAGACATTGTTATGGCTCGCCTATTGTCGTCGTTGCAGCGATTGGACACGGGCCACTACTCGAATGCTTCTCGAGCTATCAATTATCACGAGCCTAAATCGAGTGCCCACGCAATGCTCGGGTCCAATCTATGAACTGCATTCAAATATCGTCATACGGGTGTACTGCGATCCCCGCGTTACGTCATCGAATTTTGCAAGGGAGAGATTGAATGAAAATGATCGCTTTTGTCCTTGAAATTACACCGCAACAAAGGAGTTTCTTGGCCAGTGGCATTACATGCGAGTATCCTTGAGTCCCACTAGTGCCAGTAAGCTCGTGTAAAGTGAAAAACATTCCAATTGAATATCGTTGCACAGCTCCTTTAAAATTGCCGGAGCGCCATGCGTGGCTGTAAAGGTCGGTTCTCACATGCAGCGAAGCGTTGATGTAGCGCTCCCCACGTGCCGTCAGCTACTTATCGTCTGCCATGAGCAACAGTTTTGACGGTGCGATACAAAGCTGGTGAACGCTCCCGTCAGCACGCGCTTAGCGCGAGGTAAGCGCTACGCTTGTAGCGCTCCGCTGCATGTGTGAACAGGCCTTAAGAGCTACTGTCACATAACAATGCAAATATGGTGCGCCACACGATGTTTGTACTCTGCATAGCGCTGAATAGACCCTTTGCAAGAGTGAACGCCATCTAGTATCTGCTGCGCCAATTATTCGAGTTCGCCATTGTTTTGGCACGCGCTCTGCATTAGACACGAGGGCGGCGTCGGCTCTCGGCGATGCCTCGGAGCCAATAAGCCACTTCGTGCCCAAGAAATGGCGACCGCCAAGGATTTTTTTTAATGGTTCTTTGTATTGGCGAAGCTGTTCTGCACACCTTTGTAAGTGGTATCACGGCTTAGCTTCGAATCGCGCGCTGAGGTGAGGCGGACTATACTCTCCAGTCAGGACGTTCGCTGTCTGTCGTACAATGTTGCCAAGCATCTCTCGCTGAAGCATACACCACTGAGCGGAGAAAGAGACGAAACAAATATTGCCGCCCGCAGTGCCGAGAAAGCAATGCTCGGTCACTGACTTCTAGAAGCTTCGCGTTCATTTTCGAACCACACGTAGCTTTCCACATGCTTTGGTGTTCTCGAAAGTGCCAGGTCATCCTCGCCCCGAGCGCGCGACGCTCGAACTTTCTTGAGGACGACGAATTTCACAGGACAGGTCTCTCCGTGGATGTCCACTCGCGCAGTACACCTTCCCACTGGTGTAATGAGATGTCCGCCGGCGGTTCGTATTTTCGGGCCAGCCCACGGCGTCATCACATACCGAAGGCGGAGAAAGAGCTTCTCACTTAAAACGGAATAGTCTGCTCCAGTGTCGACGAGTGCCTTCGCGTCGTGGCCGTCGATGGTAACGTCGAGGTTATTCGACACCGTCGCAGAACCGTCGTTCCTATCCGTCTCGTCGCTAGTGTGGGAGCCCTCCGACGTTTGTGGAGGATATTGGCGTCGTTCGTCATCGGCAATACCACCTCCCGGCATTGCCGCACTTAGTTTTCCCGGCGAGGCAGGGGGGACAGGCTTTCTAGGCGTTACCTACGATGAGGCGATGCAGGGCGCTGTGGTGACGGCGATCGGAAACCGCAGCGGGGAGACGGCCCCGGGGATGGCGAACGGCGGAGGTATTCATTGATGTCCCGAGGTCGCTCGCCGTAGCGTGGTCGCGGGTCGTCGGGGTGGAAGCCGCGTAGCCCCAGTTGTCGGTATGGGCAACGGCGGTAGACATGGTCGGCTTCCCCGCAATGGAAACAAAGCGGGCGTCGGTCGGCCGTTCGCCACACATCGGTTTTCCTGGGTGCTGGTTTTTCCGGGCGCACGTACGGCCGTTCTTCGCGACGTTGGAAGTACTGTGGCGCTGGAGGTTCACGTCGTGGGGGCACCGTAGCTTGGCGGGAAGCTTGTGTCGGTCGTCTCGCCATGGCGGCGTAGGTCAGCCTCGGTTCCTCGGGGGCTTGCACGTTGACGGGAGTTTCAGGCTGCAAGGCCCGCTGTACCTCGTCGCGCACGATCTCGGCGACTGACAGCGACGCCGGGCGTTCAGCAGCGGGGAGAAGCTTTCGGAGCTCCTCTCGGACGACGCCCGGATAACGTCGCGGATGTCCCGGGTACGGGCGCCGATGTCGTCGTCAAGCAGCGGGGAGGCAACGACGCCGGGATGTCGTTGGTAGTAGGAGGCGCGTGCTTGGAGGGCGCGCTCCATGTTCGTTGCCTCCGTGACAAACGCTTCGACGGTGGTCGGCGGGTTTCGGACGAGGCCCCCAAAGATGTCGTCCCTCACCCCGCGCATGAGGACACGCAGCTTCTTGTCATCGGTGGCTTGTGGGTCGGCACGCGCGCTCAAACGCAGGACGTCTTGAACGAAGCTGGTGACGCTTTCTTTGGGGCACTTGCGTCCTCGTCCGAAGGAGGTCTTCGGCTCTCTCCCTTCGGTGCTGACTGGCGAACGTCAGTCAGCACCGAAGGGAGAGAGCCGTGCACGTCAGGCACGGCTCTCTCCCTTCGGTGCTGACTAAATGGCTAAAAAATTTACGGTGAAACGAAATAAACATTTCTAGCAGTCCTAGCGCGCGTAGAACGGCTTGAGTCGAACTACGTGGACAACTTCGGGTCGTGGCTGGCGGCGTCCTGATGGTCGGGTTCCGTCGGGGAGCACCTCGTAGTTCAAGTCCCCAAGGCGGCGGATGACCTTGTAGGGTCCGAAGTATCGTTTTAACAGTTTCTCGCTGAGGCCGCGGCGGCGAATGGGCGTCCACACCCACACCCTGTCTCCGGGCTGGAACTCCACGTCGCGGCGACGAAGGTTGTAGCGGCCAGCGTCCACACGTTGCTGGTCTTTTATTCGAAGACGGGCCAGCTGGCGTACTTCTTCTGCTCGTTGGGTGACCAGCTGAGCGTCGTCGGTGCCGTCGTCCGTCGGGTCGTGGGGCAGCATGGCGTCGAGCATCGTCGTCACCTTCCTGCCGTGCACCAGCTGAAAAGGTGTAATGCCGGTAGTTTCTTGAATCGCCGTGTTGTACGCAACGTGACGTAGGGCAACACTTCATCCCACGTCTTGTGTTCCACGTCTACGTACATCGAGATCATATCGGCGATGGTCTTGTTTAGCCGCTCCGTCAGTCCGTTGGTCTGCGGGTGGTATGCCGTGGTTCGGCGGTGGTCGGTGTGGCTCAGGCTACAAGTGAAAGCTACGTGCTTGTTAGACCAATTAATCGCTTACCTTTTACACCAGACACCACTGTGTAGATGATAAACTTGTCTTTATTCTCTTTTGGCCCGAAGCCCATACATTTCACTGTCAGCTTAACCGCGAATGGAGATCTTTGACGTCATTTTTGTTGCGTGTGCTCGCGCACACCGGCGGCTGCTGGCTCGGGGAAAGAACGTGCGCCACTTATTATGGACACTAAATTCCTTGGTTCAGTATCACTTTAAGTTACAAAACTTTTTGTTTTAGTTTAGTGTTTCTTTAGGCTGAAACTGCAGCGAAAGCTAAGAGCGCGAGCTAGCGTGCGCCACTGGCTTTGAGACACTTGCATTTCTAGCGCGAGCGCTCGTTCTGCGTAAGGACGCTTCAAAGCAGCGACCTCGAGCTCTCGTGCTTGTGCCATTTGCTGACAGAATATAGTAAATGTCGGTTGTTTCTGTTTGTCACCCTAGTGGGACTCGGGCATAAGCGGCTGAATTTAGTTGTTTCAACTCTTGACTTCACCAAAGACGTATTATGCGGGTTCATCTCTCGGTACGTAACAATTCAACAACAAAATTTTGTTGAAAAAAAAAATCGATCGGCCATCAAACCGGGATCGCTTGTACCGCCCGAACATACCTCCGTCACGGAGCTCACGTCACGGCGCCGCATCGCGAAACGGTGACGTTTTCGTGACGTGACGCGTACTCCGCGAAGAATTCTGTCTGATACGTCCCTCGCGTGAATTAAGACACTACCTGAGGTTTCGGATGGACCGTCCAAGGCACGCACACCGTGCGGTGCATCTATTGTTTTTTTTTTTTCGCTGCGCGGATTTTGTGACGCAGTATCGGGGCTCTAGACTCGTTGTATATACAAAGGGGGGGGCAGAAAGTTCGTGAGCGCGCCAATAGGAGTTCGGCGACAAAAGCGCGACGTCATCGTCGTGATTGTCCGATCGGCGCGATCCGTAAAACTTTGGCCCAACTCTGTGTTGGACGAGTTTAGGGCCCCTGCAGCCTGCCAGCTCATCTTCGTCCAGGCTCTTCTTGTTCAGTGCCCATTCAGCCTGTCCTGCCCATTGCCTCTGAAATTGCCGGAGTGCCATGCGTGGCTGTAAAGCTACTGTCACATAACAATGCAAATATGGTGCGCCACACGATGTTTGTACTCTGCATAGCGCTGAATAGACCCTTTGCAAGAGTGAACGCCATCTAGTATCTGCTGCGCCAATTATTCGAGTTCGCCATTGTTTTGGCACGCGCTCTGACACGAGGGCGGCGTCGGCTCTCGGCGATGTCTCGGACCCAATAAGCCACTTCGTGCCCAAGAAATGGCGGCCGCCAAGGATTTTTTTTAATGGTTCTTTGTATTGGCGAAGCTGTTCTGCACACCTTTGTAAGTGGTATCACGGCGCTTCGAATCGCGCTCTGAGGTGAGGCGGACTATACTCTCCAGTCAGGACGTTCGCTGTCTGTCGTACAATGTTGCCAAGCATCTCTCGCTGAAGCATACACCACTGAGCGGAGAAAGAGACGAAACAAATATTTCTAAAACATACAGGCGTTGTCTACGACCGCGAAAGAGCACGGACAATAAAGAAAACATCTAAACCAGCAACAAATCGAGAAATTCAGGAAAGCATCTAAAGTCTCAAAGCACTTTTCAGAATGCGCCCGAAGCTGCATGGCCATTGAATCAACGATGGCTGTGCTCGCTGCAACTCTGGCTTCTACGACGTGCTGGAACAGAGGCTGTGATCGTTATAAGGCCAGCTCCAACCCCTAAACTCCCTTAAACATAGTTGATGCTACCATTCTGCGTGCACACGCCCTTCTCCGTTTCGAAAGAGTAAGTGTGCCGCTAACGCTAACCTTCCGCGATGCAGCAGACGTTGCCATCTTGTCCTCGCGCAACCCAATGAAGTGCCCCTGGCGGGCCCCAAGATGGTGGGACGTTACGCGGCGCCAGCGTCGTTAAAAATGGCAGCGCGCATGAGCCCCTTTTACAAACCTGTATACAGCACGTGATCCCTCTGCGAATTAAAATACCTGGAAGGTGAACGTACAGCGCCACTTCCCAGACCGGACACTACCAAAACTCGAACTCTTCCAGAAGTAAGACAACCTCGATCTAGACTGGAAACCGCTTTAAGTGGGCAGTACAAGTGTGGGCACCACGAGTACCCGAGTCTGAGAGGATACACTTGCAACTAATGCCAGCAGGACAACGACGACCTCTAGAAACAAGGATGTGGTTCTCGCTCTGACCTCTTCCTGCGTCCTGGGTGTCTGCACCCACGAGTGACCGCGCACCTGGTAGTCCGTACACGCTGTTTCGTACGGCAGTGGCAGCGTAAACACGTCCGTCTGAAAAACAACAACAACAAAGTTATGGCTTTGTCGTTCCCGAAAGTTTAATTAATAAAGCAAATCAGTTCAATTATACTGCTACAAGACAACCCCAAACACGTAGTTTTATTGTCCCCAATGACTGGAAATAATTACTAAACATCACTTTCTCATTTTAAAGATTGAAAACTGTGTAATTGCCAAGAAACAATAAATGAGAAAAACTTGAATTTGACGTTCCAGCTTGAGGATTAATGACGTAAATGCCGGACTGTGGCCTCCTTTTTGTTTCTTCCTACCCCAAAACGGAAGTGTCGTAACACAAAAACCTGCCCCCCCCCCCCCTCCTATCGGATCAAATTCATCGCATGGCACGAAACATGGCCGAGCACTCGATAACATCTTCATCGGTGTGCGCATTTCATCTGGCGTAGAAAAGGTCTGATAAACAGAGCCACCACTCATTTCTCGTTCCCTCACAGTACTGCTGGTTCAGCCATAGAAAGTCGTCGTATTGAAAGCCAGCTGAAGGCAAGGAAAATACAGATTGCTTGTCTCTTCCACTTCCGTGCTACGTTTATGATATTTTGAAAGAAGCGGCGTAGGGCATTCTCGAGAACTGAAATAGTATGTTTAACAAATGTCATAAATCAATGTTACAGAAAGTTTTAGAATCCCCTATATTTTTTTCGCCATGCATGCATCGCATAGGCAGATGAAAGGAATTAAGAGTCCGGTGGAGGGATACTTCGAAACGCCTCACGTGACGCTCTTCTGAAACGTCTGAGAAAATAAAAAAATACACATTTGGGGGGTAGTAAAAAAAAATAGACGTGCGGTTAGGTATGACCAGAAACTCTTTTCTAACGCTTGCTGTTGAAACATTTCCAGAGAGTTTTTACCGAGAGCATTAGTATTACTGTGGTCAGGCGGGCGTTTAAACCGTCTAAGTTGGAGCGGCCTAAGCAACCACTCTTTCTCTTGTCCTGTTCACATGCCTCGGATGCAGTGCGGCGTTGTGCAGGGGCGATGCAGGGTGCCCCACCTGGTAGGCGTAAAGGACATAGCTGTGGCGGCCAGCCATCATGAGCGTCCTGGGCAGCCCGCCCGAGAAGGTGCCCGGCGCGTGGACCAGGGCCATCACGGTCGCGTCGGGTCTCCGCTCCAACCCCACCCGCCCCCGGAGTTCCAGCTCTGCGTCGAAGGAACGACGCCGAGGTAGTGGCATTTATGATCCCTCGCACTAACTGCGCACAAAGAAACAAGCGCCAATTCCGAACCATAACGAGAAAATGGTTTGCGCGAGTGCTCCGGCCAGAAAAGTGATTTATCGAGCTACGCACATGCACCCCCGAAAATCTCATCAACTCATCCTATGTATCAAGGCCGTCGTGGCGGATTTTTCATGACGTCTCCTAGCGGAGGCCCTCGCGCTGCAGATATGGGACGCGAGTGCCGTGTCAGCGTTCGGCTAATACATTTGGTTAGCTTTGTGAGAATACCAGTCCCAGCCAGGGTGCCGATGCAGAACTCGTGTACAGTCTTTATTTGGCTTAATTTGCCTATAAAGATCGCTTGAGTCAAAACCGCCAAAGCGCCGCTGCCAGAAATTTTGTTTTAGCACTCTCATATAAAAGCGTTCCATTAATTTTTTTTTTATTATTTCTCTCATATCCACGTGTCTGACGCTTTAGTCTTAATACGCTGCCCGGCCCGTGAGTATATTATTGCGCGAACACCCCTTTAGTAATATAACTTTCAGATTTTCGTGCGCGCTCTCAATGGTACGTTCCAACTTCTACAGCATTGCCATGGGATACCTTTGCAGCTGACTCATCTTCAGCAAGTCTGCCGCTTAGAAAAGCCAACTAAGCACGTGCCATACGCGTGAACGCCGAAGATGGCGCACTGACGAAAGATTTGAAAGTCGAGAGAAAAAATGTAAATGATCGTACTGTGAGCTCTCTGAATGGAGTTTATTATACTCGACCTTCAAGTTCGTCTACCTTAAGTCTTTCTAGATACCTCGTTTCTTTAACAGACTAAACACCCCGGGGCTTATGTTTATACCGTTCCTAGGATAGTTTAAAATAATATATTCGGTTGCACTGACCTCAGCAGTGCTGTTCGGTTCTTGACCACAAACCTTGAATATGTACTGCTTTTTTTATAAACTAAGAAAAATGATTATTAAAAAAAAAAAAGTCTTATGACGAATTGTCTTCGTCTCAGACATATACCGTAAACTCCCGAAAGATAACCCTCCTACCATCAAGAGCAAATCGGGTGAAAATATGGAGTGGGCTAATTTCGGTGTACAATCAAAAAAAGTTTAAAGTCGCTAATAAAGGGCAGTCAACACCATTTCGACCTATGCAAATTTCAACTGACGCAGTCATTAGGATCTCGCAGTCGTGCTTCTCGCTTCATGTGCGCGCTCGTTTCCGTAAAGTTGAACCGCATGCAAGCGATTTAGCGTGCGACGAGTAGAGCGATGGCGACAACGACGGGAGTCGTCGACGAGCAACGGAGATTTCTCACTGTCGCCCGTCGCATCGCTCGGTTTTCGGATTTTAGCGCTCACCGTCTTGGTCGCTTGCTCCCGTCGCTTCCATGCGATTTGCTTCGTCGCGCGACTGACCTAGCGACAGCGAAGCGGGTCGCCGTCGCTTGTCTCGATCGTTGCTCGCCAAATCGCTTGCATGCGCTTTATACTTAATTAATTTCGATGCACACAGCATTGAACCATTAGCACCTTGATATTAAGTACAAAGCGCAACGAGACAAGCGACGGCGACCCGCTTCGCTGTCGCTCGATCAGTCGCGCGGTGAGGCCAACCGCAGGGAAGCGACGGGAGCAAGCGACGAAGACGGTGAGCGCCAAGTTCTCTAGAAATCCGAAAACCGAGCGATGCGACGGGCAACAGTGAGAAATCTCCGTTGCTCGTCGATGACTCCCGTCGTTGTCGCCGTCGCTCGACTCGTCGCACGCTAAATCGCTTGCATGCGGTTCGGCTTTACGGAAACGAGCGCGCACATGCAGCGAGAAGGACGACTGCGAGAGCCTTACTGCGTCAGTTGAAATTTGCATAGGCCGCAATGGTGTTGACTGCCCTTTATTAGCGACAAAAACTTAAGAATTTGATGAACTTACATGGTCTCGGAAGCCTAGACCACAATCTTGTATCGTGGATCCATTCACTGTCCGATTCCATTCCATAAATAAGAAAATACAAGAGCCATGTTGAAATGTAGATATCAAATGATTAAGTGAAAGCCCGCAATATCAAAAAGACCTAAAGAAAACACACGAGTTCAACGCGGAACGTAAAGAACACGAAAACAAAGCTCCGGTGGTGGCCGGTGCAGCACACAACGCGGAGCAACGGCGAGAAACTGAAGGTCGGCTATGGCGGCAGGGTCACGTGACGTCAAGATGGCGGCGCCCATGAAATGTTGCCTGAAAGGGTCTATACCGTAAACTCCCGAAAGATAACCCTCCTACCATCAAGAGCAAATCGGGTGAAAATATGGAGTGGGCTAAATTTCGGTGTACAATCAAAAAAAGTTTAAGAAGTATTGCTATTTTTAGGTCGTGTCCATTTCAAACTTGTTATGGTGGCGAGGGGCAACGAAGCAAAGAAGAGTGTACTTCCCATCAGCAACGTTCCTTTATATCCCGCCATAGCGAACTAGCCGCATTTACGCCGAGGCCATCATTGATCATGACACTACTATTACTAGGAGTGGGCTAACTTTCGGTGTTTAAAAAATATAGGAAATCAAGCCAAAAATAGTGGTGGGCCAGCTTTAGCGGTTGGGGCATGTAGGGATATTAAGGTAGTCTGAGACGGTGTTGTGCACGTTCTTTTAGTTTCCGGCAGTGTAACCTTTTGCGAACCAGGACCATGTCGTCGGGTTGGGTTTTCGAGAGCTAGATTAGGTGTCGAGCATCGTAACTTATTTTCATCGTCGATATACATTTTTTAGAGTCTTTGTCGCTCTTTTTAGATATCTTCGTGTTCTCTGCCTAAACTATGGTCAGCGGGCAACCACGAACTCTCACCACAAGTAGCGAAGATTTGTTTGCAGCTTAATCCCACTGTTTGGGAGTAGTTGAGGTGAGCTACACGACTGCTTTAACTGCATGTAGCACCATATCAACCAGCAAGTTCGCCTCTGGATGGCAAACAGGGAACCTCAGCTTGATGAAACTTTCCCCTGTCTATGCTAGTAGCGCATTGCTCCGAGACACTGGGCTGTTATCTTCAACGATGAATTGGTATTGCTGAAGACGGTTCATTCGATAGATGAAATCACTGAGTTCGTGCCGTTTCGGCCAGCTTTGGTGGCAACGGTTCGTGTACTATAGGCACCAATATAAAAGGGAAGACACTTACTCGCTTGTTTGACGTACTTAAATTTTTGGTAAATTTTACGCCCTGACGAGGGCTAGGACGTAAAGATTGGATCTCGAACTATATACCCTTTGACAAGGTGGGGTGTAAGGAATGTTGGGGGAGCTGTGGAACTGCAAAGAAGAAAGATGAACTGTTCCCTTTCATATTGTTGCCGATAGATACATTCGTCAGTGGCGACAATAAGTCTGTTTTTTTTTTTTTTGTCACTTTCACTTTTTTATTTTGGCTAGATAAAAATGCACGATCTGAAAGCATGCTTGGAATTATTTAGGTACAGCTATTTGAATCCCTTAGGTCGATACTGTGCCTTGTACACGTAGCACTATGAGACGTTTGAACATGTAGTCTGTTGGAATATAAGATCTGCAGTAGAAGCTGTTCCTTCAGAGCGAGCTTTCTACTTTCGACAAGGTTGCGAAGCACGCGCAGCCAAAACGCAAAACAAACACAACCAATTTTACGTTGCAGCTGGCAACATACTATAGTTGGTAACATCACTGTTCACGTCTCCTTTCACGCGAACCGTCTTGTCAGTTTCCAGTAGGTTTTCCCAAACCCATCAAGTCCTTTAGCTGCAAGATGTGTGGTGGTAGGTATACTGATTATTCTGGCAAATAAAATCGTCCATTTTAAAGTTTCATGTCTTGCGTGCCTTCCCGAATGCTTAGATCAGAGGCCTCCAAACTTTTTGGCTAAGGGGCCAGACGGGGAGATATGTCGTTGTCCCGAGGGCCGGAAAATAAATAAGTAAATATAAATAAAAAAAAAAAGAAATACATAAGAACTAAAAAAGACAAAGACAGGAACAGGAAAGAAGCACGGAAGAGAGACAAGCGATAAATGTGAGTTAGCGCTTGTCTGCCTTCTGTGTTCCGTTCCTGTCTATGTCCTCGTCTTTTTGTGCGACATTTTTTCATCATGTTCAACCAGTGCCTACTTGCCCAGCTGAACACCTTACTACATAATCCTAGATAAGCATATGAATACAAAATGAAAAGTTAAAGTAAAAAAAAAAGAATCTAAGCTGGATGGATAAATATACTTTGTTTTGAAAATGAATATTTAGCTAATCATGACATTACACAATAATGTGGACCCAGAAAACTCAGCAGGCATAAATCAAAGCGCATAGAAACTTCAGAATGTTCAGACAGGGGAGAATAATAATGAGAATAATATAACTAATGCTGACAATACACAAAAGATACAACCTAGGACACTAAGCACAAAATACAGGAAGTTCCCGAGAAAAGAGAACAGTTTCTATGCACCATATGGACCATAGAGAGTTCGAACTCCGTCAGAATGTGACGCTAGCGGTTGAGATAGAAGGCAAGAGTTTGAGAATATGACGTTACCTGGATCAAAAGATGATTGAGAAAAATTAAAAATTATAGTAATATAATATTGTTTATTATCTTTTTTTTTTTGTGACCAAACACAATCACGCGGGTTTTCGCAGTGGCGCAAACAAGAATATAAAAAGAAGAAACACAACAGGCACACAGCATGGAATGTACAAATTAACATGGCTACAAATAGTGGGCACACTTCACACAAAATGTACTACAAGGTTTCAACTTTGAACTAGGCTCTCCAAGTCCCGGCGAAAAACTGAGGGATCCGTGGAAATGTCCAAGCTAGAGGATGCGATTCCATGAAATTAAATTTGCATACAGGGCAGTGGCAGGGGTTTAGACACGTATTGAACGTAAAAGACAGTAAACTTTCTGAAAACGCGACACAATAAGTTACTCTATGATCCGACGTCCACCTAAGGTTTAAACCTGAACTTGACAGTGTGGACGCTTGTGGGATTTAAAGCAGTGGAAAACACGTGTCAGTAAGAAAAAGGTCACTGTTTTTTTTTGTTTTTTTTTTTCTGGCTGACAAGGTTCTTTTCATCGAAACATATGTTGCATGCATGTGCCCACAATGTACTTTCTCGTTTTGGTGATATTATGCTTACCTGGACGTTGGCTCAAAGAGACATTTCATTTTTTTCTTCAATTATCTTTTGATCCAGGTAACGTCATGTTCTCAAAATTTCATGTTCTATCTAAACCGCTAGCGTCACACTCTCACAACTTTTTAGCTTTCTGCGACGCATAGTTTATTAACCCGGCCAAAACAACACGGTTTTCTTTTCTCGATAACTCCCTGTACATGGGAACGCGAGGGAATTTTAACATATGTAGTTATCCAGACATAAAACAGGGGAGAAAGAATACATGCCTCGCACCTACGTCACACGATGACGTCGAACGCCGGTAAGCACCATGCTGGTGGTTGACTCGGCGGCCCTTCGCAGCGAAAGCAATGGTGAACTGCGCCGCGCTCGGCTGTAGCAATTACTGCGCACCTCGACGATCGTCCGACGTTTCGTCGGCATGCTCCGCGAGACAGAGTAGCCGTCAAGTTAGAGAAAGTATGAGCGGCAGGAAAGGGATGCGGCCGCTGATTACCGAGTTTGCGGGACGCATTTCATAGCGGCGAGTGACGGCGGCACTTTGCTACCGTTGTTTACGTTCGCGCACGCCTTTGCATCGTCTTTTGCCCGTTCGTTGTGTAGATGGCCTTTGCCTTTCGTTACAAAACGCCGTTTCCACGCTTCGAGCGCAACTTCGGGGCTCTCGGCCGAGTCCGGGCGAGTGTCGAGCCGCGAGCCCGGCCAGACTGTGATCGGTCGGCAGGCGGCCCCCGTGTGCAAGCTCGCCGAGACGCCACCACCGGGGCATCGGTTTGTGCCGTCCGCGAGACGGTAACCTTTGCAAGGAGCGAAAGTATGCAGGCGAGCCGGTTAGGAAACGTCATAATTTAAACCCCGAGACAATGAGAGTTGTCTTGTCCGTTATTTTTTATCCTCGTCTCAGGGTTTATATTATGACTGTAACCTTGCGTTGTTTACCAGGATTTCGCAAAATCGTACCAATTTTTCTACAAGCGACTCCTAGAGCCTCTCGTCAAATTTTAAAACGCGGAAATAACTTTCTTTTTTTTTTTTTGACACGACAGTCTTTTGTGTCAAAACTTTGTGGGCGGCATATCGAAAGTTTCTGCTCGTAGCGCAATCGCACCAACGCCAAAAAATTCCGCACGTACTGGCTAAACGCCATCACCGTAAGCTCGGCACGTTTTTCCAAGTTCACATGTAACACAATTAGGTACCTTTGTTGAAAATATGGTGCACGTCAGCGCATGTACGGGCAGTTAGCGGCGTCCTACGCCTTGGTAAGCGCATCCGCGCGGTGTGAAGTCAACCACCAGTATGGTGCGGGGCCCCGTCCTTCATTAGCGTGACGTCACTTGCAAGGCATGTATAGCGATGTTCGAGCGGCACATTAAAGAGTCGTCAAAAAAGCTTCTTCTTATCACCGCAGTACCAACTACATTATCATTCAACATGCAAACTCAACGTTGTGTTTGCTGGCATAAGCATTTACTTGCGTTTGTGAATAGACGTTTGGAACATGACGAGTGTTCGTACAAAACGGCAAGGGAAATCTTGCTATAACAAATACACAAAAAGTTGTGTGTGTGTGGGGGGGGGGAAAGGGGGGGGGGGGAGAAGAGGGGCGTCAATGCGGCACAAATAAAACGACAAGCACGAAATGTTCTCCGTGATTGTGTTCCGAATGACGATCTAACTGTTTCTCTTGCGTCTGTAGCTGAAGCGTTGTTTGCGATTAAAATGCAGGACTTAGAATTGTCCATCGATTCATCCTTCAGAGCTGTCTAATCTGTTTTATGAAATAAAATATTTTAATTGCCGTGGAAAAAAACTTAAAGCCGTTTACAACTCCCTGTAACGCCGAATTAGAGCGCAGCTCTTGAGGAGGAGGAGGGAAGGGTACTGGGGGGTGACGTGACCTCGGGGGGGGGGGGGGGGGGTCACGAAACCTGGGGGGTCACGTGATCCCCCGATGACGTAATCAGTGACGTCACTGATGACGTCATCATTGATGATTACGATGACGATGCGGATGCCGATGACGTCATCAGTGACGTCACTGATGACGTCATCAGTGATGATGACGATGACGATGCGGATGCTGATGACGTCATCAGTGACGTAACGCGTTCCATAATGCACCGCGCGGTTACGCCGACGTCGACGCCGCTCTAGCCGGAAACGGGCGCCTAAGAGCTGCGCTCTAAAAAAAGCGGTGATTATTCTTGCTTTAAAATACAAAAACGCCCCCCCCCCTTTTTTCCTGGGAATATTTAATAAACACGTCGTGTTTTCTTATAAAAATACTGTTATCGGTAGTTCACACTGACATTTCGAAGCACATTTTGAAACATGTGCCAGGGGCTCAATTTTGATTTTATTTGATAAAGTTAATAGCCGTATATTTTAGAGCGCAGCTCTTAGGCGCCCGTTTCCGGCTTGAGCGGCGTCGGCGTCGCCGACGCCCGCAAGGTCACGTGACCCTCCCCAAGGTCACGTGACCCTCCAAGGTCACGTGACCCCCCAAGGTCACGTGACCGTGACCCCCCCCCCCCCCCCCCCCCCCGAGGTCACGTGGCCCCCAGGTCACGTGGCCCCCCAGGTCACGTGGCCACCTGGTCGCGTGACCCTCCTCCCCCCGAGGTCACGTGACCTTGTGGTCGCTTTCCCCCCTCCTCAAGAGCTGCGCTCTAATTCGGCGTTACAGGGAGTTGTAAACGGCTTTCATTTTTTTGTCTAATCGTTTCACTGAATTAATAATTTTCTAGTATACCGGTTAATTTTATGTTGTCTTTTAGTCTTTCAATTTGTTTTTCTGATGATTAATCAATCAGTTGATCAATTCCATCATTTATTTAAACATATATGTGAGACGTATACCCTTTTTTCACGGGCCACTCGAAGGACTTTAGATGGAAACGCTTTGAAAGAATAAGCGAGTGCGCGCTGGGAAACATGCGCAGAACAGTGATTGTAGCAAAAGAGTTCGTTTTGAAGATATTGGAATGTCCCGTGAAATATTCCATTCAAATGTCTTCAGAACTTATTACTTGAAAAAAGTACGCCTTCCATCTGGTTGCTGCCAGAGCCTTGGATAGAGAGAGTTTGGTCAATGGGAGGAGCGGGCAGAGCCAAGTTCACCAGACGCAGATAGAGGGCTTGACATGCTCTCTTGGCCAACCAGAAGCCAAAAAGAAACCATTAGCGATGGTAGCGAAAAACAGTTTTAATAAGAGCAGAAGGGTTAATTGTAGTAACTTTTCATGGCTGAAAACAGGCACGTAGCCAGGGGGGGGGGGGGGGGGGTGCCATGAGGTCCGGCTTCCCCCCCCCCCCAAATCTTCCATTTTGCTGGGACCTCCTCTCCCCCCCTCCCCCTCATACAGCATTTTGTCGTGTGCGCCCCTTCCCCCCCCCCCCCCCCCTCCCCGAAACAAAATCCTGGCTACGTGCCTGGCTGAAAATACGGTGCCCGTGATGTTTCGATTATGATCATGCAGGAAGATGTAAAAAACGAATGTGGACCTCGAACTCTGTCTTGCTCGAACAGAGTGTGATTGCTCGGACGGCTGATTCCCGGCCCTCGGCGCTTGGCGTACGGGTTATGTAGATCTGTTCCTCTCCTCTTGCTCATTCATAATGATTTTGGATGACCGTGATTGAAACATCACGTGCCCCATATTTTCAGTCACCAAGAGATACTCCGACGCACTTATTAATTTCGTTTCTCGCGACCACCGCGAAGTTATTATTTCCGGCTTCTGGTTGGCAACACTCGAATTTATGAAGACGTCCTGGAATACGCCGAGCCCGCTTTCGGCCAAGGGGGCCTCCTCATTTGCCTCCTATAGACCTTTCCAAAAACGAGCTTGTGGCCGGTGCCATTTTGAGCGTTCGTGCGTATGGCGCGTGCTTTGCTCGCTTTCCGAAGCGACGAACACGCACGTGCTGGGCTGTGAAGATCGCACGCTGGACTGTGATTTTGTAAACATTGGAAAGGTCTATACTTCCCATTGAATGGCCAATCTCTCCATATACGGCTCTGGTTGCTGCTAAAGATTATGCCATAGTCTCCTCTATACTCACAAAGCCTGCCAGTTCGACGACGGAGCGTAGAGTGCCCGGTCGCAGATTTGGAGCGCGAGGATCTTGTTGCACAGAGCATCAAAGAGCCATTTCTCAGGGAACTTGGACGTCAACGCGCAGCGTTTGCAGCGGCGAGGACCCGAAACACACTTGTTCACTCGGGAGAAATGTATTTCGGCGTCTCGCCGCAGCGGGGGCCAGTCACGTGGCTTTCCTTTCATCCGTTGTCTGCCACTCCACCTTTTCCATTTCGGTGGTCGCTTCTCGTGGCGATCTGCCAGGCTTTGCCAGTATATAGGAGACCAATGCATTATACTAAAGGGGTATTCACACGAGGGAGAAATCCCGGGGATTTCTCCACGGCACGCGCATCCCGTGACGAAAACGTCAGGCTTTGCGATGTGCAAAAGCCTCGCATTTTCGTCTCGTGATGCGCGCGTGCCGGGGAGAAATCCCCGGGATTTCTCCCTCGTGTGAATACCCCTTAACTGTGGGAGCTACGCGCTCGCAGGACTGAGCAACCGCCCCTCTTTTTCATCACCGGAATCCGCTCTTTACGCGTGGTTCTGGGCTTGAGCGTCATCACGCGGCGAGAGGTAGACGGACAACTAGCCCAACGAGCACGCAGCTTCCAGCTCACTACCAGCTTAGCCATGGACAAAGCATAGCACGTAAGCCCAAGAAAACAAGCGGTCCACTCACTGTACTTCCAGGACTCCTCGCAGCTGCCGTAGGGATTTCCGTCACGAAGCAGAGGAGACTGTAGGTCCATGACGTAGCAGATGGTGTGCAGCACGTAGGTGTAGCCCACTCTCCAGCTGCGGAATCGGTTGGGATGTGTGGTGTGATACGTTCAGATGACATTGAGACACACATCTTCGGACACATACAATTCGATCCTCTCTCAGCTGTGAGTATAGGTATGTCGCAAACGTTTGACGAGACTCGACTTGTTCGACGCGAACCTTCGAACTTTGTCAGGATTAGACAAAGATACATTTATTTTACAGTGCTAAACAAGTTCTAGACAAAATATTCATATTTTGGGGGAACTAATTTAGGCTGTAGTTTGCTTTAAGGTTGACTGAATAATTACCGGTGCTTAGGCGGTATAAACGCAATGATACGAACCTTAAATTATTTCGTTGATTTATTAACGGGAAACGATACACCCAATAAATATTGCACCCCTCCTCCACCAGGCGGCGTCATCTTGTTTTTAATTTTTCTGCATGCCTATATTTGTCAAAGAGAAACTGTTGCCGACCTTCGCGTTCATTGTTCGAGAAAGTCGAATCCGGTATAACTCCAGCCTCAACAGGTTCGCGAAATTCCTAGTTGCAGCCACCGGAACATTCTTTTTACTCAACTTCCCCGCATAGAAAGCTGAGGTCCAAGCGCAGCAGTCTAGAGGAGATGTCCCCAGGCAGTGACGAAACGCGAAGAACACCCTGACCCATAAATGAGATATGCGCGATGTGTAGCGTTTCCCATGCATTCTGTCTTACCGCTTCCTTTCTATTGAAGGGGAAAAGCGGGCGGAGGAGGGGGGAGGCAAAATTTCGAGTCCGGTCGTTTGGAAGATGGAAGGCTTCACTCTCCGCGTGCCCTATGGCGAAGAGAACGTTCTGGCATTCTTTACAGCCAATCGAGCCCCGAGCCGCTATGTCTCCGTTGCGGGATTACCTCTGCTGGCGAATATGCGGAACAAGTGAAACTACCCGAATGAAGTGTTGCACAGAGGCAATTGTTGCTCATTTTATGCCTCGACGGCGCGAACACTGTTGTGTGTAGCGCCTCCGAAAAAGAATCCTGCCAAAGCTAGTGTTTCAGTGGGAGAGGAAGGCGAAGTTCGCGTCTCTTGCGGTCGCACACCCCAGCTTGGACCCCGCTATTTCGCGACCCCCCGCTTCCTCCAAAACAGGGGCTGGCTCTCTGCCCCCTCGCTTCCTGCACATTCTCTTACCATCTTTGTGAGAGCGCACGCTCGACAGCCCCTTATAGATAAATACACGTTTTACTTTCTAAAGGGCCGCCCACACTAGCGAGAAAACGCGAAAACGACTGCGAGAAACCGGCACATCTGTGCTTCGTATGAAGCATGGAATCCAATTCAAGGAATCATCTTGGCACGCGATATAAGCAGCACGGATTTCCTGGTAGTCGTTTTCGCGTTTTCTCGCTAGTGTGGGCGGCCCTTTAGACTAGTTCACGCGGACTTACGTCGAGTTACGATCGCGTGTCCCAGGGACGTCGGTGCTTTCCATAAAGCTTGCCAACCAATTCAAGAAACACTTGGCACGCAGCCGGTCTTGTACACGCTACTCAGCAAAAACAGTAATCGATTACAATTGCAATTGCTTTTGCATGAAAAATATGCGGTTAAATTACTCGCCTACTTGAAGAGTAATTGACCGTTAGTTGAAAAAGTAACAGTTAGTCCTCCGATTACGTCAGATTTCTCTGCCGGTCTGAAAAAAAAAAAAAAAAGGTTCTTTCGCACTGTTCATTATTCGACTAGAATCGCAGAAATATAAACTACTTATCTTCTTAACTGTCATTTTTATCCCTGGATAGAGGGGAAACAGAGGGACAGGACAACGCGAATGATGTTGTCCTGTCACTTTGTTTTCCCACACTCCAGGGTTAAACATTTCCATTCTTAACCAGCTCGGCCGCACCCCTGCATTAACTTTATTTATCTTCTTGATCCACCAAATTTAGTGAACCACCTTCCTGTCGGAAACGTTCTTCGAGGTTTCCTCGGTAGGAAACGCATACAAAGGGCCTTATTAAATGGGGGAGGGAAACATGGTAATGGACACAAGTAATTTAGTACTTCAAAAAGTAACAAGATAATTCTTGTGATTACTTAATAATACATGTATTCGAATGACTACTAAATTACTCTAAAACGTTGTAGGTAATTTTATTACTTGCAATGAGTGGCGCACAAGACTGCACGCGGCAGAAAGAGCACGGAAGTGCTGGCGAATAGAGGTTGCGGCACTTGTGGTGTTTTAGAATTTACTCCATTTTGCTCCAGAGCAAAGGTCTCGTAACTTGGCGCTCGAAATTCTATTCACGTCGTGCGACGCTCTATCTGTGTCATCATCTGGTATGACCTGCGGGAGTAACTCGGTTCGTCTAGAGTAGGAACTGGAACAGACTACCAAAGTAAGGTAGTCAAACGCTGCTGTTTTAATGGCCATAACAAGGTGCTGAACTTTTTTTTTAAGTTCATTTACCGAAGGTTAGAGTGAGGAACAGATTTGACACCAGTGTTGCGTCAGTATTCGACTGGGACTCGTGTTGAGTGAGGACACGAGTCCTGGGTCAGCATTTCGACTCGTGCTCAATCTCTAATCGTACGAGTTCCAGCTGAACTCTAACGCCGAGTCTTCCGTCCTAAGAGTGCCAAAAGGGGAGACTGCTAGACCCTAGCCATATCGCACGTTCTGTCTCGATAATCCGTCGCTCTCCTTGGTGCAATTCTTCTGCGTTATCTTGCTTGTGGAGTGGAGCTCAGTACTCGTGTATACATTTCCCGGTGTTCTATGTCAAGACTCAGTAGTATGGATGCTTGGTCCACACCTGCCGCACGAGCATACTCACGCCACATGGCCCATGGGAAGCCAAAGAAAATTATCTGCAACGGCTGGAGGACGGGATGAAAGAAAACAACAAACAGTTCTGGAAGTACATGACGCGCTGTGGTAATGATCAGATTGGGATAGGAGACGTGATGGCCAATAACGAAATAATTACCGATGACTGGCAAAAAGCCGAAGCCTTCATTGAATATTTTCAATCAGTTTTTAGGGGCGAAGCTAATGAGGGTCTAGCCTTGTCCGTCCGACGTTCGTGCTCACATCGATCTTGCTGGTGCTCGTGCTCGTGATCGTGCTCGTGAGCTCACGTGCTTACGTGCTCACGTGCTCGTGTAGGGCAAAAAAATGTTTGCGCAGTCGACAGGATTCGAACCTGTGCGGGGAGACCCCAATGGATGACTGCGGGACGAGTAGGGAGCTCTGAGATGTGGTAGTAACTCAAGAGCTGGGGATGTCATGGATGAAACGTTGCATGTAGCCACTCAACGTCTATACAGGAGAGGGCGCTGCGGTCAAATACGTATATAATTGCGTTAAACTTTGCATGCAGTGGCTCAACGTTTATAGACGAGTGGGCGCTGCGGTCAAATGCTCAAATGCGTATATAACCACGTTCCATACCACACATTCTCTTTCTGACATGAATGAAAACGAACGAAAAGCTCGGCATGCTGCGGCTCAGCGTCTACGCAGACAAGCACCACCAGAGCTTCGCCCCAATCAACATCATTCACCACGTGGAGATGCGGTCAATTTTTTGCCTCCTGAGAACATCGACTACGATAGATGCCAAAGTACGTTCAGTGCAATGCCACAAGTTGAACTCGCTATTGGAGGTGTGTTGGAACTTCTAAAACATGTGGATGAAGCTAAGGCAGTAGGCCCAGATGCGATCGCTCCATACCTCTTTGTAATATATAACAAATCGTTGAATGATGGTTCATTGCCAGACGACTGGAAAGTGGCACACGTGGTGCCTGTGCACAAAAAAGGGCCCAAAAAGAAATTGCGGATTACAGACCGATTTCACTGACATCTATATGTTGTAAATTACTGGAACATGTTTTATATTGTCACATCATCAAGCATTTCAACTGTCACAATTTTTTCTTTGACTCGCAACATGGGTTCCGAAAGGCGTACTCATGTACTACACAACTAACTGAGCTTTACCATGATTTGATGACGAATTGACGGAGGCGGACAGATTGATTGTGTTTTCTTAGATCAGTGGTTCTCAAATGGGGGTCCGCGGACCTTTTGGGGTCCGTGAAGGCATTCTTGGGCTCCGCGAAGCCCAGCGTCATCAGTCAAGTCCGGCGATAAAATTTGTCTTTTCTCAGATTGAGAAGAAACCTTCCAATTTTCAGGTGAGTTTTCTCGTGTATATGTCAATAAGAGAAGTCGACTTCACACTAGACCTTAGTTATATCCATTTATTAAATCACTATCATAATTAACCTATACCTTTCCCTTCCCCTCATTACGAACGGGGTCCTCCGATCATCTCCGCCGATCCACAAGGGGTCCGCGAAACATCAATGGCTGAGAACCACTGTCTTAGATTATAAAAAAGCGTTCGATACGGTGTCACACGAACTATTATTATACAAATTAGAGCGCTTGAATTTTGACACGACTATTCTAAATTGGATAAAAGCATATTTGCCATCACGTCTTCAGCGTGTTGTTTTAAATGGTAAAACTTCAAATACTGTTATGGTAACATCTGGTGTACCGCAAGGGTCTGTTTTGGGTCCATTATTGTTTCTAATATTTGTTAATGATATAATGACGGTGTGAATTCACAGGTACGATTGTTTGCAGATGATTGTGTTGTTTATACATGCATAACAGACGAGGGAGTTCCACGCGGCTGCAGGGTGATCTGAATCGAATAGAGCAATGGTGTAAAAAGTGGAAGATGGAGTTAAACGTAATGTGCCCATGTTAGTTTTACCCGCAAAACCAAAACAAAAGTTGAAACATGTTACCAACTGAATAATGAAACCGTAACAAAAAAGCAAACAGTTAAATATCTTGGCGTCACTCTGTCAGCTGGCTGATCCTGGAACGCACACATCACCGACGTTGTTACGAGGGCAGGCAGAGCGCTCGGATTTTTAAAACGAAATTTAAGGAAATCAACTAAAGCTATCAAAGAGCTCGCCTATCTGTCTTATGTACGGTACGCCCAGTGCTAGAGTACGCCTGCACGGTTTGGGATCCTTCTCAGCCAAACCACATCGTTGCTTTAGAAAGAATTCAAAGTTGTGCCGCTCGTTTCGGTTTGGTGTGGTACGGCCGTTTTGAGAGTTTAACCGACTCGATAAAAGAACTGGGATGGTCTACATTGGCATTAAGACGAAACAATTTGCGCTTGAAGTTTTTATAAAACATCTATAACGATGAAACTGGCATTAATATGTCCTTTTACTTATTACCACCAAATTATATCTCAAAAAGAAAATACCACACTCATAAGATTAGAGAATACCGCACCAGGACGGAATTGGGCAAAAATTCTTTTTTTTTTTTTGTTAAAACTATTAAGGATTGGAATGCCTTGCCCAGTGCGATTGTGTGTGCCGCGAATTCAGAAATGCTTTTTTTTTTTCAATTTTATTCGCCCCTGCGATAATGCCTGAAGGCGCTGCAGGACAATGATGAATAAAGAATAAAGGAGGAAACGCATGTGGCCACACTATTGGAAACGCATCAGTGGCGCCCTCTCACGTTTTTTTTTTTTTGTTCCTTTTTTTTTGTGACGTTATGACCATCATTATTACTTCTGAACGGTAAGTTTGATGGTGCGCGTAAAAAGCAGTGTGGGAAGTTTGGAGTCATCGCGATATTAGGGAGATCTTCGTAGATCGTTTTTTTTTTTTTTCGTCCCGCAATGCTATCGGCAAGCCGCTACGAGATCCGGAAGTCTGCAGTCGAGGCCAGCAGCGTGCATGCGCGCCAGCGGCGTCTTCGTTGCGGAGAGCGTAGTGAAGTACGGAAAACGATCCACGAAAACTCCCTATTCAATAGACACCGTTAACGTTGACAGCCTGACATCACGTTTCTCTCCGTGAATCGAAGCAGAATTTATCCCACTAAAGACACCATATAGGGAGCGTTTGGCCGATCGTCGAAGGCCGACCACAGCGGCGCGTTTCGTCCCCAGACGTCGCCGATTGACCGTGGCGCTCGCGGACAGTGGTACGTGAGATTCCACGTCTCGTGACTTGCCATGCCATTTTCACCGGCAATTACTTCTGATCGACGACGTGCGCGCGTTCTCTTGCATCGCGTTGTTGCGTGAGTGCTTGCGCATTCGCTACGAGAGGAGAAAGGAGCGTGGGAATGTGCTAAAAATAATGCACGCGCTTATTCACATCACTTTCTCTCTCTCTCTCTTCATAGCGGATTACAAGCAGCAACCATGCCGTCTGGTGTGCCAACGGTTATTTGCACTCAATCGTCAGAGAACGTCCGCAGAGGCCAAACATGGAAGCGGGTCTCACTCTCCGTGAAAGGAAACGACTCCGAAACCGACTAACGGAAAGCAATTAGACTCGTTGCAAGCTCTCTTCCGAAATACCAAGACGTCGCCGTTAATAGCTTTTCTCTTATTTTTTTTTTCTCCTGAGCCGCGGGCCATGGAGCGTCGCCAGACACTTCTTAATTGGTCAGCCGCCGCGGGCCACATTGATCACGTGTTCCGTTACAATCGCTCCTCAAGCTCGACTCTGGCAGCCAGTCTATGCTTGGCTCGTAGACAATCCTATATATAGACGAGTCATTAGACGTGGCTGCTTCAAACTGCCCTTTTTGATAATCACGGGAAATAGCATCTCAGTGACAGGGCGAAAAAAATAAAGTGTTTTTATGCCTGCCGAGGGCTTACCCTAACGAGGGCTGAATATCACTACGACGGATCTTTAAATTCTCGCGATGCAACGCAAAACTCGGACGTGGCTCATGGGAGAGTCGTTTGTATAGGTGGATTCTTTTGCTGGTTACATAACCTTGTTTGAATATTAACATACAATTGAACATAAAAAAGCCAGGCTTTGTCTTGAAAACAATGCATGAGAATGTGAGTGCATATTTTCAGAGCCCTTGAAATACGCTATAGTGTAGGAGGCATTACCAGTGTACCGACATGATCGTGTATGTACACACGAGGCTGTGCAGCACGCGTCTCAAGGGTGTTGATGGTGACCTCAGTAATCATTGCAAAACTATAATTTACAGATCCTACTGTCGTTACTGAAAATAAGAAATTAATTTTTGGGGCTTTAAGTGCCATCCCAATGGTGGGTATCTGTAAAGCCCAAAGAAAATACTTGTGATGAAGTTAGAGCCCCTAAAATGTTTTTGATGTGCAACCGAAATTTCGGTTACACTCCGATATCTTCGCAGTTACCTCCGTCAAATGGACTTCCAAAAATACGCTACCGGTTGGCCTATTCCACAAAGCGCCGCCCAAATCATGGTGTCTGTTTCCAAACCAAAACTAATCAGAACTCGGGCCAGTGAAGGTTTAACTTTTAAACGGACGTATAAGTCGTATATAAGAACAACCCGTGGTTACTAGTTATAAATCGTCTTCTAATTATATACTTTATTAAGCGATCATGAACCCCTTCTTCCAAAAGGTTTTATTGATATATTTGTCTTGGGTCCAGAAACAGCCGAGGCCTTAATGCTGGTACACACTCATACACACACATACACTTTTACGAGAAAAATAAAGCACACAAAATAACAAAACCGACAAAAAACGAGCAGTGATGTAAGTAAATGTGGACAGTTAGTTAACTTCTAAAACTCCGCTCAGGTGTCTTGCACGTAGAACGTGTAGTGGTGACAACAGTTCACTCCAAGGACATATAGAGAAAGCAGAGAAATAAGCCTAGGGCTTTCTGCTATGTACCGTTTTATACAAAAATATATAATCTCGTAAACTCCGGCGATCTACCAGTGTTCGCAAGATTAGCCTAAGTAACATTTTCTTGTTAAAAAAAAAGAAAAAAAAAACATTTGACGGCCGTGATAACGGTCGTACACAATGCGTGCCAATGTTCTCTACACACAGAGCCAAACTCCAGTGTCGAACGCACAATAGAGGCATAAAGCCTGCCGAGACAAGACTCTTTGAAATGACGGGTTATACGCGAAAACAAACCTAAAAGTCGCAAACAAGGACCAACTAAATTTGACAAATGATTAATAGAACTAAGGGATGAATTAATATAAACTTCTAAGCCACGCACACAATATTCGCGTCACAATGGTTTATTATCTAGTTTCTAGAAAAAAACTAGGCGCACATTTTTCTGTGATAACAAAATAACAAGTTTTTTTTTTATTGTTTGGATATAATTTTTGTTGACGAAGAGATAGTAGATTTGTCCTCCTGCAGCAGCTCACAATCAACATGTCATTTGATATGTTTGAAGATCTTAATATCATCAGCGAACCGAAACACATCTCAATGCTTTACACAAATACAGACATCATTGACAAAAATGTTAAACAGGGCCCTAGAATAGAACCCAGAGGAACATCAGATGATGATAAATATATTCTAGATAAGACACCGTTAACGCGAGCGTCATTAATGAGACAGGAAAGATATGATTGAAACCACAAGCACAACTGCAAACACACCCGATATTTCGATAGCTTGTGGACGAATAGATCATGGTGGCAAGGTCAAAGGCTTTACTCAAATCGAAATAAATGGTTCCGTGTCAATTGCCACGCGACACCAGAAGCACCCTATCTGCAAATAGCCCACTGCAGTAACCCTATAATCAAGTCGGGGTAAAAACCTAATGCAATATTAGAAGAAACAAATCTTGATTATTCCCTGTATTTTTATGATTAACGTTGTTTCTACCTTGTACCTACGCAAGAGAGCAGCTTGAGCAACGTAATTGTTTCAATATTTTCTCACCCAGTCTCAGGTGTTTGAACAAAATGGTAAATTTACACCAGCTCGCCTGCGCACTCAATGCGTTTTCGTAAATTCTATACAGCTTGAATTTTAGTTTTCTTTTAGCGTTGTTTTAATTACCCAAAGGATAACGTTAAAAAGAAGCTCATCGTCCCCTGTAAGTTAAAAGATGTAGTTTGGACCAGCGGATTTAGGGAGCATCGAATTGTGAAAATGACGAACGAAATGAATCTAAATTCGCTTTGCGAAACATTTCTTCTGTAGTGTGTGTGATACGTGTTTACACGCATGTCACTTTCTTGTGAAGTTCAACAACGAAGCCTGCGCCACAATGCAGTATTAATTCACGCCACAAAGACCCTTGCATTTCACTGCAGCGCCGAAGCATCATGGCTTTGTAAATCTAGCGGAATGAATACGGACACAACTTACGTGTACAACGCGTGCTCATTATGCCGGTAATAATAATAACGACGCATTAATTTATTTCCCGCGTAAACATTTTTTTCTAGAAACGTAAAGTTAAATTAATTATCTTTCTGCGCAGGCGCGTTAATCGGGTTTATTCTGGCAATCTGTATGTAGAAATCAAACATATAAAAATATTTTTATGCGTTTTTTTAACTCTTTTTTTAGTATCATCTCGTATAAAGATAATAATACAACACAGGAGGCTCGGTATTACTTGTGATGCATCTAAGCCTCTAAGGCATGATAACTTAACTAGGCAGGGGCGGATCCAGAACTCCGTTTTTTTTTTTTTTTTTGAGGGGGGCGGAAAATTTGTAAGGATACTACTCTCCAATTCTTTTGTGTGCACCGGGGGGTCCACCCATGTCAAATTGCCCTCGGAGAAGGGGGGAGGGAGGGTGGGGGGTCGACTTTTTGTGAATTCGGGTGGACGCCTCTCTCCTCTGACCCCGATTCAGCAGAGCGCCCTCTCGCCGCGAGAGCTACTCGGGATCCTTTTCAACCGATCACAACTACTGTGTTCAGAGCGCTCTGACATTCTCAGACCTGTCATGGAATTAAAATGTCTTGACATTGGTAATGCATTAAAAACAACACGATCTTAACAGCGTACGGTAGACGATTGAGCAAAATTTACCCTCGCAACGTAATGAAAAAACGGTTGTGACGTAAATTGTTTTACGATGCGTAAAACAATTTACGTCCAATGCTTGGAAAGAGTTGTCAACTCATCGCGTTTTCGACAGTGAACGCGCTGCGATAGCGGTCATGCGTACAACAGAGCAGGCAAATATAAAATGGTTAATTAACCGCATTTTTCTCACGGCAAAATATTGTGCAAGCAGGATATAACACATATCGCCATGTGACTCAAATGACTGTGCATTAGATTCGGCTTCCCCTTTATTTTACAACACAAACTTTTGAACGCACTTTTACCAAACCTGAGAATTTCTTGAAGTGGCCACAAAACCCGGTAAAACAGCGGCGAGCTCTGCGAGCTGTTTCTTCGTCGGTTAGGCTTAGCGAAATGACCGCCGCGAGATTTATGATCTCGTAAAAGCACTGGGAATACTTCACATGTCGACTTTTCCTGCTACGGTCACAAACAAATGTCCCGTCCGTTGTAATCTTAGCACCGCCGAATGCACAAGCACTTTGTAGAGCCCCATATCAATCGCCATCTCGCCGGACCCCGCACACCACCACAGACCACTGCCTGCCATCGTCAACAAAACCACGTAATCCCCGTCCAAGTACCACGTGACGCCTGCGCCGCTCCGCACCCCGACGGCTACCGACGGAGTGCTAGAGAGCGCTCTGGGAGGGAGAGGCACCCTCGGAATGAACCAGCCGATCAGGCCACAGCACTCTCTTTCCACCACCCGATTTCGCGCGCTCTGGAAAGAGCGCTCGAAAGCGCGCAGAAAGAACCACGCGAATTCGCAGTTTGTTTGGAAGGGGGGGGGGGGGGGGGGGCGGCCACCCTTGCCCCCGTCCCCCTTGGATTCGCCCTGCTAGGAACCCCCAAAAAGAAAACGAAGGTATTTTTCGTTTCGCTGCGCTCTTCCCTAAGCTCAAAACTGTGCTCTCTCTTTCCTGATGAGTGCCCAAGCATATATATCACCAACGGACAGCGCGACCGCATCGACGGCACCTGACTGGACAGGCAAACGTCTTCGATAGCGCTTTCAGTTTCGATAGGAAAATGGTGACGCATTTACTGGCCGCGTAGCTGTATAACTGTTTACTCCATAGCGACCGAAGAGTAGTATACCACCGCTACGGTGCCTGGAGCGCGTCTCCGAATGGTGTATTCACCGTCCTATCCCGCCCATATTTAGAAAGTGGGCCCGAAGGGGCTACAAATGACGTCACAAAGGACGGAGTGTCACACTGTCGGATGTCGCGATCCTGGCGGTCGGTGGTAGAAATGCTGGCGGAAAGCCCGAGCTAACGCGAGTGTCGCTGTCGCCGCGGCGTCCCAACTCCATCCTGCCGAAGCTTCCGCGGACTGCCAAACCGGAGAGCGACTTGCAGCACAACAGGCGTCTACTACATCCACCACCGCTGCTCGGATGCCGCCAGGATCGCGACTGAGGACAGAATGACATTTGTATGGGATCACAATTTTAGACACTGTAAATACACCGGTCGGAGACGCATTTCAAGGCACCGTACCGCTGCTCTTAAAATCGTGTTTGCCAACACGTGCAGCTGGATGGAGGGATGCTAACCGCTGTACCCTTTATTGGGGAGGAGATCGAAGAGTGGCGCTCCCTAGCGACCACCTGGAGAACCAACGCTGTGTGGCAAACAAACCCTTCGACCGTAGTCATTAGTGCATTCACTGACATAAAAGACGACGACCCATGGCCCGTGACAGATATGTAACACATTCCTTTCTCCTAAACGAATCTAGATAAACGTAATCTAGCCACTCTTGCGTACAATGTCATCAAAGCCCTCTTGGAAGGCAAAGTAAGCACATGCGTGGTAGTGACGGATTCAGAGGGGGGGAGGGGGGGGGTCCGGATATCTTGACTCCCCCCCCCCCCCCCCCCTTGAATTCTGTATGTGCAAAAATTTAGGGCGGGGAAGCAGGGAAGGGGGGCGGAAAGGCCCTTGAAGATATGATACGCTGACCCTCCTTTCTAAAAATAGCTGCGTCCGCCCCGGCGCACGCGTGCCGGGCCAGCCTTGTCGTGTCGGCCGCGCCCCCTGGATCGTGCGTGTGGCCGGCGCGACGAATGTGCTTTTCTAAATTATTTACAAAACACGCAGATCACTTTTCAGTTACCCCGTCTCTTCCGACAATCATGGCCGACATCGACGAAAACGAGCGGTGTCTCGTTGAAGGGGAGGACGTGCTCAACTGCGATCATGTCATCGAGTGCAGCGCTGCACCAGAGCCGACGTCGGGCAGTGTTCGCATTGTCGCGTGCGTGGTGCAGTCCTCCGCGCTGCATATGACCTGTTCAAAGGCACGCTTCGAGCACTGCGGTACGCAGAAAGTGCGCACCATGGCGTACGCTAGGCGACTGCTGGCGTCGGCGTTGTTTGCCACACAGCGATTGTTTGTGGTGATGATGATGATAATGAAACGGCGCCCCCTTTAGCTCGATCTCCTCGCCAATAACGGGCGGTAGCTTGACCCACCAACTAGCTGGATGGATGGATGGATGGATGGATGTTCATGGCTTATACCCTTTGTAACGGGCGGTAGCTTGCGCCACCTAGCCTAAGTCTAAAGAGACAAAAACATAACTCCTCCTGCCCTTTTAAGACCAATTTTCTCCCCCTAACTATCAGCAAGCAGTGCGGGATATCACCAGGATGACCTTCGGGGGATCGGGCAAAAAAACAAAAAAAAAAAACATCACGCCCCTGCCTCTTCCCCCCGGCGAGGGAGTCGCCAATTTTCCTCTGGTCAAACCTTGTCGGAATTACCCCAGTACCGGACCCACTGGGAGACAGGGTTGAGACTTTGGGCCGGAGCCACGCGGGAGGTAGTCCCAATTTTCCTCTGTCCCGCCTGTCCCCAGCTGTGCTAGTTGTCCAGTCATTTAATTTTCCCTAGATAATTTCCACCAATCTTCTAATCTTCTCTTTGTCACTGTTATCCTTTTCTCATCCGTCCTTCCATCGTCGCCAGTAAAACCCAGGGCCCCGGCCAAATCCGTTACCCCTTCAGGGAGGGCAGGGCGAAGCCCCGTGCACTTCAACATCAAATGCTCTAGTGTCTCGCTATCATTATGGCAGGCGGCACATAATGTGCCTGTCTCCCGAAATTTAGCCCTATACATCCTCGCCCTCAAAACTCCCGTTATCGCCTCGAACAGCAAAGCACTTCCCAGTGAATTGTCAAACACTTTTTCCTTTCTTATGTCCTGCTTTCGTGACCTGTACACTGTTAAAGCTGATTTTTCCTGCATTCTACCCTCCCACATTTTTCGCTCTGCCTCTTTCACCCCCTTTTTCACTGAAGTAGTCTGTTCAGCCCCATCACCAGTGTGTAGGTATTTAAATGTAAGCTTTCGGGTTCGGTTCGTCTATTTTCTGTTTAAGATTTGCATGTATAAATCCTTGAATACCTTCCGTGCCCACCGCGTATGATCCATTTCGGTCAACCTTTGTTCAAATTTCAACTAACTGCCTCCCTGCTCTCAAAAGACGACCATCCCATGTCGCCTGTACTCCCTCATTTAGTGTTTTTCCATGTGCTCCCAGTGCCAATCTGCCTCCGCTTCTTTGTCGAATTTCTAATCCTGATCGAACCTCTGATTTCATGCACAGCACTGCATTGCCAAAGGACAGCCCTGGCACCATCACTCCTTTCCATATACCTCTGACCACTTTATATCTATTATAGTTCCATAGTGCCTTGAGCTTCTTGGTAGATGAATTTCTTTTCCCTTTTCTAATTATATTCTCCTCGTGTTCCTCTAGATATTTCCTTCCCTCATTGAGCCAGACTCCCAGATATTTGTATTTTCCTACATAGTCTATTACAATGTCTTGTATCCTCAGGGGTTCCCTCTTTTCATCGTTAAACACCATTACTCCAGACTCTTCACTACTAAAACTCATGCCCAAGGTGTCTCCTTCCTCTCCACATATTCCAGCTAGTTCCTGTAATGTATCCTGCGCAACGCAGCCAGTGTTGCCAAATAAAAAAAACGCAATAGGATTTTTTTTAAACCGAGAAAACCGTAAATTTCAAGACGCAGGCAACACTTCTTAATAATATTTACTACTGTCATTAGTGTAATAAAGTAAAACGAATCAAATTCTTATGAGGTATACTTTGGGCCCGTTGCTGTTCAATATTTACATAAATGAGTTAAGTCTTTTACCGCTACAGTCTAGAATATTTTTATATGCAGACGATACGGTTCTATTATTACCATATGACATATACGAAAACGCAATTCCAATATTTCAAAAGGACGTGGACATGCTATTGCGGTGGTTTTCTGACAATATTATTTCAGTAAATAACAACAAAACAAAACTTGTGTGTTTCCGTAATCCCCATAAACAGGTGAAGCTTACGGCAGGCATTCATTTAAATTCGGGGCATGGCAACTCTTGCAAAAGTATAGCACTTCCATACGAACAGTCTGTAAAGTACTTAGGCATATTTTTTGACGAACATATTTTATGGAACCATCACATAGAATTTATTAAAAAAAAGGCTTCGCGTAGTATCAGCGTATGCCCTTTACCGGTTAAAGAGCGTTTGTGCTATAAATGTTCGTAAAACTGTTTTTATGGCCTTAGGAGAGTCGATCTTGCGATACGGTATCACTGTTTTCGGTCAATGTGCAGGAAATAAAAAACTAGGAATAGATAGAGTACTTAAACAGATTGCGAGTAACGTTGCGTATGGAACCAGATATGATAACCTAGTAATTGATATGAAAATGAATGAACTAAACATAATGTATTTTTCTGAACTGCATGAATATGTAATATTAACACGGCATTACTACGATAAGAGCTCGAAAATTGAGGTCAAAAAGAGAAATCTGAGATGCACTGAAAGGTACGTAATACCCAGAATGTTTACGAACTACGGAAAGAGAATGAAACGGCATTATATTCCTACCCTTTTTAATAAATTACCCGATAATTTGATTGGTATATCATCCATGCGAACGGCAAAGAAAGCTCTGAAAAAATGGTGTCTAGAGTGTAAAACCTGATTTCCCTGTTGTTTAGTGTGTTTTTTCATGAGTCATTTCTGTGTTATGCGATGTTGGTTTTCAACTATTATCTATTATGGTATGTTTCACGTAAGGTCGTACGGCGTTTAGAATACGGCGTTTAGAATTTGTTAGTATTTCAGTGCTCAGCGATTTGTTTGATTTTCATGTGGAGAGTAGTTTCATTTACATGGCGCAAATATTGCTGTGTTTTACAATTTTGTTTATTTTTTTATTTATAGTGTTACTTGTAATACTGTGTTCTATTCCTTTTATTTGTTAAGGTTTTGGTCTGCCTGGTCCCACGGACAAGCAATCTTCTTTGCTTTTGTGGGCCAATTATTGTAAGTGTCTTTTCAAAGGAATAAAAAAACATTATTATTATTATTATTAAGTGAAGTCAAATTTTATGGTTTTACGTGCCAAACCAATAGAGGGCGTCTGGTACACCCTAGCGGAGGACCGAGGATTAATTTAAACAACTTCTCGACGGTGCAATCAAACTCTCGTTTAGACGGAACCCTCCCCGCAACAAGCAGCCGTCAGATTGCAGGCAGCTCTGCCGGTATTCGAACCCCAAACGTGGGGATCCGTACGGCGTTTTGCCAGGGAGCCACAGAGGTGACTCTCTTATAAGGAAGCTGTGATTTTTTTTATTTTTTATTTCTTTATTCAAGCTTTGCTTTTTGACTGGGACCGCGCTTCCGTGCACAGAACGATATCCACTGCTTCCTCCTGCTGTTGCTGCTGGTTCCAAGTGTGGTGCCATGCCTCATCGTTCCGCCCTTTTGTGCAACATGTGGTGGCAGACCAAAACATTAGCGAAAAAATCAATGCTTTGCCGAGAGTTCAGTTTTGACGTGATATCTGACCTGGCTAACGCCGCTTGGAAGTTCTAGTAACCAGTCTTAACGTTTCAGATGATAGAGCCGCTTGTTTTCTGAATTTATGTGCCTAGATTACCGCGCCTATTTCAACCGGCAGACTTGAAAGACACGTATACGCATTCGTGACTATGTCGGACCGAATCTTGTTTCACCGTTTGCCATCGTAAAACCCCACTATCTCAATGACGTCCAAAGTACACTAACATGACTTAAAAACACGCATAAAAAACGCCGCCGCCAGCGGAACGCCGCCGCCAGCGGAACGGCGATTTCCTCCACCTGAGAACACTGAAATCTAGATCTAGGGAAATCTAGGGAAAAACCGATAGATTCGTAACACTCATCCCAGCGACCGGTATCGCAACCGCGGTACGATTTCTCAGAACGTACGGTAAACGCGCGAGGTGGGAGAAACGCGTCGTTTCGAAGCGTCTCAAACCGATGCGGAAAGCAAGTTCGTCCGTTTCTTTTGCTGGAGTTCTCGTGACGTCAGAATGACACCGAGTTCTGATTGGTTTTAATTGGAAGGATAGAGGGTAGACATCCGTACTAGGTGCCTCGAGGCCTACCCATTATTTGTTTTTCTTTTCAATCATCCAATAAGAGCTTGCTGTTCTGATATCATCGCAACCACTGTGCAAAAAGCAGACGAACTTGCGCTCCGCAAACCAGCTTGAAGACAAGGTCTGCACATGGCGTCATCGTTAATGGATCCCCGACCTGCCCCGAGCGACCAACACACTGATTGATACCCGATGACAGTCGCTGCAAAGTGGCAGACGCGTCCGTCTTATCTTCGCCGCCTGCTAGCGTCGCGTTCGTTGTGAGACGCTGCAGGACTCTCTGGTAGCGTTAGGTGGCGCTGCGTGGATGCGATGAGGTTTTTCGGGGCCAGGCCTCGTCTTGTAGGTTGCATTGCGCGAGCAAGACAGCGAGTCGTAAACTAACAGCATTCCACGGAAACCACGTCCTTTCTTCCTTGCACGCATGCTCGCCGCGCTCGCAGATCGTTTCCGCCTTGAACGAGCGACCACTGCATCGTAACCCCGTTGGAGCCGCCAACGAACCGCCGTCACACGCGCCGTACGCAAAGGTAAACACGGGTGGGCACACGTGCGTGGCCCGAATGACGGCGATCCCCGAGGCTATCTGCGTGCTCCGACGCTCGTACGAGACTCCGGACCGAAGCAGGTGCCCGAGGAGAGAAGGCAACCCTGAGCCCGCGGCAGACTCCTATCGCCGCGAGCCGCGATGGAACAGCGCCGATAAGGTCGTCCGTTTCCGTTATCGGAAACGGTAATTTCGATTGACGTCTGCTGACCCAGTTGGGGCGGTGGTACGCCGGTGGCTGACGTTCTTCGAAGACCGCCTGCCTCTCCCGAGGTAAACGACCGAGGGTGCGAGGACGGCCCGCTTCTGGCCGGTCCGGACCGGACCGCCCTGAAAGCGCGCGCCGCCGGCGCGGCACGCCCGTGTGCGGAAGTGCTCGGTCGTCGGAACTCTTTTGTCGCGCCGTGGACTCTGCTTGAGAAACGGAAGTGCTCCTGGCTCTATGCGCGTGTCCATCTTGGTGCGAGACAGAAAGAGAGAGAAAGGTCCACATTTTTCAGATATATTTTGATTTTCTTGCCTGTTATCGCGTTTTTGTCTCGTTTTGTTTATTTCGCTTCGCGAAGGAAGAAAGACAGGTAGGTTGGCAGTTATTTATAGTCCCCCCCCCCCAAAAAAAAAAAAAAAAAAAAAAAAACACCTCCTAAGGCTAGGAAATATTGTTCTCGCTTTGCGCAGCATTCTCACGAGTCTAAAAAGTTTTAATTTGACACGAGCGGTTCGTTCACGAACGTTTTGCCGACGCCGGTGCGCATGAGCGTGGGAATTGTTGGGAACTTCGCGATACGTTTCTCGTTCCTTCTTTCTATTCCGGCCGCTGGAGTCGTCGCCGCAACGCTGTCTGAGTCAGTTGATGACTCGGAGAGAACACAAGATGGCGGTCACTTGGGCGACTGACTTCGCCGGCCCAGCTGAGGGTTGAGGTTAGGACAACGGAAGGTGATTTGCCAATTTCCTACTTTCGGCTTCATTGGAGAGGTCAAAGCAAATCATTTTGAGGACTGCTCCCATTGGCAATAAGCGATCGTGAATGCCGTAAAACACGCGTCCGATTAATTTTTTTTTTTGTGTGTGTGATATGGGTTCTCCAGTTATAGCGTTTAGCGCAGAGCGCGGGCCTTTGATTGGCCAACGAGCAGGAACTCGATATCTGCGACCAATCAGTATCGTTATCTGCTGCGGTACGCTGCGTTCGCTACGCTCGACGTCGAGAGAGAGAGAGAAGTCTCGCGAAAGAGGAAATACTAACGTGGGAGTTAAGCCAGAGGCCGAACGATCATCGTTAGTTAGGGGGAAGGGTTTAGTGGATTAACACGACGTCGGAGTATAAGAGACGTCGACGAGCGCACGCACGCGATCGCGTCAACGGGACGTAGCTAGTAGCCCAGCGCGCGTCGGCCTTGGCGTCGGCGTATATGCCGACGCCAAGGCTGACGTATTTGCGGCGTCGACGAGCGCAAATAGACGACGGTGGCTTTCCCAGAAGCTCTCGCGCGAACGCCCCATTAGGGAATCTGGATGTCGGGGCCAGTCGGAGGAGTGTGCGGGACACTCATTTCTGCGATCTGAACCTGCCGTTCTTGCCGTGTGTCCTGTGCTGTTCTCGTGTTCCCGCGAAGGTGCGGTCAGCTGGGCGAGTATGTGCGTGGACGTGGACAGCTCCGAGGATGTGCTACCCCCGAGAAGCTTCGTTGGTCTAACGAGCCGGACTCACATGCCCGTTGTGCCGGCAAAAGCTAGAGCACGATGACACGCCAAAGGTAGGGTTAAGTAGAATTAAGGATGACAAGATGTGTATGTTATATAGGATCATATCCTAGTCATGAGCCCCGGTAGCCGTTCTCGATCGAAACAACGAGCGCCGTGAACGTACGGGAACGGCGAACCCGGTGAAACATCCCAACTATTTAGCCGCACAGATATTTTCAACTGGGGTGTCTCAGCTATGTAAACGATAGAAGCGGGGATTCACTGGAGCCTATTGGCACGACTCCGATGAACCTACCAAGCGGCTAGCTTCGACGGACGCGATATTGTGATAGTTTTGTTTTAGAGCGCAGCTCTTAGGCGCCCGTTTCCGGCTTGAGCGGCGTCGCTGTCGGCGTCGGCGTAACCGCGCGGTGCATTATGGAACGCGTGACGTCACTGATGACGTCATCGGCATCGTCATCGTCACTAATGACGTCATCAGTGACGTCACTGATGACGTCATCGGCATCCGCATCGTCGTCATCACTGATGACGTCATCGTCACTGATGACGTCATCAGTGACGTCACTGATAACGTCATCGTCACGTGACCCCCAGGTCACGTGACCCCCCCCCCCCCCGCTCCCCAGGTAACTTGACCCACCGCCCCAGTACCCTTCCCTCCTCCTCCCAAGAGCTGCGCTCTAATTCGGCGTTACAGGGAGTTGTAAACGGCTTTCACTTTTTTCCGTCAACATTTGTGTGACATTTCGGGAAAAAAATGCTGGTTTACACTCGTTATCCCGAACATCTTGTTGCTTTCGAACTGCTAACCACTTCCCCAAATCGCTGCTCCGAAGCATAACCACTCGACACGGACGGACCACACCGACCGATCGCATTATTGGTACCGACCACGAAACGGAAAAACACCGCACGAGACGACGCGGTTGCCACGGAGACGCGCATGCGCAAAATGAAGCAGTTCGTCGGGGCGCCCCTTTTCACCAGGGCGCCGCCATCTTGAACTGTCATCACTTCCAGTATGGGCGAAAACATTATTTTGCCGTCGCCACGCCAATAGAAGACATTTAGGATATAACCGTAACCGTCACATATTCTCATTTTGCCTCCCACCTTCTTTTTTTATTTAATATTTACAGTCTGAAACTTTTTATTATTTTTTCGTCGCCCATACCGGATACGCCTATTATGTGACTGGGGACGAGGGTACAGAGAAAAGGTCTATATATGACACACTTATCAAGGATGCGAGCTGAACGTAGGAAGATACACGAAGAGAGAAAGGGACAAACGCACTGAAATCCTCAGCTCAGCGTGCGATCTCTTTAGCCCAGCACGCGCATGTTCGTCGCGTCGAAAGGCGTCACGAGCCATACGCACGAACACTGAAAGTGGAATCTGCCAGGAGTATTTTTTTTTTTTTTAGGAAAGTCAATATTTGGGAACAACTTTTTCTGGCGTTTCCGAAGAAGTGAAGACTGCGGGGTCACAGCTGTGACTGGCGCTCAATGTGCGCGAGCGCATGGGTACCCATAAATTTGACTTAATTGCCAAAAAAGGTCATAACTCAAGCCCGCAGAAGAGGCGCGGCACGTGTCTCGAGCATTTCCACAACAATGAAATGACCCCGTAAGTCACTACGTCACAACATGGCGTCTGGGTCCATACAAACCGTTGCTAGGGACGTTGCTAAGGACTAATGCATGGAGACTCCAGATGAGGCTAGATTTTTGCTTACAAGTAAGTAAATACTTTTTTGTAAGCAACCCACTTGATATCTAATTATGAAGATGCTCTTGTCGTCTCAGTGTCGTATTGCAACGATGAAAGCCATTTCTGAAGTAGTACACTCCGTTTTGCTTTGGTAGCAGACGACACGATAGGTTTGCTGGCCTCTGTTGCAGCGGGCGTCTTCATTGAATTGCGTCGGTAAACGAGAAACAAGAACAAGTGCATTGCCATGGCCGTAAAGGCCTCCGCAATGTGCGTTTTTTCTTTTTTTCTGTGAAGAACCCACCTTAGTTCAGAGGGGTGAAAATGCCGTAAATTCAAACCACTTCATGCAAATAAGTTACGACGACCGTCCTGAAGTGCATTACCGGCGTAGTGCAGACCAGCATGTGAAACAAATCGTACGCCATCGAAGTAAGTCGTTCATTATTATTATTAGTATTATGGAGGCTTGTACTCAATACTAAATTAAAAAGCTAGTCCGAACAGGAGAACATATGAAGAGCACGATGAAAAAACATCACCAAATGTAGGTATATAAGCATAAACAAAATAACCGGATAGCGGATGGACACAGGCATACTTCTCAACGCTGTTTTACCATAGCAATGTAAGACTACTGCAACTTTGAGCTGGATTTTACTCTCACTATACTACTTGCATGCAACTACTTCAATAATATTATAGTAATAATATATAAATATAGCGCCATATTTTAAGACATTATGACCGAATAGATTATGGTTTTTACGTGATCTCGGTTGGTTTGGCCCTGTTTTTTTACATCAAGCCAACTGTCCGCCAGTGCTACATGTACTCACCTTATGTTTTTTTTATCCAGTTTTTTCGCGCTTTGGAGTCTTGCGGAAACCTGAAAAACTGCAAGAATCTTTTTCCACGCGATGGTTACAACCAGGTACGAAGCACCCTCCCATAGCGCGAGGCCGCAAACAAAATTTGGGATCTCAACCGATCGCCTGAAGTGCTTTTCTCACGGGTGCAATGCGATCTCGTAGCAGACGATCATCTCGATCGACGCACGGACTTTCGATAAACCATATTTTGCATCGCACCCCACTATAAATTCTTATAAGTGTCTGAAACTCATTATGTTTCAAACAAATTCAATATCGGAATATCGTCTTTATTCACACGATTCAAACGACGGCGCCGGCTTGGCCGGCCGGCGTGTGGCAGACTACATGCTTCTTGCATTCGTCGTCTGCTGCCGGCATCTTGAGGACCGGAAGTTGCACTCGTAAATATTTCAGAAACAAGCGATTACTGGCACACTTCTGTCCAAACATATATGACATTCAGGCTTTCTATATCTGTGATCTTTAGAAGTTTAAATCCTACTCCTGATTTTTGAACGGTCGGGTTTTCGTAACAAAACCAAGCCACATGTATTCGTCCATAACAACGACCCAAGCAACGGTTTGCTTGGACCCATGACGTCACACTTACGGGGTCAATGGCGCCACTTTTCCCAGGATAGAGGTGCTTTACTCAAGTTCCGACCAGGGCGCCCCTAGCGGCAAACAAATAATTTTCATCGGTAGGTCCTTTTTAGCTGCTGCACCCAGATTACATTCGCTCAAGGTTTGCGCCACAAAAAAAGTTTGCGGAATTCGTAAGAACCTTAAATCCCGTCGTAATAACGACAGGCACACTAGACCCGCGCAATTCGACACAATTGCTTCCCGACGAGTAGGCAGCGGCAACCGCAAAATGGCAGCGACCAATTAGAGCGCCTGCATTACAGAGAATTTCCAACTGCTCTTTTGGGGTCGCGTGGTTCATGGGCCGCGTGCGTTTGCAATACGAGCTACGGATAACGAACGCGTTGGTCGTCCGCGAGCTTCTCCACCTTTCCGCCTGCTTCCTTCATAGCCACGCGATAACCCAGTGCACGCGCACTTGCGACCAATCTCCGATGAAGGGATCCGTCATTAAAGTGCAAACGCTCCTCGCGGTTTGAGTTGGACTCTCTCTACCATCTAGGCTCTCTACGAACAATAGGCGACAGAAGCGACGCTGCCGGCATGCCCCTTTCCTATTCGCCTCGAGATTAGGGTGCCTACATGTCTGTCTCTCTGAGGGTGAAGACATCCATTGTTGCACTGAATGTGCCACTACGTGAGGCTCTCGCGCACTCGGTGCGTGACGTGGGCGGTAAAATGGCGTCTATGCATTAGCCAAAGCTACGCGCTCGAGCTGAGTGACACCCGATTGCGCGCACTTCAAAATGCATAAAAAAAAAAACGATTGGGCGGAACAATGGCTGAGATGTCACCACTCAAGCAAAAGTGCGCGTGTGTATGAAGGCACTCTACTCAAGATTCGATCGGCACCATATGGTGAAAAGCAGAACTACGTTTTGTTTTACACTTACTTGAAGCAAAACGAATGCTACGCCCGCGAGACCGAAGCTTCTCAAACCACCAAACGTTCAGGACCTCGGCCAGGAGGTAATGCCCTTTACTTGGAGGAATAACTACAATTCACCTTTGAATTTGGAAGTCGAGTCTCCTAATAATGCGCACCAGCCTAGGTGTAGAATACAATTCCGAACTGATATGTCTCTTTCCATAAAGCGAATTGCAACTGACTGCACTGCTTTTAAAGCCGATTTCATTTACCCCAATTACATCCACCGGTTATTCCCCGGACCATGCGAACTGACATAACAAAAACAGCGGCAATTGATAATAAGATGAGTTGACCCACACTCCGATGACTGGACAAATCAGATGACAACCAAATCAACAAATACTGAGAAGAAAAAACAGATTCACAACTGGACCTCCCTAAAGGCAATGGAGCATGGAACCGCACAGCAATCTAACCATGTAGATGCTGGCTACTTCTGTTGCCTAACTACTCGTGCATGTGGTATTTACCGCAGCTTCCATCACTCGTCATTGTACAGGTGCCTTTCCTTTCTTGAATCACCTGAGACAGACTGTTGTCATGTGCTTTTCAAGATGTCATAGTGGCTCTGGCGATTTCCATTGATAACGTACAAGATTTTTACTATTTAAACGCAACAGCTGCACTGTTTATTGCAACCACTTCACACAGGACAAAAGCAACTCGTGGGAAACACGTGTGGGGGCCGCGAGGTCCTACCACGTTATTTAAAGCACGGACATAGAAAGAGACAACGAACGTGTCCGCCTGTGATGGCGGCTTCAGAGCATTCTCTTCACGAGCTCTCCGAGGCGCGTGCGTGTAGTGCGCCTCGAGCCATCTCTTTTATTTTGATGAGAAAGATGGATTTGTGGTTGCGTTGCACCCAACACACGTATACCCTTGAATGAGCTCAGCTTCGGCAGATTTTGAAATTTTGAGACGACATGAGAAAACCCGAGCATTCTCTTTCCATTTCCAACACCATCTCTATGCAGCCTCCTCTGGGTAATGAGGGATGTTTCAGAAAAACAATGAATCTTAATAACAGTTGTGAAGAATCCGGCAATCCGGGAACTTCCTCTCTATAACGATATCTAACATTCTATAAAAATTATGAAAAAAAAAAACTTTATCTTTTTCAGAGCCTGGACTCTGCAGGGACTAAACGTTGCTTCAATAAAAGACAGAGTGCATTGAAAGGCTCGTAGATACTAAAAATCATTCACACACACTAAAAGTACAAGGTCATTGCATACTCTGCATGCCTGATTGGATTGGCTGTCAATGACACGTGAAAATAAAGCCAACAAACGCCACAATGGTGAGCGTTTAGCACCGGTTGATCGATCCTATCGGCTCGTGGCATCAGCTACGCTATGATTTGCGGTGAAACAAAGTATGTACTCGGTTTCAGCTTAATTTGGCAAATGGCAAATGCTATAGGCTGCATCAGCAAATCGGAGCAGTGGAATGCACATGACAACCTACTAGAGTAGCGCAATCCTACTGTGGGGAGCTTTTACGTGCTTTACTCTGTTGCTGTGACTATCACACATTGACATAGGCCATAGAAATAATCTTTTGTCAATAGATAAATGGAGTATACCAGTCTGATCTGTAAAATAATGCACTCCAAGGATGCTAGTTTACGGACGACTAGAAGAAATAGTGAGTATGAGACGATCCACGATGTCGAAGCAAAGACTTTTGCAGGACCGGGACCCAAAACCTTCATGAGAAATGACAACAGTTGTGGGAGACGAGGGTGGAAGACGACGAGGTGGAGGGCAAGTGACAGGCGGTCGGCCGAGGAGACGCGAACTGGCGTGAGACAGGGCGTGCTGCGCGAAGCTGGGGCCGGCCAGGAACGATGGAGCCGTTCTGGCTGGTCTGGCCCATGGCGATCCCCGGAGCGGTCCACCAGCGAGCTTCTGACCAGGACCGGGGGGAACGGCGAGCCCTGGCCATACCGGCCTGGGCCATGACGATTCCGGAGTGGTTCCGCAGCGAGACTCGGGCCGCGATAGTCCGAGACAGATGGCCTACGCAGCGCTGGCTTGGGAAGGACGATCCGCAGGCCTGGACACAGACTCCGACTGCGAGCTCTGAACGACGAGCGACTACCAGGGTCGGCGAGCCCGGACTGCCGGCTCTCGAGGATGGACAACCGGGTAGTACAGTAAACCCATTCGCTGTCTTCTCGTTGTGTTGTGTCACTCCCTGGGAGACGAGCAAAGCACGTACCGATTGGGCGGCGATTAATATAGAGCGAGAATACCACAAAGAATACCATGAATGGCGCCCAAGGTGGGGCCCGGTCGGTATGTCTCTGCTTCTAGTCGTCCCCAGGGAGTTCCACGGATTCGTTGAGCGGGTTGTTCACAAACGCTAACGATGCCCGTTGAGACAAAGACTGTTGGAATTTTGGCGACTTGTCTCACAGCAGAGCTCAGCAGGTGTCTCTTCGTGTCGAGTACCGAAAGGACTCGAAAGATGAGGTTGCGGACGCGCTTCTCTCGAGTAACCCAGAATTGCGGTTGGGAGGAGGTGATGCAACTGGGGGGTTTACGAGCAGTGCGGGTAAGATGTAAGTAAGTCGTCTTCAGAGGCGGAGGAGAGGCACCGCGTGTTCACTGGAAGGCAGGATAATGACTGGCAGGAGGAGAAACTACCAGGACTCGTTGCAGATTTAGGATTTATTTTTATTAGGATTGAGGATTTAAGACGAGAAGTCAGATTTAAGATTTAGGCTTGGGGTGATGCGGTGATCAAGTAAGCGCTTGTCGAGGCCCAGGGTGCAGATGGGTTTATGTCTGCGGGTGTCGAAAATATTGCGGGAATAGCAGTTGACACCGGGAACGCTGGCGGACGATATTGTCAGCGAGTGTTGAAAAAATTGCGAGGACAGCAGTTGACACCGGGAACGCTGGTGGACAAGATTGTCAGCGGGTGTCGAAAAAATTGCGGAAATAGCAGTTGGCACCGGAAACACTGACGGACGAGTTTGTCAGCCGGTGTCGGAAAAATTGCGGAAATTGCAGGTTAAACATGGAACGCTGGCAGGCCAGTAAATGAGCACTACTATTCGTATCTGCTGGGCCAAGACTGCTTGTTGCTTCGCGTCATCCCATCAAACAACGAAGGCCAGAGGAACGACTTTCACTTAAGGTGCAACCCCACCCTTGGTTAGTGTGATTCTGAACCAACAAATGGCGGTGGGATCGCCTTCCAGGCCTGTATATCAATGCGAGAAATCGTGTGTGGTGGCGCTTCGATACAGTGGGGTCTTTTTTTATATCCTGAATTTGACATCCCTGGTCCCTTGCTTGTTTTTCTCTGCACGAGCTTTCTTTAGAACGCGCACGGCTGCGCCAGTTCTCGTGCAAGGGGGCCAGTTGCCTACGCTCCGAGCTCACGTCTCCAGCAAATGTGGGCAGAACAAAAGGCGAAAATCGTCCTGAGCCAAACGGCGAGACACATGCACAACAAAACCACCAACGCGTTGAAAAATATAAAATTGCCTGTGCGCCATTATCGGAGATTTCAGAGGCCAATTACACATATTTCAATGTGATCAGATTCATATTGTCTCGTATGAAGGTGAAGAAAGGACGAACAGTGAACTGAAAAATATAGGTTTAATCGAAGAACTTGTGCCAAACGGAATAAGTAAAGAGAAAGAGCGTCGAGGCAGCAGAAAAGCAAGCGGCGATTCGGCAGCGTAACAGAGAGCGAGAGTGAGAGCGAGAGCGAGACTGACTCGACAAGGTCGCGGGCAGCTGCTTATCTACAGTGCGTCACTATCTCGAAAGTTCGGCAAAGAAGGTTCGAGCGTCGCGCGCTCGGGGCGAGCATGAACTGGCACTTTCGGGAACAAGAAAGCAGGGCAAAAGTTACGTCTGGTGCAAGAATGAATGCGAATCTTCTAGAAGTCCGTGACCGAGCGTTGATTTCTTGGCTCTGCGGGTGGCTCGCTTGCACCTTTGCATTTGATTGCATTATAATAATAATTTCCGGCCCTTTTGTCGTGCATGTGCTTGGCTCTTTGTGGATTTCCAGGAAAACGTGATGACGTGATAGACTTGGGTTTCCGAAATTCTAGCTTGAGGAATTAACTACCTAAAAATCAAAACAAATTAACTATTTTTTGGGCAGTCAGGTGTCTCATTTAGGTAGCTGGGTGTTTATTTCGACCACAACCACGAGACTGGAAAACACAAAAAATGACACAAAGGTTTAGATATTGAGTTTGGTAAACCCAAAGTAGGACTGGTGCGGGAGTCATAATAAAAAAAAATGCCGAGGTTAACAATTAACTCACAGCAATAAATGATAAGAATTAATTTTAACACGAATCCAGTGATAAATGCAATGAATGGCCAGGCAAAGATTCTGGGTCTGTGGATAGCTTTTGCACATAGTTTAAACAAACAGAGTGCCACAAAAAAATTACAGGTTCTTTTTACCGCAAGAATAAACTAGGCATCGCCGAACGCTCATTCTCAGCCCAAAGGTAGCGTTAGAGGTCACAACTAAAGTTGTCAAAGTTTCAGCCCGATCCGATACCTTATTCAAAATTTATAAGTGATTTTCTGAAAAACTCAATGGGAAAATGGCGGCCGACGGAATTTTCAAATACATGGGGCTCTATGGCACCAGAAACCGAAAACGGGCAAAAATAGGCTCCATTTTCCCATTGACATTTTCAGGAAACCACTTATAACTTTTAAATAAGGTGTCCGTTCGGGATGAAAACTTTGTCATCTGGTTGTGACTTCTACCTTTGGGTGGAGATTGAGTGTTAGGCGATGCGTAGTTTATTTTTGCGGAAAAAAAAACCCTGTATTTGTTTTTTGCGACATCCTTTACCAGTTCTTATTTGGTGATTTATGCGCGCAACTAGTGGTGTGCATAAATGAAAAAGATGCAAACGGGTAGAATTTGACGTTGTATAGAATATAGTGTAAGCACGCACATGGTACGCTGATTAAGAATGAAAGAGCCCTACATTTTACACTAGCGTTGAGCGTATCGAAAGTTAAGGGTGCATCAAAAGCTAAAGCTTGTACACATACATACTGCTCAGGCCGTTATGTTTGAATGCTCATAGTACGTTATTACCCTCAGATTTGGTGTAAGTTGTCTCCTGATTGCTTACAACAGAAAGAAGGAAACATTCTAACTCTGGGTTGATAGAAAAACCACCTGTCAATCATCTCCGTGCCGATTATGAGCATTCACTGCCTGCCAACGGTCGCGTGCTTAGAACGGGATTTTCCCACGTAATTTCATACAATCGCAATTGTTCTTGACAAACAACAATGTTTACTCAGGCAAGCGGTCACATGTGAAACATAGGCTGGGTTTACATGAATGCGATTATAGCGTATCGAATCGAACAGGGACCAATCACACGCACCCTTCCTTCCTTCCTCTTCGTCTTCTACCCATCTACTGCCAATCAAAATAGTCACATAGAATATTTTGTAGGGATTATGGCACACGTGGCAAGTTGCATAGGTGTTTTCCGCGAAATTGAATTATCCTGGTTTACCTTGGTCTCTAATGCATGTAGCACACAAAAGAGCACGAAATGAAGCGCGTGGGAAACGAAAACAATAATTATAAACAAGCGTGTAATCACGCAAAAACTGAGGGCATTGCACATATACAGAAGGTAAGCTTTGTTTCACTAAATACATTACCAGTAAAGTATTTGGTTTTATCGTGCGAGCGAAGCGGAACATACAAGTGCGAGCATACTGCCCTGAACTACACTTCCAGTGAACAAGCGCACCATCCAAAGCATCGTGCTCGCTTTTATAGCTTTGTGCGCTCAAACCTTTGAAAACAAAATTATAATCAATTATAGTATTTCAATTATTTTTATTAAGTGTGGTTTTGTCTTTTGTGTTCACGTGCCATTTTCTTAGTTATATAATATTTTTTCAGAAGTCCTACATTTATAATCTGCTTCATCACAAGTGAGAGCTGCATAATCAAAAATGTAGACCAAAAAAAAAAAATAACGCGAGCACGTGAACACACATTAAAAATGCAATGTAACGGCGCATTCAAAATTAGTCGTTAGTTTTTTTAGAGAGCTGCAGTTACGTAGGACGACATTGTTACCCGTTGAAGATTATAAAAAGTGCAGTACAACTGTTAGCTCGGGATCTCTAACGTGCATTACGCAGTATATGTAGTACACGATCGCACGACGGTAGGATGCAGATGGGCGACTGAACCCAGGGTCCCTGCTAAAGCCCCTTGATAAGGCTATTTTTACAAGTACCGCCAGCCTTTGTTGTGAAAACGCGCAAGACACGTGCCACGAGCGGGTGCTCCGCCGCCATTCGCTTTCAAGGGCCAGTCATTTTATACTTCGTCTCACCTTAGTATGGACTATTGTTAGCCGCGCGTGCTAAAAGCGCGAGCTAGTTGCTTTGAATGAAGCCGCGGCGGCTGCCCGAGCGCTCGTGCAGCAAGTGCTCTAGTCAAGGCAGTCAAGGCTGGCAGCTCGCGCTAGCATAGCCTTCGCAGTTAGTCCATGCTAGGGAGAGACGAAGTATAGTGCTGCAGCCTCCATTTGCCTCCAAGGGCCGCTCGAAAGACGGGCCTCGTGCACTGGCACATTTGAGGTTACTTGAAAGACCAACGCAAACACATCGAGGGGATTTAGTCCCTACAGGCTCTGCAGCGTGAGCTCCGTGCTTTGAACGGAGCTCGCGCTCCAGCCTTTCTCCACGTGCTGTGATCTGCGGTGCCACCACCACGGCCTCTCGATCCCCCTGTTGGTGCGGCCTGCCGATTTTTTCCGAAAACAAAAGAGCGCGCGTGAGAGGAGAACTTCTCCCATCTGCCGTGGAGGCGCTGCACATCGGCGAGTGGTCTCGTGAGCTGAAAGCTATTAGCGGCGAGAAGTTTTGGTGGCGCCCTCCTGTGGTTCCCCTTTGTAGCGTCATTACCTTTCAAACAACAAGTTCGATGGTGTTTGTTATTAGCATGGTGGAAGCTTGAAATCATTGCGCTCTCAAAGGAACACTGCCAACACCGTCAAAATTAAAGTTCTTTCATTCCTCTTATTTCCGTCGATCATAAATCCCCTTTCCGACGTCATAGTCAGCGTTCGGCCAATCATGGAAGGCCGACCACAGCGACGCTTTCGGTCGCGCACGGGGCTAATACTACGTTTCACCTTATGTTGTAACGCAGACAAGGCTAGAAGCGCGAGCTCATAGCGTTGGGAGCTACTCTTAACGCACGAGAGCTTGTGCCGCCGAGATGTGCCTTATAGAGCAAGGAGCTCGCGCTTGTAGCCTTTCCTGCGGTACATCATTAAGTGAAAAAAGAGTATAGAAAAGGCGCCCAACGCGCTCTTGCTTCGCGACCCAGAGAAAATATCTGCCCGTCATTGGCTTCGCCGATACCGAGGCGCTGTCGCGGTTGCAAAAGGCCGCAAAAATCGCTTGTCCCCCACCTTTGCACCACTTTGCGCGGAGCAAATATCGCAGTTTTACCCTTTGCTCGCATGCGTGGTTTGTGTTTTCAATCGTTTTTTTGCTCGTTTCTATAGTTTCATGGCGATAACCACTGATGGCTGAGAAAGAAGAGACGTAGACAGCCGCCTTTTGTCTGTCTCTGCACAGTTTTAAAGTGTGCAGATGGGTTACGGAGCACGCGATGCCTAAAAACTGTTGCGTGCCGCGCTGTAAGTCAAATGCTGCGAGAGATCCGGAACTCTGCTATCACGAGCTTCCGTCTAGAGAGAAATTTTGGGATTCCTGGTTGAAGAACATTTCGCGAGAATGCAGCGAGAAGGGCAGCCAGTGGCAACCAAGCTCCAGGAGCGTCGTGCGCTCTCTTCATTTTAAAGGCCGACGTACACTTCGCGCTTTCCACTTTTGCCCGTCACCTCCTTTCCTATATCTCTTCACATTTTACCTTGCCCCAACCTGGCTCCCCCTCGCAGCTTAGGAGAGGGGAGCGCTATGTGGATTACCTTCCCTGCAGAAAGCCGAGGTTGTACATATAGGCATTTAAGGCGGAGGACTACAAGGTAGGGATGAAGCGGAAGGTACTGCGACCGATAGCGGTGCCGACTCAATTCCCATTGTATTCGTTGTACATGCAACCAGCAGGTTCAAAGAGACGCAGAACGCTTGTTCGTGTGCCACCTAACGCGTCCACGTCGCATGCGAGCGGTAGAAGCCGACAACGCAAAATGCAGTCCCCTGCAGAAAGAAGACAAGCTGTTGATGAGTGCGTGGCTATTGAACCTTGCCTGCAAAAAGAGTTTGAAGTGGAAGAATGTCAGACGTCATTCAATTTGACAGCTATAGGCTTCATGGAAGATGCCAAGAAAAACGCGCACCGCCTTCAAATGCAAGCCAAACGACTGAACGAGCGAATTAAAAAACTGCGACAAACTTGCGACGAATTTCAAGACAGATTTAAGCAAGGAAGGCTAATGTGTAGAACCCGCTCAACTTTGCAGGTGACGTGTCCTGAATGCAAGCTGTAACTTAAGGGAAATGAATCTCGTGACGGCGAAAATCAGTTCGTGTTTAGCCTTGACCAAAGAGGACTCAGCTATCCACGACCTGAAGCTGTCTGGCCGTGCAAGCTCGTCTGCACCTTTGTCGAGAGGGCTCTACAGTTGGCAGAGATTCGTCGTTCTGGACGGATTGGCAAGGTTCTCTCGAGCGCTGAGCTTCCACACCTTATGGACTGCCCGCTGATGTGGTGTACTAACTGCAGAGACCGGTACCACAGCTAAGAACTCTGCGAGCTTTTTCTCGGGAAGCTCCTCAGACCTCTTCTGGCTAACTCGGCCGGTGACCTAAACAGCTCTCTAGAGAATATATTGAGACTTTCGCGGAAGCCTCTTTCCCGAAAGGTATTCCGCTTGCGAACTATATGACTCCCTTGATCTGTTCGTGAACAATGAAGTTTATATTGCAGAAGTTATGCACGAGGAATCCCTTTCTTATTGTCCCTCACAGATAAATAAAAGGCACAGCTCGAGCGTGCTCGAGCATCGGTTAAAATCGTAAATCATACGGCCTAGCTATATCCAACTATAACTCATTACAGTGGTAATAGAAACGGGGACGGGAACAAGAAAACGACAATTCGCTCATACTGCCAGCTGAATGCGGCTCTAACGCGCAGCCTGCAGCTGAGTGAGCTCCTCGCAGAAAGAATTATGTGCTTCTATTCGGCACAGATTTGTCACATCATTCATGCAATCTGGCACTCGTTTCAAATGAGACTTGCCGCTTCACGAAAAACAATCTAAATAGCCACACCTAGGGTACCTACATGTTTCCGCCGCTCCGGAAGCGGAGCGGAAACATGTAGGCACCCTAGCCACACCGGGCCGCGCCGGGCGGGGTGCCTCTCTCGCCGATAACGAGCGCCACGGCTGGCGCTGCGGGGTAAAGTAGAACTATCGCTCTCACCGGCGGCGCGAGACATACGGCAGGCCGCTCCCAAGGGGAGTCCCTTATCAAGCGGCCGTGCCACCACACACTCGGCCAACGATCCCCCACCGCATTTGGTTTAGCCTGTGAGCTGAATGAGCTACGCTTAGACAAGGCTTAGAGTATCGGCACTTCCCCCCCCCCCCCCCCCCCCCCCGATATTGTTGTGGGCGCCGCCATCGTAGTGGTTAGTAACAAATCAAATGCAACTGCCGATCGTCATGATTCAAAAGTGCGGTGTCAGGAAGCTCACGTAATATTGCTTTGCTTTGTCGCGAACAGTTTAAACATTTGTGGAAGACGGAAAAGTGTTTCCTGTGATTTCAGATAAAGCTTCAGATAACTGACAACCATCATTTTAAACACCAAGATGTGTATGAAGCGTAGCTTATTTAGTGCCTCTAGTTTACCCCGACCGCATAGGCACAGAAAGAGAACGAACAGCTTAAAGGGATACTGAACCAAGGAATTTGGTGTCCATAATAAGTGGCGCACGTTCTTTCCACGAGCCAGCAGCCGCCGGTGCGCGCGAGCACACGCAACGAAAATGACGTCAAAAACCTCCATTCGCGCTTTAGAGGACAGTGAAATGCATAGGCTTCGGGCCAAAGGAGAATAAAGACAGGCTTTTCATCTCTACAAGTGAAAGCCACGTGTTTGTGAGACCAATTAATCGCTTACATTTTACACCAGACACCACTGTGTAGATGAAAAACTTGTCTTTATTCTCCTTTGGCCTGAAGCCCATACATTTCACTGTCATCTTAAGCGCGAATGGAGGTTTTTGACGTCATTTTCGTTGCACGTGTTCGCGCACACCGGCGGATGCTGGCTCGTGGAAAAAACGTGCGCCACTTATTATGGACACTAAATTCTTTGGTTCAGTATCCCTTTAACCTTGCGCCCTTGGCGCTGTTTCCGTGGCTTCATCAGCCCGTAGCGTCGGCTGCGCTCCGAACTAAGGTAAAGCAAAGCAAATATTCAGATCTTAGGGTTTCACAAGTCGAACCAACAAAATCACTTAACACGCCCCAATAAAAATAAAAAAACAATTGCGGGTTTATTTTGACTAACTGGAGATCATTTGACGTGCAACCGAAATCTCAGATTGGCCTCCGTCGGATTGGGGGCACCTCGGCCGATATTTAAACCCGACAAATATGGATTCATGGGCCAGCGCGTTGGCTCAGAGACACTGAGACGATTTAATGTTTTGTGTTTTGTTTTAACATCATTGCCACTTAGGAGCCCCCGAGGTGGTTTTTGAAACAAAATATAGTCAAACCATTCCGACAAGCATAGTTTGATTGCAAAAATAATTTTTGCAAGTGATAAACACATTAAAATGTTTTCGCATACGTGGCGGAATCTGAAATGGCGGAATGCATTTCATGGCGCCCATTTAATTTGGATCGCGTCGGGCATGTGTACCGACGCACAGTAGAACGCGCGCAAATGTAGCTGTGGTGAACCCGCAGCCTCGCGCTTGTTGTTCTGACATCTCTGGCTCGCTCACTGTGGGCATCCAAGCATCTGACACCCTGACATCTGGCGCTTTTTCTGTCTTTCACGTGGCGTTCCAAGCGGCACACGACGGAAAATGCACATCAAGCTGTTCTTGAACACGTGTCGCCATCTGTATTTTTTATTAAGAAACTACAACTCTCCGTAACTGAATGAGAAAAGTTTGAGGTCTTATAACATTCTTAACGTGTAATATATCAATATGGAAGTTCTGTAAAACGTAATATCGAAGGATGCTTCATAATTTAATATCTCGTTATTTTGATTAGTTGACGTGATCCCGATTTTATGGCGTCATAAAATAATGCCATTTTAAACTTTATTTTTTATTTTAAAATATACATTATCTGTACAGTTTGTTGCTTACTTTTTTCATTTATTACAACCAACCGAACGCTCACGTAAAATATCGTGGACGATGGGACGTTACAAGTCGAGAAATAATTTTTTCAATATTTGAGACTGTGGTCTATTAAAAGCTGAATACTTAATTAACAGCTAAAAATAACCGTAATATCGAGACATTAAAATATTGTTGAAAAGCAGCTATTTATTTTGACATTTATTTTATAATTGTAAGATACATAGAAAGGAAGTTATAAGCTGTCAAAAAAGCACCAAAACGTCATGCACAGTGGGGTTGCAGCTTAAGGGAGGTGGTTCTTAGAAAGCTACTGAGGTGATATATCGAATGTATCTTCTTACTTTACTCTGGCTGATCGTGGCAGTGGCAGCAAGATTTCTCATAAGTTATATCACATCACGACCTGGCCTGAGATAAGGCGGGAGACATTCCTGTGGGCTTGCAGCTGTCCAGCTTGCCTTGAGGCGCGAACGGTTAAGCGGGCTTGCTCGCTGAGCTGCCGCCCTCTCCTTGGGCCGATGAGTTTTTAGATCCCAGATGCACGTGGACGGGACAAGACGCTGACGCTTACATCGAGTCCCACACGGTATACGCGTCCGTTGCGGAAATCGGGTATGGTATGGCCATAACGCCGTGGGCTTTGGATTCCTCCGCTTGCACAACAGTTTGACATCGTTTCGTAGTTCTGAGGGAAACTCACCCTCTGAGCAACGCAGCTAGTGGCTTTGCCGTATTGCTTGCTTTGAGGTGAGAGGGTTCGAACGAGGTAAAGACGCGAGCGTCGAGTCTTACTCCTAGGATCATTTGGCGAGATACAAACGAGGAGTCTGGCGTGGTGCACATTGCTAGCTTGAAGGGACACTACCGTCGCTATAAGGAAGATGTTAAACGTGAGGTTCCGATAGGCCAGTGATTCTCAAATGGGGGTCCGCGAAAGAATTCTAGGGGTCCGCGAAACACTGCATTATCAGTAAAGCCCGGCAATAAAAGTTGTCTTTTTCAGATCGAGAAGAAATGTTTCAGCTTTCTGGCGAGTTTCCTCCTGTTCATATTTATAAGAGAAGTGTACTTACACTAGCCCTTGGTTATATCCGTTTATTAAATCATTATTATATTGCACCTATACGTTTTCTCCCCTCACCACGAACGGGGTCCTCCATTATCTCCGCCGATCCACAAACGGTCCGCAAAACATCGATGGTTGAGAACCACTGGGATAGGCCATAGAAGATATCCTGTTCCTGGCGACCCAGGAGCGAGCTTCGGAATGCGGAGTCGCCAAGTTAGCCGCACGATACACGAGTCCGTCGGCAAGGTATTTTGCAGTAGAGGCTATGGCCTTTGTCACAAATTGCGGCAGAGTTTTTGTTCATTGTGTGTTGTTTTTACACCTTGTTCTGCGCAGAATGGCTTCCTGAAAAGACCGCCATAGACGACGTCACTCAGGAAGTCCACCAGGAGGAAACACGGGCCTATCGGTTTTCCAAAGTGCTCAGGGTGGCTGACAATGTTTCGGCCTGGTGAAACATTGTCCATCCGCGTCGGGGCGACCAGTTTAAACAGCAGGCCCCCTGCTGCATCGTGGTGAATGGGACAGCGAGGGACGTACAGGTCGACATTGTCTGCCGTCTTTGCTGGAAGAGCAGGCTGAGACCGGTACCAAGAAAGACCGACGCCGAGATTCCCACCATCATTTACGCCGCTTTCGTACGCTACAACGTTGCCACCCCGACAACACCAATAGCAGCGGCCTCTCTCAATTCCTCAGACGGCCCCGACCACAGTCTTCACTTCTGTCTCCCTCAGTTCATAGACGAACACACAATGGCTGACGTGGAATAACTCTCTAAAGGCCCATGAGATCCCGAATATCGAAGTCCTCCAATGTCCGGGCTTTGAGGGGGGGGGGGGGGGGGGAGAATGTGGGAGACGGGGGTGGAAGACGACGGGGCGGAGGGCACGTGAGAAGCGGTCGGCCGAGGAGGCACGAGCTGGCGCGTGACAGAGCGTGCTGCGCGAGGCTAGGGCCGGGCAGGAGCGATGAAGCCGGTCCGGCCCATGGCGATCCCCGGAGCGGTCCAAACGCCAGGTTCAGACTAGGACCGGCGGGAACGGTAAGCCCTGGCCATACCGGCCTAGGCCACGACGATCCCGGAGTGCTTCCGCAGCGAGACTCGGGCTATGATAGCCCGGAACAGCTAGCCTACGCAGCGCTGGCGTGGGAAGGACGATCCGTAGGCCTGGACACGAACTTCGCCTGTGAGCACTGAACGACGGGCTACGACCAGGGTCGGCGGGCCCGGACTGCCGGCTCTTGAGTACGGGCAACCGGGAAGTACAGTAAGCCCTGTCCTCCCGTTGTGTTGTGTCACTCCTTCAGAGACGAGCGAAGCATAGACCAATCGGGCGGCGATTATTATAGAGCGTCCCCACAACCCTTAGAAATTACGGCATTGAACATGCCGCGGTTTCCCCCTACCATCCTCATACGAATGGTCTTGTTTAGCGCAGCAACCGCACTTGAGTGACGTATTGGCTGCTGGGATCAGTCCATGGGCACAGCGGCGTTCGCGCTGAACTCGTCCCGACAAGAAATGACATCTCGATCGCCATTCAAGTTAGTTTACGGAAGGATCCCCAACATTCCTGAGGAAGCGGCGATGGAGACAACATGGACCCGCCGAGCTTAAAACTACAACTGCGACTTCTCTGGACTTTTAGGCAAAGCAAGAGAAAGAGCTCGACTCGCCATCTTTCACAAGCAGTCACAGATCACCGGGTGTCCACGTAGAGAAACCTCTGGACCATTTTTTTAACCCAGGGGATCGAGTGCTTCTTTGGAGTCACCGGAGACGTACACAGCAAGCAAAGAAGCTGCTTCCCAGGTACCGCGGATCCTTCAAAATAGGCAGGCAGCTCGGACCTGTCACATATGGCCCCGAGAAACTACGAACTCTACCTCATCAAGGAACACCGGACAGCTCAGGTCGGCCAACTGAAACTCTATGTGTCACGTGGCGACTACATTAGTAAAGTCATTTTCATTTTTGTAGTTGCCTCACCGGCGGATAGAGGGCGCTGACGGACTCGGCGCCATTAGGTTGCTTCAATTTGGTTGGCTTTGGGTTCAACGTGCTTAATTTTGTGATACGATTATTTTCCTTGTAGCACACAACCAATGAAACAGTGGTATTGAGCCACTTTGAGGACTATGAGGTTTATTTTAGCCTAAAGTGCGGGCTTCGTTTACCCACTCATTGGATGCATCTGATTATGGTCGGTTGTGAAACGCCCGACTAATGTACGGGGAAGATTGTCATCGTCTACGGCCGTACCCGACGACACCAGTTTCCAGAAAAACGAACTAATGAAGAGACTAACACGTGAATGTAAAAACAAAAACATATCGACAGCTTGATTAGCAAGGTGCTGAATTGGCCAGAACAAATGAACTTGCGAGTTTACTATTCACTGTTTGGTTTTCGTGCGCACCCAACCTTCGGTGAACTGCGCAGACTAAAAACGTATCATGTAATGACGCATATAATTGATATAAACAAGTAATATCGTCTCGGCCTCTTTTTTCTTCAATTTTTGTTTCCAGTATTCTAGCATGTTTTGACAGGCCGAATAGGAAACTTCTTAAATTATCAACCCTGCTAAAGTACTCATAATCAGCATTTCGCGATATTGGCCCTAAGAAATATGAACATCTGCTTACTCAAGATATATTAAATCTGGCATTTTGTCTTCCGTAAAATTGGACAGATAAAATTAAAGGGCTCAGGAGGAGAAATACCACGGAAAGTTTGGCTGAATTCTAGTGCTAGGCATCACTTCACGGACCTGTATGAACCGATATTTATTTGTTTCAACAGATTCACCTTGTAAACTTCGGCGTCGCCAGCCACCAAAAGTAAACCTCTATTCGCCATCGACAATCCTGGACATAAATAATTGTTATGCAAACGGCTCTTCTTTTTTTTTTTCGGAGTAAAATATTGCGGGTTTTAGATACTGGCAAAAGTTAAAAGCAACGTATGCAAAAAAAAAAAGAAGCGTCGTCATTTTTGCACATACGCCGAACCCAAACCGCGTTTTGGATTTGCAAATAGAAACAACGTTGTTTCTTTGTGCACGCTACTATAAATCTCGCTACGGTTAAGCGCCTCTGGCAGTTTCTTACGTGGGAAGGCCCAATCTTTGTGTACAAATAAGTGAAGTGTATGGCACAAGTTATCTAAATATAATCAATAACTCACATAAATCACTGTCGATGTGAGAGCGAGCACGGTATACAATTACTTAAACTATATTAGTAATACCCGTGCCACACGGGCAACTCGAATGCCATTTACAACGAATGACATTTGAGCGGACGGCCAATCAGAGCGCGACACTCCGGGCGTGGCGCATTCCACGCGCGACAGATTGCGAGCTGATTCGCCGATCCCACAAATGTCATTCGTTTTAAATGGCATTCGAGTTGCCCGTGTGGCACGGGTATAAAACGACCAACCGAATGTTTACGTTACAAAAAAAAGATTGAGAACCTCATACACATGTAGGTGTAATATTATGAACAAACAAATCGCCTGATGTTGACGTACCATTACTTTTGGCCTCAGATAAAATACAAGTTAAACGATCGTTGTCTATCTCCTCCGCGAGTTTCCTCACGTGATCAAAAGAAACTGTTTTCGATATATTATGAATACAAAGAACGATACTTTCAGGAAATACAAATAGTCTCCTTGCGCTGACTATTCTTGACGCCTTCCGATCCTAAATGCGCGATATAAATAATCGCGCTTCTTACAGAGAATGTTTCGCCACTATTATGCCCGTGTCCCACTAGAGCGACAGACAGATACAAAAGACAGCGACAAGCCTCAAACCCATGCAGCATGCTCGCAATGGTATCTTTGGCAGGCGTTTAGTCGTTCGGTGCTCATCAACGTTACTAGAATACTCAGTTGGGAAACTCGCCGTCGAAACCTGGGCCGCTGGCGTCCACCGAGACCGAGCTAAATGCGATAACAGCGCCACTCTTTATCATTTGTCTGTACTGTGGTCACCTTGAGCTTTTATAAAGCATGTTTTTGCGTAAAAACAAACGAAAAATACTTTTTTGTATGATATTTATTAGAGATTAGTACAAAATGAAGGGCGCGTGATGTTTTTAAAATATTTAGTTTGCAAGGTTTTGCGGCATATTTAATATTGTTTTTATACGACCATGCCTCAGCGGCGCTTTCAGGTAGCACGTCCCGACCTAGGTGCATTTTAACTTCGGTTATTAAGACGCGGCGCGTCCGCTGGGGAGATGGGGGTGGCACCCCTGTAACCTCTTCCACTGTATCTGTTCTGGCCGATTATATTCAAAATGGAAGTAACGTGCGGTTCCTCGAGTGGCCGCTGCGGGAGAAATGGCGGCGTCGTGTTCGCCATTAGCTCGGTTCGCGAGGACAGATCGGGGACACTTTTTCAGGGCAGTCTCTATGGCAGTTTCCCAACTGAGTATTCTAGTAACGTTGGTGCTCGTGAAGTAAGCACGAGCAATTGCAAGCCTGCCAAAGATACCCTCGCGTGCATGATGGTCGTGTTTGAGCATAGCCTCCTTTTTTCTACAAAGCCTCTCAAATCGCGAAAGACTCTGGTTTGAGGCTTGTCGTTGTCTTTTGTTTCTGTATGTCGCTCTAGTGGGACACGGGCATTAGTAAACAAACCTCAGTTGTCATAAGGGCGTTTGAGCCCTCGTGATGTCTTAGTCGTCGAGTAGACGTATCGGACTACAGTTTCGAAAGTAAGACAAGAGCGCGGTGAAACGCAACGAAAAACACGAATACGACGCATCCGCCAAGGAGCGAAGGGGAGAGCGGAGCAGCAAGTTGAAGCAACCTAATGGCTGCCGCGTCAGGTGATTCCAAGATGGCAGAGCCCATGCAGAGGAAGATGAAAAGGTCAATGCTGTCCGAAACGGACAGGCTTTTAGGGAAGGGCGAGTGTACCGGACAAAGAGAAAAAGGGCGGTGGGTCAGAAAAAGAAAAGTGGGACGTTCGGACGAAGGCTCTCTGATCGCCCTTAACAATATTCATAAGCTCGCCATAATCCTTAATTATATTTTCTCTCGGCATTATTGTTTACACTGCTGCGCCAGTTTTAAAATTCACTTAAGCACGTTAACCTTTACATAGAACTTCACGGAGCGAAGCAACTGTACCGTTCTTGATTTCGGAACCGTGTGCTCGAAAAACGACTCTCTAGGGGGGCTAAGCAAGACGGCGGGACGGAAAGACCGGGACATCGCCACCTGCTGCCATTGGTCAGCGCCACGCCGCTGACCGATCGCAGCAGGTGGCGATGTCCCTGTCCCGCCGTTTTGCATAGCCCCCTCGGACTCCCTTACCACGGCCGCTTGATAAGGGACTCCCCTTGGGAGCGGCCTGCCGTATGTCTCGCGCCGCCGGTGAGAGCGATAGTTCTACTTTACCCCGCAGCGCCAGCCGTGGCGCTCGTTATCGGCGAGAGAGGCACCCCGCCCGGCGCGGCCCGGTGTGGCTAGGGTGCCTACATGTTTCCGCTCCGCTTCCGGAGCGGCGGAAACATGTAGGTACCCTAGGTGTGGCTATTTAGATTGTTTTTCGTGAAGCGGCAAGTCTCATTTGAAACGAGTGCCAGATTGCATGAATGATGTGACAAATCTGTGCCGAATAGAAGCACATAATTCTTTCTGCGAGGAGCTCACTCAGCTGCAGGCTGCGCGTTAGAGCCGCATTCAGCTGGCAGTATGAGCGAATTGTCGTTTTCTTGTTCCCGTCCCCGTTTCTATTACCACTGTAATGAGTTATAGTTGGATATAGCTAGGCCGTATGATTTACGATTTTAACCGATGCTCGAGCACGCTCGAGCTGTGCCTTTTATTTATCTGTGAGGGACAATAAGAAAGGGATTCCTCGTGCATAACTTCTGCAATATAAACTTCATTGTTCACGAACAGATCAAGGGAGTCATATAGTTCGCAAGCGGAATACCTTTCGGGAAAGAGGCTTCCGCGAAAGTCTCAATATATTCTCTAGAGAGCTGTTTAGGTCACCGGCCGAGTTAGCCAGAAGAGGTCTGAGGAGCTTCCCGAGAAAAAGCTCGCAGAGTTCTTAGCTGTGGTACCGGTCTCTGCAGTTAGTACACCACATCAGCGGGCAGTCCATAAGGTGTGGAAGCTCAGCGCTCGAGAGAACCTTGCCAATCCGTCCAGAACGACGAATCTCTGCCAACTGTAGAGCCCTCTCGACAAAGGTGCAGACGAGCTTGCACGGCCAGACAGCTTCAGGTCGTGGATAGCTGAGTCCTCTTTGGTCAAGGCTAAACACGAACTGATTTTCGCCGTCACGAGATTCATTTCCCTTAAGTTACAGCTTGCATTCAGGACACGTCACCTGCAAAGTTGAGCGGGTTCTACACATTAGCCTTCCTTGCTTAAATCTGTCTTGAAATTCGTCGCAAGTTTGTCGCAGTTTTTTAATTCGCTCGTTCAGTCGTTTGGCTTGCATTTGAAGGCGGTGCGCGTTTTTCTTGGCATCTTCCATGAAGCCTATAGCTGTCAAATTGAATGACGTCTGACATTCTTCCACTTCAAACTCTTTTTGCAGGCAAGGTTCAATAGCCACGCACTCATCAACAGCTTGTCTTCTTTCTGCAGGGGACTGCATTTTGCGTTGTCGGCTTCTACCGCTCGCATGCGACGTGGACGCGTTAGGTGGCACACGAACAAGCGTTCTGCGTCTCTTTGAACCTGCTGGTTGCATGTACAACGAATACAATGGGAATTGAGTCGGCACCGCTATCGGTCGCAGTACCTTCCGCTTCATCCCTACCTTGTAGTCCTCCGCCTTAAATGCCTATATGTACAACCTCGGCTTTCTGCAGGGAAGGTAATCCACATAGCGCTCCCCTCTCCTAAGCTGCGAGGGGGAGCCAGGTTGGGGCAAGGTAAAATGTGAAGAGATATAGGAAAGGAGGTGACGGGCAAAAGTGGAAAGCGCGAAGTGTACGTCGGCCTTTAAAATGAAGAGAGCGCACGACGCTCCTGGAGCTTGGTTGCCACTGGCTGCCCTTCTCGCTGCATTCTCGCGAAATGTTCTTCAACCAGGAATCCCAAAATTTCTCTCTAGACGGAAGCTCGTGATAGCAGAGTTCCGGATCTCTCGCAGCATTTGACTTACAGCGCGGCACGCAACAGTTTTTAGGCATCGCGTGCTCCGTAACCCATCTGCACACTTTAAAACTGTGCAGAGACAGACAAAAGGCGGCTGTCTACGTCTCTTCTTTCTCAGCCATCAGTGGTTATCGCCATGAAACTATAGAAACGAGCAAAAAAACGATTGAAAACACAAACCACGCATGCGAGCAAAGGGTAAAACTGCGATATTTGCTCCGCGCAAAGTGGTGCAAAGGTGGGGGACAAGCGATTTTTGCGGCCTTTTGCAACCGCGACAGCGCCTCGGTATCGGCGAAGCCAATGACGGGCAGATATTTTCTCTGGGTCGCGAAGCAAGAGCGCGTTGGGCGCCTTTTCTATACTCTTTTTTCACTTAATGATGTACCGCAGGAAAGGCTACAAGCGCGAGCTCCTTGCTCTATAAGGCACATCTCGGCGGCACAAGCTCTCGTGCGTTAAGAGTAGCTCCCAACGCTATGAGCTCGCGCTTCTAGCCTTGTCTGCGTTACAACATAAGGTGAAACGTAGTATTAGCCCCGTGCGCGACCGAAAGCGTCGCTGTGGTCGGCCTTCCATGATTGGCCGAACGCTGACTATGACGTCGGAAAGGGGATTTATGATCGACGGAAATAAGAGGAATGAAAGAACTTTAATTTTGACGGTGTTGGCAGTGTTCCTTTGAGAGCGCAATGATTTCAAGCTTCCACCATGCTAATAACAAACACCATCGAACTTGTTGTTTGAAAGGTAATGACGTCACAAAGGGGAACCACAGGAGGGCGCCACCAAAACTTCTCGCCGCGAGACCACTCGCCGATGTGCAGCGCCTCCACGGCAGATGGGAGAAGTTCTCCTCTCACGCGCGCTCTTTTGTTTTCGGAAAAAATCGGCAGGCCGCACCAACAGGGGGATCGAGAGGCCGTGCCCTTACTATCTTTGTACTTTCACGATGCGCTTTTTGTTGGCAGAACAGACAGCACGTGAACTGAGCTAGGACGGCTGGCACCACCCAAACGGTTGTTCTAAAATAGGACATAGCTTATAACAAATCAGCACTAAATAAGGCGAAAATGATTACATCTGTGTTCAGGGCTTTCTCTTCGTATTTTTTTAAATAATTTGCAAGTCAAGATTGGGTTTGTGATACCCCGAAAGAATGGACTCCGTAAGAGTCCTATTAGCACCGAGATATTTCGGTGGCGCCCTCTAATGGTTTCCATCCGTGACGTCATGACTGGGATTTGCCTCGCCGTGACGTCACCTGTTGTTACCCTGGCTACTTACCACCAGGTGCGACGACGAGTTCAATGGTGTGTTTAAAAAGCACAGTGGAAGCTAGAAACCATCGCAACCGGAACTAACACCGTCAAAGTTGACAATCTGACAATGCTCATATGCCCATGGTCCACGTGCCGCGTGCCGCCTTCGCCGCTATCCGCCGAGATCCGATCACGTGAGGAGCCGTATCAAGTGTCGTGCAGCAAAGTAGACGTTGCACGCGCCCCGGCGTACGTTCCCCCGCTTATGAGCGCGCGAACGCGCGGCGCTGCTATTCGCCGAATTCAGTCACGTGAGGAGCTGAATCCACATGCCGTGCATGAACGCGCAACTCTGGCTCCCGTAGGGAGCCTATACAGGAACTCTAGTGGAAAGCTGACCACAGCGACGCTTTTGGTCGCGCACATCGCTAATAGTGGTAGCCATCATTCAATATTATTGCTCTAGGGGCGCACAATTTTCTGAATCTTTGCACACTTGTAAAAACAAACAAATAAAAAATCAAATTTAAATCAAATTACAAAAAAAAAATTCTTTGGCAAACGTGAATTTGTTAAAAGCATACCTGCAATTTGTTGACCATAAATACTCAAGACATTTCGGTTCAATGTATGTTTCATTTCTCGCACCTGTCTTCCAGACTTTAAGGGGCCACTAACGACGCCAAAATTGATACTTTTTACGAACTCAAACGCTTCAAGAGCACGTAAAAGAACCGTAAATTTTTTCAGCAATTCAAAGATTAGATGGAGACGACGGCAACAATATGTGTATATGAGAAACGTTTACTGGGCAAAGGTTGTGGGCACCCTGGCGGTTTCCCAGCCCAGTTCCCCGACTGCGAGGCAAAGGTGCCGAACTTTTACCGCGTGGCGGCGACGTCACGCCAGCCACGCGCACATCGGATGCGCCGCCTTGATAAGGCAGATCAGAGGCGGCGCACAAGACGGAACAGCCAGACTCTCTGTGGATTACAGGCGAATTGTAATTAAGATAGAGTATTAAATACTCTCTATCAAAGGTATTTGCAAGATACCAAGATACTCCAAAAAGTATTTAAGATACAGTATCTTGAGTAGAGTATTTGAGATAGGCACAAGTCTGGTCCGTACGAGGCAGCTACCCTTTCCCCAGCATTTCCTCCGTGATGTACGCGCTCGGTAACGCGACCGTGTTTACAACACTGGATTGCAGTCGCGGGTTTCTTCAGATCGAGATTCACCCATCGGACGTTCCAAAAACTGCTTTCATCTGCAACAGAGGGGTGTTCGAGTTCACCCGACTGCTGTTTGGCTTGTCTAAAGGCCCGTTCACACAGTTGTGTTCGGAGCGACCACTACGCTTACGAACGAATGCAACCGGTTGGAACGACGAGTTACCATAGCAACGAAGCGCCAAACGGTCGTTTCGTTCGTGTTCGTTCGCAACGCAAGGAGTTGAGCCGGGCTGAACTTTTTCGTTACGTTCGGGAACGACGGCAACGACCGACCAATCACAGGTCGAGGAGAGCTCTGTCGCGCGCGTTGCATGCCGGTCGTGCCGGGCTCCTTCTATTTGCAAACATGGCGTCGGTGGTGTTCGTCGACGTGGACGGCGTGGTTGAAGCTCATCGTTCCGCGTAAAAGTGCTATCCTTGACTGTGAATTTTCGTCGTGTGTCGTTATGAAAACCCAGCACGTACTAGAAGGGAAGATCCACCTACTCGTGCGGCGATCTCGTGGCGGCACTCTCAAGACAGCAGAAACGCCCGTGCCGTCGTGTTTGTTTACTTCGACTACAGTGGTGCTTTCTTAGCATTTGTGTCCTCGAACATCGCCCGGATTTCTTTTCTGGCGCATTCCATGCGTGTGCTCAAGTTCAAGGTATTACTGGTGCGTACCGCATAAAGGATGCGATTTTTCACGCGTTTTCATCACCCGAGAAAGGTGATTAGTGTTAGCAATCCTGAACGCTCGCAACGTCTCGCTCGCAGCGTCTATCTGGTCACTAAATTATATTTCTACGTTGCTATATCGCTGCTAAGATTACATAGTCTTTTATAATCGTAGAAAAGGCATGTGGCGAGATTTGTACTGTTGGCAAAGTCGTGTATTAAAGTCGTGATCGTGCAAGCCGGCGTACTGCATCTTTTTTCTTTTTTTTTAATGTACTACCCTGCAAGCGTATCCTGAAAAATAAAAAATAAAGTTTGTGGTCATAGAAGACGGTCTGTCTATTTTCTGTTACGCAAGTGAGGGGCAGCGCGTCCCCTTCTTTTTAGAGGCACCGCTGAAACAGCTGACGGCGGCGGAGAGGCGGTCGCCGTGCTGCCGACGCACTGCGCTTGTTGCAGGAGTGTACGCGCGGCGCAGAGCGGTTGTTCCGGTCACAACGGACGCAGTCGTGGATAACGGGTTCGTTTCAGATGTTTGAACCAGCCTTTACACAGCTATTGTAGGCGCACAGCAAACAGCAGATCTTCGTGACTGTACGCCGTAGCCGAAATCTCCGGCTGCTCCGGTGAGGACGGTGGACCTCGCGTCGGGCAGGAAACCGTCCGCCATGTTTGTCAGAGTAGCTGGGTTGCTTACTATTGGCTAGGAGCAAGAGCTGAAGCTCGTTTCTCATTGCCTGTTGATTCGTGTGGTTCCATGCGGTTGCATGTGTGTGTACACGTCGCGCACAGTTGTCGTTGAAGTCGCAGCAGTTGCATTCGTTCGTAAGCATAGTGGTCGCTCCGAACGCAAATGTGTGATCGGGCCTTAACTCTACAGCCAGTTTTCAACGCCTGATGGATGTTGTACTCGGGAACTCGAAGTACGAATTTGCCATGGCATACATGGATGACGTGGTTGTTTTCTCGAGAACTATTGAGGAGCATGTCGAGCACCTTCGCATTGTACTTGAGCAAACGCGTAATGCTGGGCTCACAATTCATCCCGGAAAGGTTCAGTTGGCCGCGCCCAAGATTAACCTCCTTGGATTCGTTGCGGATTACGGCACGCTCCGCCCCAACGAAGACAAGTTGCGCGCGCTAACGGAATACCCAAGCCCACATGACGTGAAGAGCCTACAAAGGTACCTCGGAATGATTGCGTTCTACCGGGATTTCATTCCACACTGTTCCGAGATATCCCAATTAACGCTCAATCACCTTCTAAAAAAAGGCGTCAAGTGGTGTTGGGCCGAACAACAACAATGCGCATTCGCAGCCCTCTCAAAAGCCGTGACTGACAACGCTTGTTTACAGCTCCCAGACTTGAACAAGCCGTTCGTTTTGCAGACAGTTGCAAGCGACTGTGGCCTGGGTGCTGTCTTGCTTCAGGAGTATGACGGTGTGGTGCTTCGGCCAGTTGCTTTCACGAGCCACACGCTAACTCCAGCCGAGCGCAACTACAGTGTCGCAGAACGTGAATGTCTCGCCATTATTCATGCTTTGAAGCGCTTCGATATGTACCTAGATGGAGCAACGTTCCAGATTCAATCTGATCACTTACTTAAGAATCCAGCTGGACGTCTTGCTCGTTGGGTGCTTACGCTACAACAGTACGACTACTCCACCCGGAATCAACCAACAAAGTTGCTGATGCGCTTTCTCGTGCTCCACTTCCCGAGGAACACTCGCCGGATACCCGTGGCTTGGTGACCGTCGCGGTCACGGCACGAGGATCCCCAGATTCACGGTGGGGTACATTGGTGAGCCGCGAGGAGCTTCGCAAGGCGCAGCTGAATGACGGGCTCGGCCAACGCGTGTCCGCCTGGCTGGCAGCAAGAGGTTCAGTCGACCACCCAAGTGACAAGGAGTTCGACTCCTACTTGATGAGCGACGACGGCCTCCTGCTGCGCTACATCCCCCAGGCCGACGACGATCCGGATGGCTCGGCGTTCCGGACCGGGATATCCCGCAAGCTACGTAAGCTTTTCATCCGATACATGCATGACTCTGCCTTGGCAGGACACAGCAGTGGGAGCAAAAATTATGAAAAGTTATCCCAAGTTGCTACCTGGCCAGGCATGAGGCAGGATGTGCTCCAATACGCTCGTAGCTGCTCGGTGTGCCAGAAGGAAAAACCACGTGGTGGTCAGCCCTCCGGTCTCATGCAACCGATCGTGAGCCAGAGCCCTTGGCAGATTTGTTGCTGTGACGTCATGGGCCCCTTCCCACGTAGTACCCGCGGCAATCAGTACTTGTTCGTGGTAACCGACCACTTCACGAAGTGGGTTGAGTTATGTCCTTTGCGGAAGCTAGATTCGCCAAAACTCTGGGAGTGTCTACTTGAAACATTCGCTAGGTTTGGCTTTCCTGCACAACTTGTAAGCGATAATGCCTCCTATCTCACAAGTAAGGTGTTCTTGGACGCATGCGCAGTGCTGGGAATTAAGCACAAGAGAACTTCCCCATACCACCCACAAGCAAACATCACGGAAAGGGTAAATCGGAACCTTAAGATGATGCTAGTGTCCTACACCGAGCGCCACAAGGAGTGGGACGCGAAACTGCCCGAGCTGGCATTCGCAACTCGTACGACCACTAATCGGTCAACGGGTCTCACTCCTGCCCAATTGAATTTCGGCAAGGAGCTCGCGTTCCCGCTTTTTAACAGTCTCCTTTCTATAGAGTCTGGGGGATGGCTTCGCCCCTATGTGAAGTTCGCAGAGGACCTGCGAAGGCGCTTCTCCGATAACCTTCGAGAGGCGCGAGAAAATCTCGACGTTGCCCGAGTACAGCAGGCAGAACAGTACAACCAGGGGCGATGTGAGTACTCCGGCGTACTCACCCACTGAGTGACACCGCTCGAGGCTTCGCAGCCTCCCTTGCCAACAGGTGGGAAGGTCCGTTTCCCGTGCATGAAAAGTGCTCACCGCTCACTTACAAACTAGTTCACTGTGAGTCTAGTGAGGAAACCGGACGTGTTCATGTCACCGACCTTAAACGATTTTTTCAAGCAGAAGATGAAGATTCCTCGCAGGACCGGAACGACACTGACGGCAGTCCCGTTCCGGAAACTCCCTTATCTCCACCAAGGCGGCGGTATAACCTGCGACGTCGGTGACGCCAAAGAGAGAGGAACCATTTGTTTTTTCACTCGGCTTCGTCTCTCTCGCAATTTAGGGGTAGTTTTCTACTTCCACGGATCTGCCCCCTTTACAAGAGAGGGGGGAGAAGGTTGTGTGCCCACCTCAGATCCGTTATTACAAACTTTCTGGAAGGGGTGCGAAGATAATGTCAGGCTCAACCCTCAACTGAGCCCCATGTCGTCTGCTTCCTTGTTTTTCTATGGAGCTGGCTCATGGACAACACCGTCACCACACCCGCCATCGGAACGACACGGCGGCCGGTCTCATGGTGGACCGGGCCACCAAGGACGCCGGCGCGCCAGGGACGGTCCAGAGCAACAAGGTGGTCGCCAGCCGAGCCCTGATCAAGAGCAAGGAGCTCAAGCGACAAGCTGGAGCTGACCGAGCCGCTGCAGAAAGAGCAGCATTTGGCCAAGGAGCGGGGGAGAGAGCGGACCACGAACGCATAGCACGCGTCAACCAACGTGGCGAGCGCGACGTCCAACGGGCCATCGCGCTCGTTCAGCAAGGGCCGGCCGGACGTGCAACGCCAGTCCGCCCAGCAGCGCCATCCAACCAACCCCTGACGCCCACAACAACGTCTCCATCATCGACATGCCGGACGAAGCTTGAGGGGGGGGGGGGGGAGTGTGGGCGCCCTGGCGGTTTCCCAGCCCAGTTGCCCGACTGCGAGGCAAAGGTGCCGAGCTTTTCCCGCGTGGCGGCGACGTCACGCCAGCCACGCTCACATAAGATGCGACGCCTTGATAAGGCAGATAAGAGGCGGCGCACAAGGGGTCGCTGACTAGACTCAGCCGCTGTTGGTAACAATGTTAATCGTCCTGTCCATGTCCCATTAAATCTAGTTTCTTGTTGTTGAAACCGTTGGCTCCGTGTTATTCCTCCGGGTCGGAGGAATAACACAACTGGCAGTAAAGCTAAGGTAGGGCCAGAGGGGGCAGGGATGCTGGGCTATCGGGGAAGAATAAATTATAAGTCGTCTCCCAGGCCGGTCTTCTCTAGGTAGGTGAGGACACTGCCCAGGATGATTTTCCTTCTCGCAGTCTCCCCGCCCGGGTTGAGCCAATCTTGAAGCGTGGGTGGTCGGTCTTGTGGTTTGAGTTGTTCGAGTGTTGCGTGTCTTACCTCATCGTGGTGTTTGCACTCCCACGTGAGGTGTTGGGTGTCGGCAGGAGTGTGCGCCTTACAGTATTTGCACTGGTACGGCTCTGGAAAAAAATCCGGATTTTTGCGAGCTTTCTTCTTGTCTTCCCAGCTCTTGAGGACTGATGGAGTGATCGCTGATCCTGCTTGAAGCCTTCTTAGACGGACCGTTTCATACCTTTTGAATCTTGATGGCATTCCGTACTCTGCTTCTTTCTTCTTGTGTGCAAGCCTTTTCTTGATCACATTCTTGGCGACGTCGATGACTCTTATTGGGTCATAGATGCCAGGCCTGGGGTTTTCCTGTTCTCCGGTGTTTTTACCTGGCGAAGGGTGGGAAGTCGTCAGGCCATTGCAGCAGAGGTTTGAACCATGAAGCTCCCTGGCTGCAGCGTTGACGGTCTCATTTCCCTTAATCCCTTCATGTCCGGGAATCCAGCTTATGGAGGTTTTAACGTTCTTCATCTTGAGTTCTATGGCTGTTACTAGGATGTCTTTAATTACAGTGCTTGTTTCGAGATGCGTTTTGCATGCTCTGATTACGTCCTGCGAGTCTGTAAAGACTATTATCTTCGAGTTTCTCGGAATCGATTCTCCTCTGTTTTGTAGTGGTTTTAGGAGTGGTGGCCGAGTGGGCTAGCGCACACCAGCTCGGAGCACGTGGAGCGAAAGCACGCGCTGCAGAGCCCAGGGATCCTGGGTTCAATCCCCACCCCTGCTCGTTTCTATCTAGATGAGCATCGTGCCGGCGTGCGGTCGTGTATCACTACTGCGTGATGCATGTTAAAGACCCCAGGCTAGCGGTTGAACTGCACTAACTAAATTTCTCATCTACAGCTGGGAAACTCGTCGCCCGTTGAGGCAGGCCAAGCTCTAGGCTGTATAAACATACACACGACCTCCCAATTTGTTGCGCAGATGCAATGGCCCTTGCTTCTGCTCCTTTTGCTGTGCCTCAGGTAACGGCTTCCGTTTTCGTAATTTCCTCTCTAGGGACATGCCATGCGATTGCTGTTCCTTCATCTGAGTGGTCCGCATCGGTATAGCATACTGTGATGTTGGGATCGTTTAGAAGTACTTCCACTTGTGCTTCGTGTTGTTCAGCTTTTCTTTTTCTTCTTTCCTTGTTACCTTTACCCATTTTTTATGGTATGGGCTTGGGCTCGGTCACAACAATTCTTTCCCAAGGTGGGAGGTGATGCGGGATCCTCCCTTCATCTTCGTAGTCTCTATCTAGTAGCCCGCCAATCCAGCGTCCTTGTTTTGTATGCTTAAGCTTGAGGATTTGTATCTCCTCCTGTTGTTCCGCCATTTCCGCAAAACTTGGGAAGGGAACACACTCATGGAGCTTCTCTAACTTGGTGTTCCTCGGGAAGCCCGAAATGCACCTTCGTGCCTTGTTTAGGAGGGTTTATAATTTTGCCATGTATTTCTTCTGCAGCCTGTAGAACCGCAGCCAATACAGCACCTTGGATATGAGTGCCGCTTGTACGATGGTTCGGGCATTACGCTCTCCGATTCCTCCGAGCTTGCTTGCTACTCTTCTAATTATCGATAGACCTTGCTTCCACGTGCTCGTAATCTTCCTGATCCACGTTGTGGGGTTAAGGCTGGAGTTCAGGCGGATTCCAAGAATTGCGTGTACTTCGGTTTTGCCAATCTTGTCTCCATCCAAGGTGAGGTCGGGTGTAACATCTTCCCAGCCGTGGCCGAACACCATAAATTTGGTCTTCTAAGCAGAGGGTTTCATGCCGGCTTCTTTGGGGAATTCCTCGATTGTGGCTAGTCCTCGATGCAATGTTTCCGTTTGTTCTGCATTCGTTCCTGTGAGGGTCCAGATGGTGACGTCATCAGCATATAATGTAAAAAAAAGTCCTTCGATTTCTTCACGCTCCCATGCAAGAGGAGCCATGCTAAGCTAAAGAGAGCTGGCGATAGTACCGAACCTTGCGGTACCCCTGTTTTGTTTTCCTTGGTGGTACTCGCATTGGTTCCTGCCTTGATCTTGTATTTTCTACCCTGAAAGAAGGTTTTGTAGCGTGAGCTACACTTGCCGAGGTTGAGCAGTTTCGCGTGGCCCCAAAGAGCCGTGCTGCGCATGCGCGACGAGCAGTGACGTCACACGGTGCACAGCTGGTGCGCCGGAGCCGCCACCGCCGCGCGCTCCGCCGCCGCCGCGCGCGCCTCGCCGGTCTGCGCATTCCAGAGGAGTGAGGTCATAGCCGCGGCAGACGCACTGGCGCCGCCGCGTGCCCAGCTGTGCGCCTCCGTTGCGCAGTAGCCAAGTCTGACGCTGCACCGGAGCCGCTTGATAGTGCCTCTCATTTTGTGCGCATAAGCTCTCGCTACGTATATCCTGGCATAGCCGAGCTAAGCCACCGCAATTTTTTTTACCAAGTTTAGTGGTCTTCCAACAATGCCTTGGTCTTTTAGGTTTCTGATTATCGTGGTGTGGGGTAGCGAGTCGAACGCTTTTTTTATATCTACTGTCACCAGCATCTTCGTCTGGGGGTGTTTTCGCTTGTGTTTTAAGATGCCTTCCCTGATAAGCAGCAGGCTGTCATGCGTTCCAAGATGTTTCCTAGACCCAGTTTGGGCAGGGTGGTACATATTGAGCTTATCTGCTAGCCAGTCGATTCTCATCAGCGTCATCCTCTCGACCAACTTGCATAAGACAGACGTGAGCGATATTGGTCTCGTGTTTTAAGGTTTGTCAGGAACCTTGCCAGCCTTTGGGGTCGGCGTGACCCATGACAGCTTCCGTTCTTCCGGCATTACTCCGTTCTTTCAAATCTTATTGACTTCCTCTAGAAGGATTTCTTTCGTTTGATCAGGGAGATTATTGAGCATGCTGTTGCTGATGGCATCTGGCCCAGCGGTACTTCGAGTCTTGCTCTTTTCAATTGCCGCCTCCATTTCCCACATTGTGAAGTTCACGTTGTAATGTTCCGCATCGTTGACCATCCCCGGTTCATAGATGGTTTCTCTAGGAGCTTGTGCCGGTTGCGGAAAGGAAACGTCACCTGTCTTTTCCAGCACATTTTCCATTGTTTTGTCGCTGTTGAGTGCGATGTTTAGTACTGTGTTTGTTTCTTTTCTTTTGCCCAGCATAGAGTTGCATATCGGCCACATTTTGGTGAGCGACGTGTGTTCGTTAAAGAATTCGCAAAGGTCCAGCCAGTTGTTCTGGTTCAGTTTGTGTGTATAGACCAACTCAACTTGCTGACGTCATACGACCGCGTTGGCGCTGCTGTCGGTACTGCGCGTGCGCTAACGCTTCATTCCTCCCAAATTTGGCTTCTGCGCATGCGCAGTGCCCACACCTGTTGTGGGCAAAGCGGGCTTGTTTGTAAACAGTGTGTTGGTTTATATATATGTGCTTCTTTTGCCAGCTGGTTGACTGCCTGGAGATCTTTCCGCTTTCTTTTTGCTCTATACATGCTCAGGTGCTTCACTCTTTTTCACCACAATAACAACAGTTTCATGTCTGGAGTGGGGCCGTTTACATCGATGAGTTTTCTTACTGTAGCTTTTTGAGTTGCTTCTCGGAGCGCGTGCGTGAATTCGTTGACTTGAATTTGGTACTCACTATATACCGCCAATCTGAACGTGTTCCAGAAGACTGTTATCGATTCTCCCTTGCGTTTGACCAGCTCCATTTTCTTTTGCGCCTACTGTAATGGGGTAATAGGTCACTGCCCCATGTGTCCTCTTCCCTTCTCCATTCTGCCACGTGAAGTTTGTGGTGATCGTGAGATCTGGCGCAGAATCTTGTTGCCGCTCGCTCTGTCCGACTCGAGTGCGCTCTCGTGAATCGTTGAGTAGCGTGAGCCCTGCGGTGCTGTACTTCCTCGTAAATGTCTTGTCCTTTTTTCGCTTCATCATTATGCCCCTGTCGCTGTGTCTCGCATTGAAATCACCACCGATGGCTATATGGTGGTCATGGAAGTCTCTCATCATCTGGCTCATCCAACTATTGTCGTCGTCTACGTTCGTCGATCTGTAGTATGCGGATATTAAGATAATTTTCTTCAGCCCAATAGTGGTTCGCACTGCCACCACTTCTTGCGTTTAATGTACACCACATTGATGCATCTAGTTGCTGATGTGGGTAGCTTTTCTTGAGGAAAAACGCAGCTTGAGACCTTAATTTTCGGAACTCCTCCGCGTACGTGCACCATTCATAGGAAGTGAAACCCCCGGTAGCCTCTTAATCCTATGTTCTTGTCGCCAACTTCTTGGAGTGACACAGCGTCCTTTCGGTTCGTCGTTCAGCTTCATATTGAGTTCCGCTTTTTTAGTATTGAGGCCTCGACAGTTCCACTGAAGTACATTGAATGTCATAGCCTTATCAGCACGCGCATTAGCGGGCTTATGCTGCATGCTGAGTTGGTAGTTGCATGTTCTGCGCGCTGAAGTTGTGCTTGTGCTTGAACGTGCCCGAGGCTGATTCAACTTACTGGCGTAATTGTTGTATGGCCGTCTGCATTTGTTGTCGGTGCTGTTGGAGAGCCTGTTTCAGGGCTTGTATTTCTTCTCCTACGCCGCTCTTTATCTGGTGCGGTACTCGCTCTTGCTGCTGTGCCGAGAGGACAGGAATCGCCTGCCTCTGTTCCTGTCGTCGTTGCGCTGCATGTCTACGCTGCTGTTCGGCTTGTTGTTTCCCTTCTAGTTCCGCCTGTCTCTGCTGACGAAGCCTTTCTTCCTCCTGTTTTCTCTTTTCAATTCGCCACCGCATTGTCTCGATGCGCCTCTCCTTCTCGATAAGACGTCGTCTGATTTCATCTGATTCCTTGCACATTTCGCTAAGCTGTTCTTCTGTCGAGTTCGAAGAGTTTACTTCGTAGCTTTTGTGAGGCCGCGTCAGTTCGCCTTTCGTTTGAAGGGATTGTTGGTGCGTCTGCTTACCGGGCGTGCCCTGCGGCAACTGGTCGAGCGGAGGGAATTCCTCTAAGTTTTGAAGCGATGAGAATCGGTTCCAGCTGGTTCTACCTTGTCCAGTCTCACTGGTGCTTGGTGGTGTTGCGACCTTCTTGGTTTGCATCAGCGGCGCCTTTGTTCTCTTCTGAAGGCGTGTATCTGCATTTTTCTTGGCCAGGCAGCTGCCGTCTAGCGCTGTGTGGCCTCATACCTGGCAGTTTGGGCAGCATGTATCTCCGCACTGCTCCTCCTCCGGGTGTGTCTTTCCACACTTCTTGCACCTTTGTTGCACCTTTGTTGCCCTGTACAGATTATTGCCTTGTGCCCAAACCAGTGGCATTTGAGGCAAATGACTGCCGTCGGTCTGTACGTGTACACGTTGATTAGCCTGGTGTGGTAGTTTATCTTTCTTGAGATTCCCTCACCGTCGAAGGTAAGCAAGAATGTGCCCTTCTTGCCAATAGGTCTGGCATGAATTATGTTGTGGTAGTCGGAGTCGGAGTTCTCGACAATGTCTTGCGCCGTCGTTTCAGGCTTAATTCCGTGAATTACACCTCGAGGCATGGTGCCCGTAACCGAGCGGTAGGCGCATACCTCCACAATCCGGCCGCCGTCGGTCACAAGTGCCTTGAGTTGCATAATGTCCCTCGCATGTCTCTCGTTGGACACTGTTACGGCAACCGTGCTGTTCCTTGGATTGACGACGTTCGTGATCCTGTCTCGATTACATGGTACGATGAGTACCGCTCTGATCTGATCAAGTAGCAGCTTGGGTGAAATGTGCGTAATCCTGATTTGTTAAAATGGTAACCCTTTAATTCGTTCAAAGTCTAAAAAAAAAAGAATTCAACAAAGTTTTGTGGTGTTAGCAGAATTGTTTCAAGCTTGAAACGCACGCCACTCATCCACTGCTGAACTTGAACATGATCGACCTAATTGGTGTCAAGGGCAGGACTTTTCTGGAGAAAGGTTGCAATGTATTCGGTACCGGGGCACATGTCGTACTTGTCGAACATGCAATCCTTTTCATCAGCTTGACCCACTGCGGTCACTAATAATTCTTCAGTGGCCTCGAGTTCACTGGCCTGTAACATCAGCTTCAAGTGTGGGTGCTGCATGCATACGCGAACAGTGCGCGTCCCACTTTCCCCGGCTAAAACACATTTTGAAGGTCACATATTGGCAAAGGTTAAAAATCTATAGTTTAGGTTTCACCCTTTCATTTATTTATTTATTTTTATTTATTTATTTATTTGATACCCACAGCGCCTTTCGGCATTACAGTGGGGGGGTTATACACAAAAAATCAAGTATGACGTAACAGGTACTACATTGGAAACATTCATAGAAAGACAACCAATCGAACAAAAAGATATCGCGAACATGAAACAACAAAGTCACAACTATCGCGACACACGGAGAAGATTGCAACAAGTTTTACAAAAACATTATTAGAATCATGCTATGAACCCTTTCAATCGAATGACGTGACTGTTTCCAGGGCAGCATAAAAAGCATCATTGTCTATAACAGACGCTATGGTTGAAGGCAACCGATTCCATTGGGAAATCGTTTTAGGGAAAAAAGAGCTGCTGTATGCTACAGTCTTGCATCTAAGCTCACGCACTTTGTGGGCATGATCCACACGAGCAGATACATAATGTGGTGAAGAAATATAGGTTTCGCGTGGAATACCAGATTGTGAATGATAGATGCTATGGAAAAGCTTTAAACGAAGCTTTGCTCGACGGTGCTCGAGTGTGTCCCATTTTAATGTTTGTCTTGCACGCGTCGCGCTAAAATCACCACCCCGTTTTGGTTTTCCTAACACATACCGAGCGGCTAGGTTTTGCACTTTCTCTATTTTCTCTTTGTCAGTGTTTGTCGGAGGGTCCCATACCGTGCAGGCATATTCTAGTATAGAGCGCACATTAGTTTTATACAAGAGTTCTCGGATGTCATGCGGAGACTGTCTAGTGTTGCGCTTTATGAACCCTAAAGATCTGCTAGCTTTTGCAATAGTGAAATCCACATGTCGATGCCAACTCAGCGAGGTTGTGAAGTAGACGCCTAAATACTTATATTCAGACACTAATTGTAAAATAATATTGTTAACTACATAACGAAAATTAGTTTTCACTTGCTTTCTCGAAAACGTCATGGACACAGTTTTATCTAGATTAAGTTTCATCCCCCATTTTTCGCACCAAGTGTATATTGCATCTAAATCATTCTGTACTATCTGATTATCACTTTCACAGGTTATTTTTTTATACAGTACGCAATCATCGGCAAACATTCTCATACACGACGTAACGTTTTCATTAATATCATTTATATAAAGTAAGAACAGTAAAGGTCCTAAGACTGATCCCTGTGGCACCCCTGATGTCACATCAGCGATTGTCGATGCTGCACCACTAACTACGACGTACTGACGCCTTTCACGGAGATACTCAGCAATCCAGGAAATAACTTTATGGTTAATATTAAATTTCGATAATTGTTGCACCAATAATGTATGGGGAACCAAGTCGAATGCTTTCCGAAAGTCTATAAAGACACAGTCTACAGTTGCACGGTTGTCCAGTGCTTGTGCGATATCGTGGGTGAATTCTGTTAACTGTGTTACGCACGACAGCCCTTTCCGGAAGCCGTGTTGGAATGGGTTAAACAGAGAATAACCATCAATGTGCTTCAGAATAGACGTATATAAAATATGTTCCAGAATTTTGCAACAAACGGAAGTTAAAGAAATAGGACGGTAATTTGAAATAGCATTGCGAGCGCCTGATTTGAGAGCGGGGACAACAGACGCTATTTTCCAGTCATTAGGAAGAGCGCAATCATGCAAAGACTTCTCAAAAATCACTTTCAAATATGGAGTAATCGAACGCGCACAAGATTTCAGCAGGGCATTTGGTAAGCCGTCCGGGCCTGCAGCCTTTGAAACACTTGATCGCTCCAGTAAAATGTTTATCCCATGTGAATCAAACAATATGTCCTCCATGGGCGCTACTCCACCCCAAACAGGCCTTTCAGTTCGAACATTATCTGCCACTGGTAACGAAAATACAGAGCTGAAATAACTGTTGAAACATTGCGCTTTATCAATAGGTTTGTTAATGATATTGTCACTATCTAGAAGAGTAGGAACCGATACGTTATCTTTTTTATTTTTCTTAATGTACTTCCAAAGTTCTTTCGGATTTTCTTTAACTTTACTCTGAAATGATTCAAAGTAAGCACATTTCGCTTCGGCTATTTTAGTTTTTAAATCGCTGGATATTGCTTTCAATTTGTTGAGATTTACATCAATCGGGTTGTTCTTAAATGCACGATAAATTCTTTGTTTTCGCTGTGTCAACCTTTGAAGTTGTTTTGTAAACCAAGGCTTGCTTTTATTTCGTCTGGTAGTTAGGATCCAAGTAGGGACAAAGCGCTCTTGAAGTTCTAGTATCTTCCTCTTAAACAATATCCAAAGGTCGCTTACAGTACAAGATTCAGCAAGTGTTTCAAAAACTATAAAGTACGAGTCTAGCGCGTTGCAAATCTCCGCTGTGTTGGCTTTCACGTAATTGTAAATACGTCTAGTACTGCTGTTGTCAATTTTTATGTGCCCTAGATTCATTTCACAAACAACAATGTCATGATCGCTAATACCTGGTATTACTAGGGTAGACTGTAACAGGTCTGGTTCATTTGTGAGAAAAAGATCTAGAACGTGGTTTCCTCGAGTTGGCTGCAACACAGTCTGAGTGAGTGCAAACAAATTCATAAAATTAGACATAACTGCAGCGTGCCCTCGAGTTGCGCCAGAAAAAGCGCCTTGTTGGTTCCAGTCAAAATTAGGGAGATTGAAATCGCCACCTATTACAATACAATCAGTTTTTATTGCTTCAGTCATGGTTGTGAATTCTGATAATACCTCAACTGAACTTGCTGGTGGCCGGTAGAAAGAACATACTGATAAGGTTTTCCCATTACAAAGTCTCAATTGGCACCACACCGCCTCGCACGAGCTTTCAACTTCTATTCTGCTTGAAGGAATATTTTGGTCGACCAAGATAAAGACACCGCCGCCGTGACAATTTCTGTCTTTTCGATAACACGTAAAATGCTCAGGAAATACCTCGCTATCAGCTATATCCTCGTCCAGCCAGGATTCCGTGCCGATAACAACCGACGGTTTAACTGTTTGTATCAGGCTATTGAAATCTTCAATTTTGTTTTTGATGCTCCGGCAGTTAATTACAACAAAGGAAGCAGTTTTGGGCGAGCCAGTACTCGGTCACTTGAACTGGACTACTTGACTTGTGTCATCGTCGAAAACATATTTAACATCGTTTAGAAACAGTACATCATGTTTGAGTCTAACTCGTGTATCATCAGTTTTGCGTGATTTGGCAAATTCCCAGAGATGCCGCCGTTTCCTGCGCACTACGTCAGAGAGATCCTCCGATAAACTGATACGAGTTCCCTTCAAGTGTTTCGGATTTCCTAGGATAGTTTGCTTTTCTTTGAACGACGCGAAGTTAGCAATTATAGGTCGAGTTTTATCCGCCTGGAATTTGCCAATCCTGTGTGCTCTTTCGATTGTTGTAGGCTTTACGCCAAGTTTTGTCTCGCATATTTCCCGAACCAATGTTTCAGATACAGACCATGTTTCTTGCGCATTTGTATCCGCAACACCGTAAAACACTAGGTTGCATCGCCTACTGCGGTTTTCAAGATCGTCAACCTTTGACATGAGCGAATGTGTGATACGCTGCTGGTCTTCCATTCTTGGTGAAGCTCTTTTAGGTTGATCAAAATTAGCCGCTTCTGACGGTCGCGCAGCACATCTTTTTCACCTGGGAGGCAGTAGGAGACTGAGTCGTCCTCGAAACATTTCCTAACAGAAGACATTACGTCTTCGCTCACAGGGCGACCTCGTCTCAGTGTTGTACACGTTCCTCAAAAAACCAAAAAAGGAACGAAAGCTCGTTCCTCGTTCCTTCTCGTTTATGAAACGCGTTCCCGTTACAAGTTCCATATATGAAAAAGGAACTCGTTACCGTTACAGTAAAAAAATGGAACGTATCGTTACATATATGTTACATTTGTATTTTGCTGATTACCATATTTGGTTAGATCAAGTAAAGTTTTCTTTCCTTATTTTATCTATCCCATTTAACGGGAACATACGAATTTATATGTCGTGATGGAAGGGCACCAGGAGAAGAAAACAAGCGGAATCAAAGTTTTATTTGTTGATATATTCACGTTTAAAAATCGCAGCTTTTAACCATATTCATGTTTGTGGTGAACGAATCAGACCAGCCAAATGTACTGTTACCCCACATTGCACGCGCGTTTTACAACAACCTCACACGTTTCACAATCTAACAAAGTCCCTTGTTCGAACTTAACAACAGTTGCTCCTCGATGTTGCTCTCCGCAAGACGAACAAGTGAAGGAGAGGGTATGTTTTTGGAAGGTCATTCTTGAAAACTACAAGTAGTTCTTTGTGAAGGTTGGATTCCTTGTTCATTTTGAATGGGGGAGGAGGGGGGGGGTGGACAAGGGGAGAAGGAATAAAGTTTAATTTTTGTGTATCGTTTAAGTGACCAATATTCGGGATACAAGGGTGCGTTCGATGCCTGGTAACCTGTGATTTTGTTGTAACTGTAGGTCTTTTTATGAAAGCTCAGAAATGGATGTAGTCGGCCTTAGATTTCTGGGTATATGAGGATTCGTGGATGCAAAGAATGTAGCTGAGTTTGAAACGTCCCTCTTTGTGTCTTTTCCTGCGACTAAAAGTTTTGCTTTTTGTACAGCAGTCTCGGGCACTCAAAAAAGAATCGATGATGTCCACTTCCTCTCCTGCACCCGACTGTTACCAAGCGAGGACAACACAACATAAATTCTAAGATAAGTAACCAAAAACTTAACGAGTTATAAACAATATTTTCGTAAAGATATAGTTTTTATGCTTTTAAAATTTCCCTCGTAGAAATAAACTAAAAATTACCCCACCGAACGAAAAAAGGGACGACGTTACTCTTTCCGTTTCAGTAAAAATGTAACCTGTTCCCGTTCCAGTTCCACCGATGTAAAATGGAACGGCGGCGTTCCTTCGTTCGTCCTAAAAGGAACACGTTCCAGGAACGCCGTTCCTTGGAACGCTGCTCCGCACAACTCTGCGGCTCTTCTCTTTGTGCAGTGCAAAGTACTCCACGCTTTCTTTGACTTTTATGGCCTCCCGCACGTGCCGCTCACATGCCCCAAGAAACTTCTTAATATTACCACGAGACCAGGAACGGGGGGCCAGTGTTAACAACTAAATGTTTTCTTCTGTGCGAAATTACTTTTTAAATATCTCATTAACTGCACATAATCAGGGAGCACAAGACAATTGTGAGTCCCTGCGAAATAGATGGCTCGTCAATGCCAAGAGACTGACACAATGTTTTTTATCCTTTTGCTGAAGCCTGGTTACGTTATTACACACGTCGGATTTTCGCCTCCTATGTGCTTGCATTTTTTAAAGGCAAACGTTTTAAGGCTGGTTCACACAGACCCATTTTTTTACGTTAAGTTACGTTACAAAATATTACGTTGAAGTCACCAGGCAAAGAGAAAGCATGGCACGTGACATTCGAGATACGAATGTTTCGGTGACTTATACGTAACGTAACTTAACGTAAGAAAATCGGGCAGTGTGAACCAGCCTTTACTTGCCCCACTGGGCGAAAACGTGAAGTGTAAACCGATAAAAATACGATTGAACGGCTCGCGCCGCTCAATGGGCTACCCTACTTGTCTCATTACATTGGCACCGTCTTTGCGGTCGTCACAGAAGTAGTCCTAGACCTCTAGGACGACATTACCTTTCACAATACGTGAAAAACAAGCGGCGTTGGCGGCGCGCTGTTGTTGTGCTCGAAAGATGGCCCTACAAATACGTCATCCTTTGAACATGGTTAAAAATCGCGCACAAAGAGACGAGGACAAACGAGAAAGGAACACAGAACACAGTCCTCGCCTCTTTGTGCGCGATTTTTAAAGGAGTCATGAAACGATTTTCCTACTTCTTCCTCCTTAGCTTTAATCCTCAACTCAAATGCGAATTGTGAAATCACGTCGTAGTGACATTCTGCGGCACCGGTGCGATGACTCCTAGGTTCCACCGTGCTTTTTATGCACACCATAGAACTTGTCATTCGCCAGTGACGATAAGTTCCGTCAGGGCACTCATTGGCCACGAAGGACGCTGGAAGGACGAAGAAGTGACTGTGAGCAAAAGCGACATTTCAGCCCTCTTCATTTTACTGGAAAAACAAAGGACCAGGTATTATCTCGGGTGGAAGGGAAGACGACGGCCCGTGCTGGGCTAGGACGACAACCAAGCCAGCGAAAAGCAATCACGGACTCTGCTGCCGCGGGCGAATGAAATGGACGACGGCACTCAAAAAGGCAAGCCGACACAGCTCCCTCAGGGTTTCGACCCAGAGAGCTACAGAACATCGGAAGGACTATATGACTGGACCGCGATTATAAACGAAATTGCCGCTAGAATTGTTGTTAATGCAGCAAAAATGGAAGAAGAAAACACAATGCTGCGAGAGCGACTCGAGAGGCTTGAAGGACAGGAGAAAACGCGGAAGGCGATCAAGGGGAAAAGGCTAAGACCAAATACTCCAGAGCGGGAGGAATATTCCTCGGCGGATGAGGATATAGCCGATGAACGCGAAGAAACGCCAGGCAAGAACGAGGAAACAGTCACTACAAAAGAGAACGAAGAAACATGCAAGGAAGACGACAGGAACCCGAACCCCTGGATCGATGTCGTCCACAGAAAAAAGAAGAGCAACGCGGGGATCTACAAGATCAAAATCCGCAACGAAAAGCCACGGGAGCCGATGAACGTCGGCCCCGAGACGATAGAACGCACTCTACTCAACGTTGGCATTCCGCATGAAAACGGAATTAGGATCAGGCATGATAAGAGAAGTGACGCTTTTGTAATTACTACCAAGAATGAAGGCGAATTCGAGAAACTCAAACAAATTGGGAGTTTTACGAAGAATGATGGCAGCAATGTCGGAGTCAAGGTTATCTCTGGTCTACCCACCAACCACATCAGAGGAGTGATTTATGCATGGAGCGACGAAATCAGCCCTGAAAACTTACGAAATGCAAAATGTGCAACACATAAGATCGTCTCTGCCAACTTTATTGGGAAAAGAAACAAGACGGCAATGTTTACCTTCGAGGGCAAGGACCTACCGGAAAAAGTATATATTGGCCAGGTCATAAGGCCAGTGGTACCCTACACACCCAGACCCGTTGTCTGCTTCCGGTGTCACAAGATCGGGCACAAAGCTGAGGAGTGCAAAAGCAAAAACGAAGCATGCAGGAACTGCGGCAAAACGCACACCGCAGATGTCGGGAACAACTGCAGCGCCAACCCGACTTGTGCAAATTGTGGTGGGGAACATCTGGCCTTCAGCTACCAATGCCCCAAAAGGGCGCCGATAAAGGCCGATGTCGCACCTCGAACAAAAGGACAGGTGGTCGACAAGACAGCGCTAAAAGTGCCGATCTACACACCGGTAAAGGGGCAAGCACCAGCCGAGTGCATCAACAACGATTCAGCTGCGGGAGATGGCACAAGAGACAACGGAGAAAACTATCGGTCAAGCCAACACACGAACAAACGCCAAGAAGTCTTTTGCTGCAGTCATAAAGGCTGATGCGAAGAAGGTGGCAATTTTCAAAGAAGCCATGGAAGATTGCGTCGAAGCAATAACGGCGGCGGTCACATCGGCCATCGTAACAGCCATGGAGACAGCCACACAAAATATGGAAAGAGCATTCCGCCAGCTGTAGCATGTCTGGGTGGGAACCACCACAAAAGACATTTTGGATTATTCAATGGAATTGTAGAGGAATCAAGGGGAAGATAAACGAACTGAAGTGTAGGATTGAATCTTGGGGAGAAAGAGCCCCCGATGCCATCCTTCTACAAGAGGCAAGACACCCGGAGATGAAGATCCGGGGATACACAACATACAATGTTTGCACGGCAATCACGAACCAAGCAAAACAGAAAAAAGAAGGATTAGCCACAATCTTAATTAAAGAGGAGCACCCGCAAAGTCAAATTGATACATCATGGGGCTGTGGAGAAGATCAGGAGGTTACGGGCGCTAAATTTACAATGGGAAAGAGAACAATCTTTATTTACTCTTTCTACACAAGACCAAACATGGGGGACGAGAGTTTCAGGTGGGTCAACAACTGCACGGAAGACCAAACATTTATAGGGGGAGATTTCAACGCAGAACATGAACTCTGGGGCAACCTAACCAACAAAAGAGGAGAGCAACTACAACAGCAAATGCGAAAAAACAGATTTCTCTGCGCTAATCAGCCGGGACGAAGCTACGAGAATGGGGAACAGGTACCAATCCGATTCATCTCCGGACAGTTCATGGATTAAAGGACTCTCAGAAGCGGACTGGCAAATCCTAGATGATCCATGGGGTAGCGATCACGCACCCATCGCCATTATGCTACACAACAAGACCATGAAAAAGAGAGAAGTCAGCGTCATTAACTGGGACAAATTTAGGAGTCTACTAACAACTAAGCTTAATACCATCGAACAAAAGACAATTACAGATCTCATACAAGAAGCTGCTGATGAGGCCACACGAAGAATTATAGTCAAAGAAGGCTCCCCAAACCCGGACAATCATCTCCTAAACCTGCAGGAAGGGCGACATAAAGCCTTGCTGAGGTACAGAAGGAAAAAGAATGAAGAAAGACGGAAAATACTAAATCAGGCCTCAAGGGAACTAGAAAAGTACACAAGAAATCTCAGAAAACACATTTGGGAACAACATTGTGGGACTTTCAACAATAAAACAAGCGTCAAGAAACTATGGGGTACGTACCGAACGATGCTAGGAAAAAAGAAAGGAAAAAACACGGCAAGCAACCTAGCCCTGAAGCTCAACATTACGGAAGTGGAACTGGCTCAAAAGTTAGGAGAAACCTTTTTTCCACAACCGCAGCAGCAAAGAAAAGAAACAATTGACGTTGGAGAAAGCAGGGAAGGACAAGATTTGCCATTTACTCGAGAAGAACTCGACTACGCTATCAAGAAGGCTAAAAAGGGCACAGCCCCGGGAACCGATGGCATCACAACGGCGATGCTAAACAACCTTCCGGAAGAGGCCAAGAGAGCTCTGCTCAGATACTTTAACGAAATAGGGGAAGACGGAAAACTACCAGGAAGTTGGAAACACTCGGTCGTGGTGCCCATCCCAAGCCAAATAAACCCAAGGACAAGATAGAAAACCTAAGGCCCATATCGCTGACGTCAAACATCTGCAAGACGATGGAGAGGATGGTGCTTGGCAGAATCAATTGGACTCTAGAGCATGAAAACAGGCTACATCTTATGCAAACAGGCTTCAGAAAGGCACTTTGCACACAGGATAGTTTAGCTCTTCTGCATCACGATCTCACCAGTAAAAAGCCTACTGCAACTCAAAAAATACTGGTCGCTGTAGACATTCGAAAAGCATTCGACTTAGTTCCACATTCCTCTGTCTTAAAGGGTGCCAGATCCTGCGGTATCCAAGGCAGGATGCTCAAATTCATCGAAGAATTCTTGAGGGACAGAACGTACTCGGTATGCGTCGGAGAAGAAAGGGGACCAACACAGAGAAACCACATAGGAATACCGCAAGGGGCAATTTTATCACCAACCCTTTTCAACATAGTTATGTCTAGATTGGCCTGGAAACTGGACAATATCAAGAATCTATCTTTCACCATATACGCAGATGACGCCACCCTCTGGACAAAGGGAGGAGTTTACGACCGCCAAGCAAAAGCAATCAAAGAAGGATTGAAGGCGATCGAAGAATTCACGCATGAAGTGAGCCTTCAGGCAGCGCCAGACAAGACGGCTCTCATCCTGATCGCCACACCTGGAGGAAGAAAAAAACACGAAGGCAAGCATATCTTCTGTTTGGCAGGGACAAGGCTGCAACCGACAGAGTCAACAAAAATTTTAGGGATGCACATATGCCAGAACGGAAAAGCGAACGATTGGCTTAAAGCGCTTACAAAAAGCTGGAACCATACTCTAAAGGTACGTTTATACTCCAACGTAACGTCAACGGGCGTGGCGTAGCGCAGCGCGCGCAGATAGTGATTGGTCGCAGATATCGAGTTTCTGGTTGCCGGCCAATGAAAGGCGCGCGTTCTGAGCTACGCTACGTTCACTGCGTTCAACGTCGGAGTATAAACAGCCCTTAAGTATTATCAGAAGAACAGCAACGAAGTCATGGGGAGACAACGAAGAAACGCTAAGAATGCTCATTAAGGCTTTCCTGGTGTCGAAGGCGACTTACGGTTTCAATTACACCACACTCAGTTCAAGTCAGAAAGAATCAATCAAGATCCTTATGCGAAAAGCACAAAGAGTAGTCATCGGTTTACCAAAGCATGCACGGAAAGAGGAAGTAAGAAAATGGGCAGAGCTAAACGAAATTGAAGACGTAGCGGAAGAATCGGTCACAACCCTAAAAGTTCGGCTTCACGGCACCAAGGCAGGGCGCGCGATACTCATTAAAATGAGGAACATATGTCCACAAATGGAGGAACCAGGGGAGGAACCTCCCCCCTGGGAATCGGCGCTAATCAAAACAGACGTACCAGACAAAAGAGACCAGGTCAGGGACAGGGAAACTGCGGGGATGAAGCACCTGAGGAGAGTAAAAAAACTCCAGAAAAAAGAAAACACCCAGGTCATCTATACCGATGCAACAGTTACTAAGGAGGGAAAAGCGGCTTGTGCATGGTTTAACACGACAAAGAACAACTATGGGCGAAGGCTCCTGGAAGAAGGAACCCACGTGAAAAGGGCCGAACTAGAAGCAGTGGCCGACGCCATACAGAGCCACTGCCATGAAGAAAAGAAGACTATATACCTCTTCTCGGACTCTAGAGAGGCCATCGAGGAACTTCGAAACCCATGCACCATGGACAAGGCAGCACAAAAGATCATGATAAACATCAAAGAAGCAAGAAGCAAGGACACCAACTTCTACCTGGAGTGGGTTCCCGGTCACTCAGGGATCCTTGGACAAGACAGGGCCGAGCGGGAAGCCAAGGCGGAGATAATCTTCCAATACTATCGCCACCAATCGACGCTTCCAGCCATCGTGCCCGTCAAGCAACGGGACCCGTTTGACTTCGCTCCTCACGAGGCCAGGGACGTCAATAAGGAACGAAGAAGGGCCAGACTTAATGCCCTTAAACCTATCCCTCCTGCCCTACCAACAATGAGGCTCAGTAGGTGGCAAAGGGTGTGCATTAGGAGGTTGCACTCTGAAGCCACGAACGACCCATGTACGCTTAGTAGAAAAGGCATAAGCCAAGATAGCGGCTGCCCCTTCTGCGAACAGACTACAGGAAGCCTAAGGCATATGTTTTGGGAATGCGAGTGCTGGAAAGAAAAGAGGATGAAGCATAAGACCTCAGCAAGGGTAATAAGTTATGAAGAATGGACCCAACCATTACAAGCGTTAGAAGATACAGAACGCAATAAGGAGCTGCTTAAGAGTCTCCTAGACTTCATCGCCTCTACAGGAATAAAAAGATTCATCTAGGCACCGCGTAGCAAGCTCCTGTACCTGCGCGACCCCTCCCCTCCCCCCCCCCCCCTCACATTTTTTAAAGTCTAAAGACTTCAGTCGCAAGACTTTTCTTTTTCTTACAATAAACGTTTTCCAACCAATTGGCCACGAACGCGAATCCAAATATTCGTCGACGGATTAATTGTTGACGAGCGCATACGTCCGAGTGACGCAGTTCTCGTGTCCAATGCGTGAGCTGGGCTCGGCTGACGTCAGGTTGGCACCGCTGACGCGCTTTGGGAACCGCGGATGTATCATAGTGAAAAGGCGGAGAGCTTTCGAAGGAAAGAAGGTACAAAATAGTCCGCTATATTTTCGAATGTTCGTACCGAAAAGCTGGCTTTTGACTTTCTACCCTTCTTTCGTTTGGCCAACTAAACGATATGCGATTAGTAAAGTCCCAATTTAAAATCATTTATCGCTGCCCAAAATTCGTTTCATGGCCCCTTTAACCATGTTCAACGTTTACCAACTCGCCCAGCTTACCACTCAATTACGTTATCAAGCGTCATCAGCGTGATGTCATCAAGCGTCATCATACGTCATCAGCGTGATGTCACCGCCGGAGCGCCGTGTGCAAAAGGTGCGCTTCGGACTTCATCTGTGCTCGTCACTCTGTACGATGGGCTGTGAGGCGACCGCATCTGCATCTGCGTCCTCGGCATCGGCAGCAGCGTCTACATCTACCGCGGCTTCGGCAGGCAAACGTGGCCGCCCACGTAAATACGCCACCGCCTCCTTAAAGGACACATGCAAAGAAAAAAAACATTTTTTTAAAACAGCTTAGATGGAAAAAGGATGTCATAAAACGATTTTACAACGAAGAAAAAAAAAAATTAGAGCTATATTTACGGCGCTATACGAATTTGTAGTTGGCGCCCGCGGGCGCCGCGGAAAAGTGGCCCTTATTTATCACGTGACGGGCCCATATTTGTCACGTGGTGCTCGCGCTCTTTCGGAAGCTTCCTATGGCCTCTAAAAGTAACTTATTCATCTTTGTTTGAAGTATAACAAAAAATAAGATTAGTAAGTAACTTTTAGAGCCCAAAGGAAACTCCTGAAAAAGCGCAAGCAGACGTGATCGACCTGTGCGCCGGTCAGATGACGGCAGCGGCGCCCCGAACCAGACGAACTTCTGCGGCGGCGGCGACGGCGGCGTGGAGAAACGCGTTGAAGCGGCGTTCGCACAACGCTCAGCGTGCGGCGGCGGCGTCGCTTTATGGCTTAGGCGACGCAGGGCGGCGGCGCGCGGGCCTACCACGTGACCAGCGGCGGCTCCAGCGGGCGCCAACTACAAATTCGATAGCGCCGTAAATATAGCTCTAAAAATTTTTTTTTCTTCGTTGTAAAATCGTTTTATAATATCCTTTATCCATCTAAGCTGTTTAAAAAAAAATGTTTTTTTTTCTTTGCATGTGTCCTTTAAAGGGCCTCTGACACGCCAAAAAATTTTTTTTTTTTTACGCTAAACGTTGCAATGGCATATCAGGACATTACAGAAAAATTGTTTCACTGTAGAGTTGCGTAGTTTTTTTTTTATAAAAATTAGAAATACGAGGCCCAATTCAAAGTTCCCGCCGTGCACTGTGACGTAACAGTGTACCGCAAGGTGTCGGGGCGGTCAGAAAGAAGGCATCGAGCTACGTCACTAAAAGTGGGTTAACCGGAAGTCGCGTGAGTTTCACTCCTCGTGCTCTCCGCGACCGTGCCTAAGACTTTTTTTCTTTTTATTATTCTGCTGTTCGTACGAGCGATCGTAGAAAACGAAGTTTCAGTTCCACTAGCTCTTTATCCCTGCACCGTTGGTTAGTTTGCGTGCTGTAAAATTTGAGGACGAAGAGTCAGGGGATCGACGTGATGGAGGTCAATGATGAAAGCGTTGCGAGTACAAGCCAGTGTACGAGTGCATGCCGTCAGTTCGATAATACAGGGCTATACTGGGCGCAAAACAAGCTGTCAAGTTTTGAAAAAAAAAAAAAATTAGAACGCTCGCAGAAATTAGGATTGCTAGCATACGACACGCCCGATCGCATTGCTGAAGGGTGAGACACCGAGGTCGTTGAATCATCGGATACTCTCCAGGCTGTAGATGCCTGCCGTCTAAAGGATACGAACTGGTGAGTGTACCAAGTACAAGTAAACGTCGAGCACTAAGTACGTATTTTGTCTAGAGCATGAGTAGAACTTGTTTACTGGGTGCTCATGCGGCCGATGTATGTCTCTCAGAAATGCATGCAGTGTGATCTCTTCTTCAGTTGCTGAAATACCGGGACAGTCCCTCACACAGCACCTTCTAGGCATTGTAGTTGATCACGTCAATTCACTGACTCCGCTTCTTCTACCTTTACAGCAACATTAAGCGATGAAAAGCAAATAAAAGAAACCTTGTCTGCTTGGATCGCTCGTGGAGGTGCGGAGAATAACTTTTTCCTTCCTACACGTTAGCAGTCTCAAGTGTACTCGCGTAATTCATTTCTTTTACGAGGCTCTCACCAACGGTTGCCAGGGCCTCATTGACCCTAGCAGACACTGACTCTTAGAAGTCACTTTCACCTAGTTGAGCTAAACATTACCGAGCCGCTTCTCTAAAGGAGCGGTGCAACGATATTCAATTGGAATGTTTTTTCACTTTACACCAGCTTACTGGCACTAGTGGGGCTCAAGGATACTCACACGCAACGCCACTAGCCAAGAAACTCCTTTGTTGCAGTGTAATTTCAAGCCCAAAAGCGAGCATTTTCATTCAATCTCTCCTTTGAAAAATTTGATGACGTAACATGGGGATCGCAGTACACCCATATGACGATATTCGAATGCGGTTCATAGATTGGACCCGAGCATTGCGTGGGCACTCGATTTGGGCTCGTGATAATTACTGGCTTGAGAAGCATTCGGGTAGTGGCCCGTGTCCAATCGCTGAAACGACGACAATAGCCGAGTCATAACAATGTCTGGAACTCAGCGCATGCCCTGTGCTTTGCCAACCCCAGCACGTGGCTATGATCAACATTGGTGGCATATGATCAGCTCCAGATCGCGTGGCCGCTTGTCCTGGCTGCGAGTTGAGGGGGTGAACGCTGCTCGTTTTTCTTTAATTTTTTTTCTGGGACTTCTACTGCGTGGGGTGAATAACGAACGCGTGTTTTATAGATCATTAACGTCAGGGATCCGTTCTAAGCAGTGTTTGCGCAAAGTACAAAAATTGTTGCGTCGCTCCTTTAACTTGATTCATTTTTTCGGGCATTCCAGGTTGATACAGAAGCCTTTTGCACATTTGGCAGAGTTTGTCCCGTGGAATTAGATATGACTAGGGCGGACGTCCGCAACTCTCAGTGTTAAAATGAACGACCACCGGAAGTTCTTCCCCAGGTCATGAAAACGGTCGCAGCGCCAATTAGAAGCCTCTAAGGACGTGTACTAATTCACGTAAACACAGAAGTGATGGCCACATATACTGTGAAATCGCGATTCGGCGAGCTTTTAAAATGCAATGTGTGAAGGCGCCGGCCCACTTCGCTCAGGTCTCCGCCATTGGTTATGAGCTTCCGTATAATCTGGGTTGTTTCGTGGCAACTGTCTGACCCCAAAAAACCAAACAGGAAGTTTGCAGCCTGAAAAAAAAAAAAGCAAGTTACGAAATCAGGAAGAAAATACTAGCCGCAGTTGTCTGGCTTCGCGCTTACTTTTGAGAAACACGACGATATTAAAGATAAGCGTGCCGCAAAACCCAAGGTAGCGCAGGACAATATGCATGTAAAGCGAGGAGTGCTATTTTCAATTTACTTATTTGAGCCCTATCGAGCATCTTGGCACAAGGGCTTGCAGCTGCAGAATGGCTCATTTTGTCCGAATTGTAAAGGCTCAGTGTTTTTGTGGAAGCTCACGTATTTTGTTGTAGCAGATATCACTAGGTAGGCAGCGCAGCTCTTCTCGGAAGAAGGACGCTGTTTCAGGTGCTTTCAAGTGGGAGGGGGGTGGAACTATGCCGGTACTGAGTACACGAGCTTCTTTTTTGGATAAATGCATCCTCTGCCGTGAAATAGAGGGCGTGTACTTGACGAAACGCCCGGTTCGGCTACGACTACACAGAGGTCGCTAAGCGATAGCTAGCAACAGAGCTTGTACTAGTCCAGATCAGATAAGACCCGTCGCCTACGTACTGTGCGGAGAAGTAGCCGCATGGAACTGAAGTCCCTCGGTTAACACTTTGCTAAGTAGCGACAGCGATTGATGTGCCGACGCGCTCTTCCATTGGTCCGTACCCGCGTTCCGTTTCCGGTTAGGAAGAACATGGCGGATTTGACTCGACCTATCTTTCGAGTAACGCTTTGGCACTTCGGCGTTCGAAAACCTACCCGCGTCCAGCGTTGTTCTACCTGTATTGTCACGTGACATGACCCGCCGAAGTAACTCGGAAGATTTCGAACACAGCCATGGTGGGCGAGTTAGTCAGAACATGAAGGACCGCGTGCCAGTAAACGACAGGAGCGAGGGGCGGGGGAGGAGGACTTGTAGCTACTTTGCATAGCGTTATCTAGGGACGTCACATGGAACCACTCCGCGCGATGTCGCAGTCACGGCTGCACAACTCCAATAATATTTTGTCACTTAAAAAATATTACTTTAATAAAATTTTGTAAATCACAAGTTATCCGGGCGTACTCTCGTTTGAGTGGTCTGGTATATTTCTACTTGGACCACCTCGTTTCAGACTTTTGAGCCGAATTTTGGCCAAAATGCCGTTTTTCTTTACTTGAGAAAAACCTTTTTTTTTTTCTAGAGGTATAAAGGTATTGTATGCATAAATTATACCTGAAATACAGGCTAAAAACACTTCTAGTCCGGTTATACAGAAGGGTAACTTTAAACAAAACTATCTCGAAAACGGACCATTTTAGCTTTATTGATCGAATGAAAACAATACAAAACAAATTTATTAATTTGAATTTAGCCTCATTTGATGTACAAATGCAATAAAATACAAATAAAAAAATTGAGAATTGCTAACTGATATATATATATATATATACTTTTATTTATTTATTTATTTCAATACCCTCAGGGCCCTATAGGGCATTACAGAGGGGGCGGGGCATATTAGAATTCACTAAAAAAAAAATACAAACGTAAAAGGCAGTGATTAAAACACAATCAATTCGACAAAATATTAACAAAAGTGATTAGTAAGCGCTTCTTTAAATAAATCAAGTGATGGGATGGCTGCTAAAGATGCTTGAAGGTGGTTCCACTCAGAAGACGTTCTTGGTATGAAGGAGTCGTTGTATGCTGATGTCTCACAGTGAGGAATGCCGACCTTGAAACGATGATCAATGCGTGAAGAGATATATGCGGGGTTAAGGAATAACTTATCTTTTAGTGAAGCGTTGAAATGATAAATTTTGTAGAAAAGGCATAGACGAGATATTTTTCGCCGTAAGGAAAGAAGAGGCAGGGACAATGAGGTTTTCATAGATGATATACTAGCGGTGCGATGATAGTTAGAATAGATAAAACGTACTCCACGATTTTGAACAGCTTCAACGTTAGTCACAAGCGTTGTATGCCCGGGGTCCCAGATTGACGAGGCGTACTCTAATTTTGATCGAACCAGAGTTTTGTACAGAAACAATTTTAATGATATTGGGGCTAAAGAGAAGTTTCTTTTCAGATATCCAAGCATAGAGTTAGCGTTAGCGATAATATGATCAGTATGTAATTTCCACGAAACGTTAGAAGTAATGTGAACACCAAGATATTTGTAAGACGTCACAGATTCCAGTAGGTTGTTAGAAATCGAGTATGGTGATGGGGACGTGTTCCGACGGGAAACCCTCATGGATTTGCATTTGTTAGTGTTAAGAGTCATTTTCCATAAGTTACACCATTCGGATACAGCACACAGGTCACATTGA